>SJYX01004480.1:97539-158391 GCA_006410675.1 Oreotragus oreotragus
CTGGAGAAGGAAATGGCAAACCACTTCAGTATTCTTGCCTTTAGAACCCCATGAACAGTATGAAAAGGCAAAATGATAGAATACTGAAAGAGGAACTCCCCAGGTCAGTAGGTGCCCAATATGCTACTGGAGATCAGTGGAGAAATAACTCCAGAAAAAATGAAGGGATGGAGCCAAAGCAAAAAGAATACCCAGTTGTGCATGTGACTGGTGATAGAAGCAAGGTCCAATGCTGTAATGAGCAATATTGCATAGGAACCTGGAATGTCAGGTCCATGAATCAAGGCAAATTGGAAGTGGTCAAACAAGAGATGGCAAGGGTGAACGTCAACATTCTAGGAATCAGCGAACTAAAATGGACTGGAATGGGTGAATTTAACTCAGATGACCATTATATCTACTACTGCGGGCAGGAATCCCTCAGAAGAAATGGAGTAACCCTCATGGTCAAATAAAGTGTCTGAAATGCAGTACGTGGATGCAATCTCAAAAACGACAGAATGATCTCTGTTCGTTTCCAAGGCAAACCATTCAATATCACGGTAATCCAAGTATATGCCCCAATCAGTAATGCTGAAGAAACTGAAGTTGAAGGGTTCTATGAAGACCTACAAGACCTTTTAGAACTAACACCCAAAAAAAGATGTCTTTTTCATTATAGGGGACTGGAAAGCAAAATTAGGAAGTCAAGAAACACCTGGAGTAACAGGCAAATTTAGCCTTGGAATGCAGAATGAAGCAGGGCAAAGACCATAATAGAGTTTTGCCAAGAAAATGCACTGCTCATAGCAAACACCTTCTTCCAACAACACAAGAGAAGACTCTACACTTGGACATCACCAGATGGCCAACACCGAAATCGGATTGATTTTATTCTTTGCAGCCAAAAATGGAGAAGCTCTATACTGCCAACAAAAACAAGACCAATACAGTATACTAATGCATATATATGAAATTTAGAAAGATGGTAACAATAACCCTGTATGTGAGACAGCAAAAGAGACACAGATGTATAGAACAGTCTTTTGAACTCTGTGGGAGAGGGAGAGGGTAGGATGATTTGGGAGAATGGCATTGAAACATGTATAATATCATATATGAAATGAATCGCCAGTCCAGGTTCGATGCATGATACAGGATGCTTGGGGCTGGTGCACTGGGATGACCCAGAGGGATGGTATGGGGAGAGAGGTGGGAAGGGGGTTCAGGATGGGGAACATGTGTACACCCGTGGCAGATTCATGTTGATGTATGTCAAAACCAATACAATATTGTAAAGTAATTAGCCTCCAATTAAAATAAATAAATTTTAAAAAAATGTCTATGCACCCAACATAGGAGCACCTCAATACATAAGACCTACACTAACAGACATAAAAGTAGAAACTGACAGTAACACAATAATAGTAGGAGACTCTAACACCCCACTCACACCAATGGACAGATCATCAAAACAGAAAATTAATAAGGAAACACAAGTCTTAAGTGATGCATTAGATGAGATGGATCTCACTGATATCTTCAGGAAATTCCACCCAAATGCGGAAGAATACACCTTCTTCTCAAGTGCACATGGAACATTCTCCAGGGTAGACCACATCTTGGGTCACAAATCAAACCTCAGTAAGTTTAAGAAAACTGAAATAGTATCAACCATCTTCTCTGACAACAATTCTATAAGACTAGATATCAATTACAAGAAAAATAACTGTAAGAAACATAAACATATGGAGATTAAACAACACGTTCTAAATAACCAACAGGTTACTGAAGTAATCAAAAGGGAAATAAAAAAATTTCTACAAATGACAATGAAAACACAAGTCAAAACCTATAGGATGCAGCAAAAGCAGTGCTAAGAGGGAAGTCTATAGCAATACAATCCTACCTCAAGAAACAAGAAAAACATAGAAGAGACAACCAAACTTTTCACCTAAAAACTGGAAAAAGAAGAACAAAAAAACCTCAAAATTTTTAGAAATAAAGACCTGAGCAGAAATAAATGAACAAAACAAGAGTAAAATTAATAAAGCTAAAATCTGGTTCTTTGAGAAGATAAACAAAATTGACAAAGTTTTAGCCAGACTCATCAAGGAAAAAAGAGAGAAGAATCAAATCAACAAAATTAGAAATGAAAAAGGAGAGGTTACAACAGACAATGCAGAAATATAAAGGATTATGAGACTATTATGAACAACTATATGGCAATAAAATGGATAACCTGGAAGAAATCAACAGATTCTTAGAAAAGTTCAATCTTCCAAAACTGAACCAGGAAGAAATGGAAATTATGAACAACCCAATTACAAGTGCTGAAATCGAAGCTGTGATCAAAAATCTCCCAGAAAACAAAAGCCCAGGACCAGATGGTTTCACAGAATTCTACTGAACATTTAGAGAAGAGCTAATGTCTATCCTTCTAAAACTCTTTCCAAAAATTGCAGAGGAAGGAACACTTGTAAACTCATTCTATGAGTCCACCATCACCCTGATACCAAAACCAGACAAAGACAACACAAAAAAGAAACCTGGAGGCCAATATGACTGATGAACATAGATGCAAATACCCTCAACAAAATAATAGTAAACAGAATTCAGCAACACATCAAAAAGCTCATACACCATGATCAAGTTGGGTTTATTCCAGGAATGCAAAGATTCTTCAATGTATGCAAATCAAATAATGTGATACACCATATTAACAAATTGAAAGATAAAAATCATGTGATCATCTCAATAGATGCAGAAAAAGCCTTTGACAAAATTCAGCACCCATTCATTAAAACTCTTCAGAAAATGGGCATAGAAGGAAACTACCTCAACATAGTAAAGGCCATATATGATAATTCAGTTCAGTTCAGTCACTCAGTCATGTCTGACTCTGAGACCTCATGAACCACAGCTCGCCAGGCCTCCCTGTCCATTACCAACTCCTGGAGTTTACCCAAACTCCTGTCCATTGAGTCGGTGATGCCATCTAAACATCTCATCCTCTGTTGTCCTCTTCTCTTCTTGCCTTCAATTTTCTCCAACACCAGGGTCTTTTCAAATGATTCAGCTCATCTCATCTGGTGGCCAAAATATTGGAGTTTCAGCTTCAACATTATTCCTTCTAATGAACACCCTTGACTGATCTCCTTTAGGATTGACTGGTTGGATCTCATTGCAGTCTAAGGGACTCTCAAGACTCTTCTCTAACACTACAGTTCCAAAGCATCAATTCTTTGGTGCTCAGCTTTCTTCACAGTCCAACTCTCACATCCATACATGACTACTGGAAAAACCATAGCCTTGACTAGATGGACCTTTGTTGACAAAGTAATGTCTCTGCTTTTTAATATGCTGTCTAGGTTGGTCATAAATTTCCTTCCAAGCAGTAAGCATCTTTTAATTTCATGCCTGCAATTACTATCTACAGTGATTTTGAAGCCCAAAAAATAAAGTCAGACATTGTTTCCACTGTTTCCCCATCTATTGTCCATGAAGTGATGGGACTGGACGCCATGATCTTAGTTTTCTGAATGTTGAGCTTTAAGTCAGCATTCTCTCCTCTTTCACTTTCATCAACAGGCTCTTTAGTTCTTCTTCACTTTTTGCCATAAGGGTGGTGTCACCTGAATATCTGAGGTTATTGATATTTCTCCTGTCAGTCTTGATTCCAACTTGTGCTTCATCCAGCCCAGCATTTCCCATGATGTACTCTACATATAAGTTAAATAAGCAGGGTGACAATATGCAGCCTTGATGTACTCCTTTTCCTATTTGGAACCAGTCTGTTGTTCCATGTCGTTCTAACTGTTGCTTTCTGACCTGCATACAGGATTCTCAAGAGCCAGCCTACAGTAAACATTACTCTCAATGGTGAAAAAGTGAAAGCATTGCCCCTAAGATCAGGAACAAGACAAGGATGTTCACTTTCACCACTATTATTCAACATAGTTCTGGAAGTCCTAGCTATAGCAATCAGAGAAGAAAAAGAAATAAAAGGATTCCACATCAGAAAAGAAGTAAAGCTCTCACTGTTTGCAGAGGACATGATACTGTATACAGAAAAACAGTAAGCATCTTTTAATTTCATGCCTGCAATTACTATCTACAGTGATTTTGAAGCCCAAAAAATAAAGTCAGACATTGTTTCCACTGTTTCCCCATCTATTGTCCATGAAGTGATGGGACTGGACGCCATGATCTTAGTTTTCTGAATGTTGAGCTTTAAGTCAGCATTCTCTCCTCTTTCACTTTCATCAACAGGCTCTTTAGTTCTTCTTCACTTTTTGCCATAAGGGTGGTGTCACCTGAATATCTGAGGTTATTGATATTTCTCCTGTCAGTCTTGATTCCAACTTGTGCTTCATCCAGCCCAGCATTTCCCATGATGTACTCTACATATAAGTTAAATAAGCAGGGTGACAATATGCAGCCTTGATGTACTCCTTTTCCTATTTGGAACCAGTCTGTTGTTCCATGTCGTTCTAACTGTTGCTTTCTGACCTGCATACAGGATTCTCAAGAGCCAGCCTACAGTAAACATTACTCTCAATGGTGAAAAAGTGAAAGCATTGCCCCTAAGATCAGGAACAAGACAAGGATGTTCACTTTCACCACTATTATTCAACATAGTTCTGGAAGTCCTAGCTATAGCAATCAGAGAAGAAAAAGAAATAAAAGGATTCCACATCAGAAAAGAAGTAAAGCTCTCACTGTTTGCAGAGGACATGATACTGTATACAGAAAACCCTAAAGATAGCATCAGAAAATTACTAAAGTTCATCAGTGAATTTAGAAAAGTTGCAATATACAAAATCAATACACAGAAATCACTTGCATTTCTATATACTACCAGTGAAAAATCAGAAAGAGAAACTAAGAAATTAATCTCATTCACGATTGCAACATAAAGAATTAAATATCTAAGAATAAACTTACCTCAGGAGATAAAAGAACTGTGTGGATGGCATCACTGACTCGATGAACATGAGTCTGAGTGAACTCCGGGAGTTGGTGATGGACAGGGAAGCCTGGCGTCCTGCGATTCATGGGGTTGCAAACAGTCAGACACGACTGAGTGACTGAACTAAACTGAACTGAACATAGAGAATTATAAGACACTGATGAAAGAAATCAGTTCAGTTCAGTTCAGTTGCTCAGTCATGTACAACTCTTTGTGACCCCATGAATTGCAGCATGCCAGGCCTCCCTGTCCATCACCAACTCCCAGAGTTCACTCAAACTCACATCCATCGAGTCAGTGATGCCATCCAGCCATCTCATCCTCCGAGATGTGTATAAGAGACAGCACTGGAGTGGGTTGCCATTTCCTTCTCCAATGCATGAAAGTGAAAAGTGAAAGGGAAATGGCTGGATGGCATCACTGACTCGATGGACATGAATCTGAGTGAACTCCGGGAGTTGGTGATGGACAGTGAGGCCTGGGGTTATGCGATTCATGGGGTTGCAAAGAGTTGGACACGACTGAGCGACTGAACTGAAGTGAGCATCTCTGGCAGGTATGGGGTTTGATTCTAAACATGATTTCACCCCCTCCTACTGTCTTGCTGGGGCTTGTCCTCTGCCTTTGGACATGGGGTGTCTCCTCAAAGCTGCTCCAGTGCTGTGTAGCTGCCGCTCCAGCACTACCTTTTTTATGCCTTCTCTCACACTATTCCTTTCTTCACATGGATCTAAGTTTCAGATCTATATAATTTTCCTTACCTGTGGAAGATTTCTTGCAATTTGTTGGCAATAACTTCCCTGAGTCTTTGTCTGAGATAGTCTTTATTTATTTTTTCTAAGGATAATTTATTTGGATACCTAATTCTAGGTTGGTGGTTTTTTCTTGGAACACTTAAAATATTTCACTTCACTCCCTCTTGCTTGCATGGTTTTTGAAGTGAAGTTGATGTAATTCTTATCTTTGTTTCTCCATAGGTAAGGTTGTCTTGTTCTCTCGCATCTTTCAAGAAAGAAAGAATTCATGCTATTCATCCTGCTCAGTGTTCTCTGAGCTTCCGGGATCTATGTTCTGGTGTCTGTCACAAGTTTTGGTAAATTTTCAATCATTATTACTTCAAATATTTCTTCTACTGTTTTCTTTCTTCTCCTTCTGGTATTACAGAACATACTGCGTATGTTATATATCTTTTGTAATTGCCTCACGGTTCTCAGATATCCTGTTCTGGGTTCCCCCACCCCAATTCTTTTTTAACTTTTGCATTGCAATTTGACATGTTTCTTTTGACATTCATAATTTAAAATTTTGGAAATATTCACATGATTCAATGTTAAAAAGATACAAAAGATAAATAATGAAGAATTTTCTCCCCCTTACCTCTGACCCATAGTTACCCAACTCTAACCCTGTACACAACTGATAGTGTTTGTTTTACCTTCCAGGACATTCTATGCATAGTAAAGAAACACTGTATTTCCTCTCCTTTAGCATAGTATATACAAATTTGCATATCATTTCCCCCTCACATACTAGTGTATCTTGGAAATTATTCTACATCAGTACATAAAGAAATTTTTGTTCTTTTACATGACTGCATAATATCCTATTTATGGATGTACAGGTCCATAACTGCTTCTTTAAAACTCTTAGGTTATGAATGCATTTGGGGCCTATTATATAAAGATAGTTTGTGCATACATTATATATAATACTCACACTGGGTCTGGGGCATCATCCTATAATTAAACACATTATTATTTGTTCAGCAAAAGCATGAATATTCATGCTAGGTAGGATAAATAGCAAAGTTAGTATTCTATTTTTTTGATACAGTAATAAACTGATGGATGAAATAGTGTGATATAGACTAAATACTTGGGACTCTTTAATTCTAAGGAAAATACTCAATAAAACCTCAAACCAAGATATACTTCTAAACATATGCATAAATAAATACTTCTTCTATCTGGTTTCTTGAGGATTTTGGATAAAAGGCTTCATCTGCATTGCTATTACTGTCACCAAAGAACAGAGTTGGGAATTTAATGATGGGCCTGGGAAGAGATTCTTTAATGATGAAACAACTATAATAGATGACCTTAAAAAAGGAGTACTTGCAGTCTTTTTCAATTAAGTAAGCAGCTATAATCCTTTTTCACTGATAAATGCATGTTATTCAAGGCCAATTAACTGCTCATAAATTTCCCCCATACTGTCTGTGGACATTTTTTTTAATCTGTTACATTTCATAATTGTCATTATTTCTAGCCTCATGCTTACTTGGGATAACACTATTTTAACAATTCTATCTTGCAAAGAATGTACAATAGGGATATAACTTAAAATAGTGTATATATTTTATGATGTCAGCTTGCTCTAACTGAACACTTTTACAATATTAGCAGGTTAAAAATCGTCTGAAGAATTTGTTAAAGCATAATATTCTTGGGCTATATTCACAGAGATTCAGATTCAGAATTTGCATTTCTAACAAGTTTCCAGGTCATGCTGATGCTGCATATCTACTGATCATACATTGAGTAGCAAGGTTCTGACTTATTTAGACTTTTAGCCTATTAACTTTTAATGTAAGTAATGAGACTACATTAGTGACCCAAAACCCTTCACTATCTTTATATACAAGTGCACTTTCAAAGTGAGAGTCTCTGCAAAATATTTATCAATTGTTCCAAGTATCAGCAACTGTGTAAATAGCATAATTAACTTGATCATATACTTGATCAAGTTCTACAATAACTCTTTTAGGAAGACCTGGGAGTTACCTAGACTTCCCTGGTGGCTTGGAGGTTAAAGCGTCTGCCTGGAATGCAGGAGACCCGGCTTCGATCCCTGCGTCAGGAAGATCCCCTGGAGAAGGAAATGGCAACCCACTCCAGTACTCTTGCCTGGAGAATCCCATGGACGGAAGAGCCTGGTGGGCTACAGTCCATGGGGTCGCAAAGAGTCGGACACGACTGAGCGACTTCACTTTCACTTTCTGGGAGTTACCTGTTTCAAGCATATAGTATGAAAATAAATAAATATTTATATTTGTTCTTCATTGGGAGTAAAATTTCTTGGTTACAAGAAGTTCATGAGGTGTGTGTGTGGAATAGTGGTCTAGGAATGAGTATAGTTTTCTTCCATTCCAGCTTCCAGTGCAATGAGTTCATGTCATTGGTACAGATTATTAAGCCTGACAGAAATGATCTCTTTGATTACTCATGTTTTTTGTTTACATACTAACAAATAAATTATGAACAACTCTTTTTTGTTTGTCTGTTTTACTGCACAGCTTGCAGGATACTAGTTCCCTGACCAGAGATCGAACCCTGGTCCATGGTAGTGAAAGCAGAGTCCTAACCACTGGACTGCTAGGGAATTCTCTGACTAACTTTTGAAACATTATGGATGTTGACTTTTTCTAGCTTTATCTGACACGTCCCAGAACTTTCACCCTGTGTTTAGAGTCCTTAAAATCTCTTGTTTGCTCATCAATCAGTGTTTAATTTTTTTTTTAAAGAAAACAGAACAGAGCTATTTCATCAGCAGTGTATACTTGTTCAAGACTAAGGTTTTCATTAAAAATTACCACAAATTGTCAATATAATTTTCATCAACTTCATGAAAAGAAGTTTTTTCATCATAGTTGTACAGATATTTTATACTGCAATGCTTCTGAAATTTCTGCAGCCAATCTTCCGATATCCTAAACTCACCATAAAGCTTCAGTCCTTCGTGCAATAATCTAGCTTGTTTCATGAACAACAAACCAATCAGTGGCATATTCATACTGTTTCATTGTTGAATCCTTTCAATCGTGGTAATGTCAATATCTTCATTTTTTTGTCCTCAGAGAATTTTCTGTTCTTCTTTAGTTCTGGTCATTGTCCCTGTAAAACTTCAACACTTTGTCTTTCTATTACTTCAAGTCATGCTGCTGCTGTACTGAGCTCAGTTTTGTCCAACTCTTTGCGACCCCATGGACTATAGCCCACCAGGCTCCTCTGTCCATGGGATTTCCCAGGCAAGAATACTAGAGCGGGTTGCCATTTCCTTCTTCAGGGATCTTCCCAACCCAGGGATTGAACCTAACCACTGAGCACCAAGCCCAGTTCANTCTTTGCGACCCCATGGACTATAGCCCACCAGGCTCCTCTGTCCATGGGATTTCCCAGGCAAGAATACTAGAGCGGGTTGCCATTTCCTTCTTCAGGGATCTTCCCAACCCAGGGATTGAACCTAACCACTGAGCACCAAGCCCAGTTCAAGTCATATGTGGTGTTAATTCCCACACTTTGCTCTTTAGTAAGATGTCTTATAGAAACACCTAATCAAATTTTGCACTAACTCTATTTTCTGTGCTATTGATGTTACATGGTTCCTTTTCTACTGATTTTTATCCATAGGAGTATCTTTAATTTTCTGGACATTTTTACAGAATAATTAAACTCAAACTGACAAAATAACAACCATCTTAAAAAAAAAAAAGGCAAACATTTTAGTAGTGAATAGCAGAGATGTCTGTGACTAGTAAGAGTGTTGAGAAAAAACTAATGCCTCTTGTCAGCTGAGGCCAGGTTTTGCTTTCAACTTAGAAAAAAGTGTGGATTTTCAAAGCTTTTCAAATTTTGGAATTCCATATGAGATTTGGTGCTAAGGTAATATATTTAATCAGTCTCCTATTGATGGCTATTTAGAATGTTTCAAATATTTTGCAACCGCAAACAAGGTTGTAGTGAATAACTTTGTACAAACATCATTTTACAAATATATTTGTAAAATAAAATCTTTGAAGTGAGACAGCTGGGTCAAAGGATATATACCTTGTAATTATGATAGACATTTGATAGATATCGTGTAGGGCCAAATTGCCCTACACAAAGGATTCTATACTCCCACTCTACACCTTTGCAAACACAATGTTTTATCAAAATGTTTCCTTTTATTTTGAAATAATTTCAAACTCAAAGAGAAGTTTCAATAGTACTTCAAGCATCATCTTTTCTCCCTGCCCTCACCCCAAACCACTTGAAAGTAACTGATTTGATACCCTGAACTCATTCCTGAGCTCTGCAGTCTATTCTTGGCAAACAAGGACACTCTTCTACTTACCTGCAACATAACCATCAAGATCAGGAAATTTATATTGCTATATTACCACCTGAGAAGATATGACAGACTAAATGCAACACATGACCTTGTATAAACATGTGTAAAGATTTGATATAAGATCATGTGTTACGTTAGTCATGTCTCTTCAGCCTTTGACAGTTTGGAAAAATTCCTGAGTCTTCCCTTGACACTCATGGCCTTGACATTTTTGCAGATTAGAGTAGTTACCTTACAGAATGACCTTCAGTTTGGATATGACTGATGTTTCCTCATGATTAGATGCAGGTTTGCACTTTCGGTGTAATGTAAGAGAAGTGATACTGAATTCTTATTGCCTCCTATTAAGTAATACGTGATTTTGACTTAACTCTTTACTCATGATATATCTATTGCCCCCAAAGTTTCCTTGTGACCCTTGCTAATCCTTTCTTGCCTTCCATCCTAGCCTATACCAGATCCCACTCCCAGGGAACTGCTGATTTTTCTGTCACCATGGTGTGGCACTGCTAGAATTTTATTTAAATGGAATAAGACATATGCACCGTTTTTTCCTTTAGTCTGGCTTCTTTCACTTAGTATAATTATTTTGATTCTTCCATGGTGTAGTATGTATCAGTAGTTTGTTCCTTTTCATTGAAGTGAAGTTGCTCAGTCGTGTCCGACTCTTTGCGACCCCATGGACTGTAGCCTACCAGGCTTCCCCGTCCATGGGATTTTCCAGGCAAGAATACTGGAGTGGGTTACCATTTCCTTCTCCAGGGGATCTTCCCGACCCAGGGATCGAACCCGGATCTCCCGCATTGGAGGGAGGCACTTTAACCTATGAGCCAACAGGGAAGCCCATTACTGAGTAGTATTCCACTATATGGTTGTTTCAGTTTTTATCCATTCAATCTACTCATGGATATATGGATCATTTCCAGTTTGGGGTTAAAAAATAAAGCTGTTATGACACTCATGTTGAATTCTTTGTATGGATATATGCTTTCATTTCCTTTGGTTAATACCTGTGAGTGGAATGGCAGGATCATGTGTGCAGGTGTCTATTTAACTTTCTAAGAAACTGACAAAGGTTTACCAAAGTGGTTTAACTTATCTTCCAACCTGCAATGTATGAGAGCTTCAGTTGCTCTACATCCTTGCAGGTCTTATTACAATTTTTTTTTTAAATTTTAGCCTTTCTCTTGTTTTAATTTTGTAATTTTTAAAAATTTATTTTTTTTAATTGAAGGATAATTGCTTTACAGAACTTTGTTGGTTTCTGCCAAACATCAACATGAATCAGCCATAGGTATACATATATCCCCTCCCTTTTGAACTTCAAGATGTTATTATAATGATAACTTAAAAAATTTCAACTTCTGACTGTTCATTGCTGGTATACTGAAATACTATTGATTTTTTAAATATTAATCTTATATCTTGAAACAGTATTAAACTTATTATTAGTTCTAAAAGTTTTTTGTAGGTTCCATAGGATTTTCTACATAGACAATCATGTCATCAGAGTTTTGCTTCTTCTTTTCTTATCTGAGTATCGTTTAGTGCTGTTAAGTGTTTTATTGTACTGGCTAAAATCAACATTTTGATACTGAAACAGAAAAGGTAAAAGTAAACATCTTTGCTTTGTTCTTTTCTTTTTTTTTTTTTTAATTTTAACATTTAATTTTTTTGCCCCACCAGGTGGCATGTGGGATCTTAGTTCCCCAACCAGGGATTTAACCTTTTGCAATGGAAGCTCAGAGTCTTAAGCACTGTATAGCCAGGAAAGTCCCTGCCTTGTTCTTGATGTTAGGAAGAAAACATTCAATCTTTTACCATTAAGTATAAAGGCAGTTGTAAGACCCTTTATCATGTGGGAAAGTTCCCTTCTTTTCCTGGTTTGTTGAGAATTTTAATGTTTTTAGTAGTAATAAATGTTGGATTTTATTAGGTGCTTTTTCCCTATTACTGAGATAATCATTTGGGTATACTTTTTTACTCTATTAGTATGGTGAAATACAGTGACTGATTCTTGAATGTTTTAAACCAACTTTGCATTCTTGGAGGTAAACCCTACTTATTATGATGTATTATCATTTAAAAAATATATTATTTGGATTCAATCTCTTACAATTTTTAATAAGAGTTTTTGCACCTATATGCTCATGAGAGTTTTATTCTGAGTTTTTGCTTTTGGCTGTGCAGTGTGGCATGTGGGATCTTAGTTACCCAACCAGGGACTGAACCTATATCCCCTGCAGTGGAAGCACAACGTCCTAACCACTGGACTGCCAGAATTCCCCGAGTTTTCTTTTTTATAGTTTCTGTCTGTGTTAGGGAAATTAAAACAGAGGAAGTCTTGATCAGGCTTCAGAAGCAGCAGAGCAGGCCCCTGACCTTTCTTCTGACCAATCTGGACACTGCCCAGATTCTGTGCCTGCCTGCCAGCACAGCAAGTCAGGCAGCACTTTAGATAAGAAAGGCATTGGGTCCTGAAATTCTTGAGAGCCTGGAAGTCTGGCCAACTGTGCCCAAGTAAAAGTGAAAGTGTTAGTCACTTAGTCATGTCCGGCTCTTTGCGACTCCATGGACTATAGCTGGCCAGTTTTCTGTCCATGGAATTCTTCAGGCAAGAATACTGGAGCGGGCTGTCATTTCCTTCCTCAGGGGATTTCCCAACCCAGGGATCAAACAGGCAGATGATTTATCGTTTGAGCCACCAGGGAAGCCCAAATCCCAAGACTCACAAGATAAAACAACAGCATTGTAAAAAGGTTAAAGTAAAACCAGAGTTGCATTTTTTGCACACAAACTGATATCAGTTTGCAGCCTGCGATTGTAAGTAGGAACCCCCCAAACTGCAATTTGAAGTCTCACCTGTGGAGGGGACACACTGCCCGGAACGTTTTCCAAACTGGGACTCCAGACTGCGTTACTTGGGACCACCCAGCATGCTGTTCAGGTTTGGATTTTGGTCAGCCCGATCTGGTGATGTATGTGGTGTTACTCTTCTCTATTGTTTCTACTTCTCTTTTCTGTTAATGATTGTATATTGAAATTAAGTCATCCTCTGTTAAATACTGAAATTCTTTATTTGTGTGTAACGAGGGGTTTCTTTTGTTAATGAATTCTTTGAACCTGAAACAAAGCTAAAGCTTTTGGCAAAAGAGCCTGGTTTTGGTATCTGGATAATGATGATTTCACTGACTGAGTTGGGCAGTATTTCCTCCTCTTCAATTTTCTGCAAGAGTATATAGAATTGTTATGTTTTCCTTAAATGTTTGGTAGAATTTACCAGTGAAAGATTTTTAACTACTAATTCAATTTCTCTAAACTTCACTTCTATTTATTCTTTTTACTGTGGTAAAATATACATAAATTTACCATTTTGAGCATTTAAGGGTACAATTCATTGACATTAAATACATTCACATTGTTGTGCAAACATCACCACTATCCAGTTCCAGAACTTTTTAATCATCTGAAACTTTATACTCATTATATAGTAACTTCTCCTTTCCCTACCCTCTCTATTCTACTTTCTGCTCTGAGTTTTTCCTCTAGTCTACATGCTAGCTCTATAAATTTATGACGCAATATTGTGGCCACATTATTAAAACGATATCTGCCAGGTTTACCTACTCTATGGTAATTACACTTCTTCCTTTTATGACTGATAAATAGTAATACTTTGTAGAGAGATACTATGTACAGTAAGTACATAGTACAGTACTATGTACAGTAAGCCCCCCACACATGACCCTTCAAACATATGAATATGCATTCTGTAAACATTAGGTATGAGTGAAATTTCTCCTTGTCCTCTGTCTCCTATTGCTGATCATTCTTCAGCTCTACCATCTCCTATCTCCTCTCCTACCTCCAGTTAGTACTCTTCTTGCTGGTTCACTTGATGCCAGCCCCTGTAGGCCAGCTGAACTGTATGTACTACTGTACTTTTTAAGGTATTATACTGTAAGATTAAAAATGTTTAATTTTTTTTCTTAGGTATTATTGTATGAAAAGTATAAATCTATTACAGTACAGTACTATAGAACTAGTTGTGCTAGTTGGGTACCTAGGCTAACTTTGTTGGACTTATGAACAAATTCGACTGATGAATGTGTTCTTGGAATGGAACACATTCATATGTAGGGGACTTACTGTAAATATACTGTTCCTCATCAAATGTTCAACCATTATCTTAGTATCTACTGCTATTTTTCCACTGTGGCTACTCTAGGTACCTCATATAAGTGGAATCATGCAATGTTTTGTCGTTTTGTGTCTGGTTTATTTCACTTAATGTTTTTAAGGCTCATCCATGTTGTAACATGTATTAGAATTTCATTCCTTTTTATGGCTAAATAATATTCCATTGTATATATATACTACAGTTTGTTTATCCATTCATCTGCTGACAGATACTTGAGTTATTTATGACTTTTGGCAATTGTGAATAATGCCACTATTAATACTGGTGTACAAATATTTGTTTAAGTCCATGTTTTCAATTATTTTGGGTATATGCCTACCTAATTCTTATTCTTGAGTCGGCTATGGTAGTTTGTATCCATCAAGGAATCAGTCTATTTCATTTATATTGTTGAATTTATCAGCATGAAGTTGTCTTTAGAATTTGTTGTGATGTCACTTTTCCCATTCTTAAAATTGCTACTTTGTCTTCTCCTTTTTTCTTGATCAGTCTGGACAAAGATTTCAGTTTTATATATCTTTTCAAAGAAACGGCTTTTCATTTCATTGATTTTTTTTCTATATTTTATTTTATTTCTGCTCTGATCTGTATTATTTTCTTTCTTTTACTTATTTTAGGTTTCATTTGCTCTTCTTCTCTGGGTTCTTATGTTAGAATCTGGGATCGTCAATTTGAAACCTTTCTTCTTTTCACACATAGGTATTAAGTGCTAAAAATTTCCTTCTAAGTAAAGCTTTAGCCCTAATACACAAATTTTTAAATGTTGTACTTTTTCATTCAGTTTAAAATATTTTCTATTAATATTTTTTTTCCTCCCTTTGTTCAGTGAGTTACATGGAAGTGTACAGTTTAATTTAGAAAATTTTAGTGGATTTTCATTATTGATTTCTAATTCAACTGTGGTTATCTGGAAAAGATTTTTAATTCAGCTTTTAAAAAATTTATTTATTTATTTATTTTAATTGGAGGCTAATTACTTTGAAATATTGTAGTGTTTTTTGCCATACATTGACATGAATCAGCCATGGGTGCACATGTGTCCCTCATCCTGAACCCTCCTCCCACTTCTCTCCTCATCCTATTTCAGCTTTTTTTTAAACATCATTTTATTTTATCAGACATGCCACAAAGCATGTGGGATCTTAGTTCTTCAACCAGGTATTGAACCCATGCTACCTACAGTGGAAATGTGGAGTCCTAACCACTGGACTGTCAGGAAATTCCTTTTACCTTTTTTTTTGGAAAGATATTTTCACTGGTATAGAATTCTAGGTCAAAAAAAATTTTTTAAGAGTAATGTAAAGATTTTTCTCCACTGTCTTCTGGCTTATACTGCTTCTAATGAGAAACCTACTCTCATACTTATCATTTATCCTTAGTATATAATGAGTATTTTTTTCCCTGCAGTTGCTTTTAAGTAAGATTTTTCTCTTTAATCACGGGTTTTAAGCAATTTGATTATGATGTGCCTTGGTATAATTTTCTTCATATTTCTTATGCTTGAGTTTCAGTAAGCATCTTGGATCTGTGTCATCCTTATCCTGCTTGGAATCTGACACTCCATGACAGGCCACTGCCATCCCCACTTCCCATATGGATGTCTATTGTCAAATTTATTATTTTTTCCAATAAGATTTATGAAAAATGTTATCTCAGAGTAATTTTAATTTGTATTTCTCAAGTGAGGCCAGGCATTTTTAATTGTTTAAACTCATTTGTACCTTCTTTTCTGTAAACTGTCACATCATATTTGTTCAATTTTTTTTACTTTTTTAAAATCATTTTTATATTGATTTATCTGTATCTTTTACCTTTTCTACAATGAGCATACATTCTTTCTACTATAAGAAGATACAACATAAAGTTATTTTAAATTAAAAAAAGTGCTTTAAAAAACCCATGTAATTGCCTGGTATCGGAAAAATACTCACAGTCCATGGCAGCTAGTATTTTATTATAACTTCTCTGGGGCTTATTTTCACTTTTCTTTGTGATGAGATCTAACATGGAGGATGTGAGCTTAAAAACCTGAGTCACTCTGGACTGTCTTATTTTTTGACCAGGGGCCCTAGAAAAATCATAAACTCTCATATCTGAGATTTCGAGCTCCATCACTTCACTGGATCTTCCAATGGTCCTGGGAAGCTGACAGGTCATTGACAATGATCCCCATTTTATAGATTTTTAAACCAGAGGCTTAGAAATGTAAAGTGACTTTATCATATGGAAGGTTAGATTTAGAAGTTTTCCTTGCTAAGTCACTTTAGTCGTGTCTGACTCTGTGCGACCCCATAGACAGCAGCCCGTCAGGCTCCCCTGTCCCTGGGATTCTCCAAGCAAGAACTCTGGAGTGGGTTGCCATTTCCTTCTCCAATGCATGAAAGTGAAAAGTGAAAGTGAAGTCGCTCAGTCGTGTCCAACTCTTAGCGACCCCATGGACTGCAGCCTACCAGGCTCCTCCGTCCATGGGATTTTCCAGGCAAGAGTACTGGAGTGGGGTGCCATTGCCTTCTCCAGAAGTTATCTTAAAGATGATCTATTCTCTGTTCTCAAGAGTCCTACAATTAGTAACTATGGCAAAACTCTGACTTGGATTCAGGTGTTTATTGTAATAGGCAGTAATCAAAGTGAGGATCCCTACCACTCTAAGTGCTTAAGAGAAGTCGAATAGCTTCTCTTCTTCAGGAGACCCAGGCTAAGCCTTTGGTAGGTCATAACCAGGCAGGCATACTGGGGGTGCTGGAACCTTTCATCTATCTATGCTCACCTTTGGCAGCAGTCAGCATGGTGGAGGCCAGTTCACACTGCTGTGATTCCAAGTGTCCAAGCGTGAACCAGCGAGGGTAACGGCTGGGCATCACAGATACCATATGGTGAGGGTGGGAAGTGTCGCCTGAAGAAGTTGAGTTTTCTAGAACAGGTAACCTAGAAGACCCAGGGAGAGTCATCAGCTACTACCCAGACCCTTGCCATTCTGAGCCACCTTAGAGAAGCTTGTTCTTTGCTGGGGAGGAAATGGGAAGGAAAGGGTTAATGAGGACCCTCAAAGGTTTTGAGTGCCTGGGCACTTGGAAGAACTCAAGCTGAACAGTTCTTATTGAAAACAGTTCAAAAGTCATAAGATTATTTGTTAAAGTATAAGAAATATATGCCAAGTAATCTTCAGCAGTCCTTTCTGGTCAAGCTGAGGCAGTCTTTCAGCCTTATAGTCTAACTTAAATTCTTCTGTACAGTCTGCTGCATCCTAGAGGACTACCTGCCTGAACCAAGGATTCTACTCTTGTTTGGAGACAGGATGCCCATAGCTCATTGTTCTCAAGTCTTGATATAGAAAGACTTACTTCTACTTCCCTAGATGAACCTGGTGACCTATGCCCGGGAACCATTTCTCAGTTAGATATGGAAGGGCTCAAACCCTTTGTGAAGCTGCCAAACTGGCCCTTGAACAAAGAGACTCGGGCCTTGGATATTCTGTATCTGTTAAAATCTCAGAGGCTTCTTCAGCTCACTGAGAATGCAGCCAGGGAACAAGCTAGGAGTCCTAGATCATATGAAAATATCTGAACCATTTTAAGGCAGGCCAATGACAGGTCCAGTAGAACACAGAAAGAGGGAAAGAAAAGAAAGTGAGACAAACAAAGAGGCTTCTGCTTTGGTGGAGGCATTTGGGCTGGGAAAAGGCTACCCACCTCATGGCACGTAAGGCTAACTTATAGGACAGGTCTGGATCATGCGGCAGCAGAGCTGAGAACAAGTACTTGGCAAAGGTGTGCATGGGAACACTCTCTCGGTGGATGACTTCTCCCAGGCCGCTGAAGGGGCCTCCTGCAGGAAGGAGATAAACCAGCCAGTTGTTTATCTGTGCGCTTTTATTTGCTTGCCTGACCTTGAGCTCCAGGGTCCCACAAATGCTTGCTAGCCATGGGAACCTTCATTACACTTTAAAGTCAGAAATGTTGCTGTACCTGTGCTCTATTAGAGAGGGGAACCTGGAGTCAAATGCCTAAGACTCTGTTCCAACAGTCCCTTCTCTACTTACCTTCTAGTAGTAAGATGCACTGTTTCTGCAGTGTTTGCACTAGCTCATCGTCCAGCTGCAGCTCCTGGAGTCGACTCAGCAGCTGCTCCTCATTACGGCACACCTTGTCCTGTGCATAGAGGCCTTCAGGCATCACCCTCTGTTGACCCATCCCCATCAGAGCAACTTCCATGGCCAATGACAGGTAGGACTCACTGCTGTTTGGGCAGCCTGCAGCCACAGGCACATGCTGGTACACAGGGGGTCTGCTTTCATTCATATCTGAGGACAACAGGGCACCAGATTTGTTAGGTCAGGTCCCATGGATTTTTGTGCCTCTCCCACCAACGCACACTTTGGGATACGGCTTGGTCAATAACTAACCCAAAGAAGCTAAATGAAAAACCAGAACAGTAATATACTGAAAATAAAAAATAAAAACATACTAAACAATGTTATACATGGTTCTAAAGATTAACTCCTTCCTAAAATATGAATTGGCTAGGCCAGCTGGAAAAAAATACAGTCATACTAGTCTTCTGTTAGAATGTTATGTAATACTACAATGATCTATTTTTGTGTCTGTCTCTTCATTAGAATTTAAGAACCTTCTAGGAAAGGGACTTTATCATTTTGCCTTAGGTATCTCCACTGTCCGGTATGTGTAAGGAGCTAAATGTCTGTGGTGAGTAAATCCCAAGTACAACCTCAGGTTCTTAAGATGTAAGTGTCATTGTGCAGATAAAAGAGACCAAGGATGATGATTCCTTTTTCAGGGGATAAGAGGGAAGGTACAGTAGCCCTGTCTCGCATTGAAGCTACCTCTTGTATCTCTACCCAGAGATATCTGAATCATCCAGTTAAACTATTATTTTTGTGATATTTGCAACTTTAATGTTATTGTTACTTTTTATGCTCCACCTTTGGGTTCTAAGTTTCAGGAGGAGAGCACAGATCTAAAAGCCAGAGTCTTAATTTTTTCCCTTCCTCCCTCCCATTATCCGTTTCGTAAATGTTTAAGGGAGACTATTAAAAGAGTTATTGCCCTAACTGCTGTTTTCAGGAACTTGAATGGCTAGTAGAGACACTTGTAAACAAATTTTATGGCAGTGTGCTAAATACCGTAATATATGCATGTTTACAATACAGTGATAGCATAAAGGAAAAAAGAATCAATTTTGTCTCAAGTCCCTGTTAATTTGAGACTCTACTAAATTACCTCCCTTTTATTTCTCTTTTGTAAAATTGGTACAAAACTACCACCAGGGAGACTGTTCAAGGGAAACATGAGAGTATTATGTAATTGCAAGGGAGACACACACTGCTGATGCAAGTTCTTTTACATTTCCAGACTGTTTTGAGGACCTGGCCTCTGACTTCTCAAATCCCACTGGACAAAGATTTCAGTTTTATATATCTTTTCAAAGAAACGGCTTTTCATTTCATTGATTTTTTTTTCTATATTTTATTTCTGCTCTGATCTGTATTATTTTCTTTCTTTTACTTATTTTAGGTTTCATTTGCTCTTCTTCTCTGGGTTCTTATGTTAGAATCTGGGATCGTCAATTTGAAACCTTTCTTCTTTTCACACATAGGTATTAAGTGCTAAAAATTTCCTTCTAAGTAAAGCTTTAGCCCTAATACACAAATTTTTAAATGTTGTACTTTTTCATTCAGTTTAAAATATTTTCTATTAATATTTTTTTTCCTCCCTTTGTTCAGTGAGTTACATGGAAGTGTACAGTTTAATTTCTAAAATTTTAGTGGATTTTCATTATTGATTTCTAATTCAACTGTGGTTATCTGGAAAAGATTTTTAATTCAGCTTTTAAAAAATTTATTTATTTATTTATTTTAATTGGAGGCTAATTACTTTGAAATATTGTAGTGTTTTTTGCCATACATTGACATGAATCAGCCATGGGTGCACATGTGTCCCTCATCCTGAACCCTCCTCCCACTTCTCTCCTCATCCTATTTCAGCTTTTTTTTAAACATCATTTTATTTTATCAGACATGCCACAAAGCATGTGGGATCTTAGTTCTTCAACCAGGTATTGAACCCATGCTACCTACAGTGGAAATGTGGAGTCCTAACCACTGGACTGTCAGGAAATTCCTTTTACCTTTTTTTTTGGAAAGATATTTTCACTGGTATAGAATTCTAGGTCAAAAAAAATTTTTTAAGAGTAATGTAAAGATTTTTCTCCACTGTCTTCTGGCTTATACTGCTTCTAATGAGAAACCTACTCTCATACTTATCATTTATCCTTAGTATATAATGAGTATTTTTTTCCCTGCAGTTGCTTTTAAGTAAGATTTTTCTCTTTAATCACGGGTTTTAAGCAATTTGATTATGATGTGCCTTGGTATAATTTTCTTCATATTTCTTATGCTTGAGTTTCAGTAAGCATCTTGGATCTGTGTCATCCTTATCCTGCTTGGAATCTGACACTCCATGACAGGCCACTGCCACCCCCACTTCCCATATGGATGTCTATTGTCAAATTTATTATTTTTTCCAATAAGATTTATGAAAAATGTTATCTCAGAGTAATTTTAATTTGTATTTCTCAAGTGAGGCCAGGCATTTTTAATTGTTTAAACTCATTTGTACCTTCTTTTCTGTAAACTGTCACATCATATTTGTTCAATTTTTTTTACTTTTTTAAAATCATTTTTATATTGATTTATCTGTATCTTTTACCTTTTCTACAATGAGCATACATTCTTTCTACTATAAGAAGATACAACATAAAGTTATTTTAAATTAAAAAAAGTGCTTTAAAAAACCCATGTAATTGCCTGGTATCGGAAAAATACTCACAGTCCATGGCAGCTAGTATTTTATTATAACTTCTCTGGGGCTTATTTTCACTTTTCTTTGTGATGAGATCTAACATGGAGGATGTGAGCTTAAAAACCTGAGTCACTCTGGACTGTCTTATTTTTTGACCAGGGGCCCTAGAAAAATCATAAACTCTCATATCTGAGATTTCGAGCTCCATCACTTCACTGGATCTTCCAATGGTCCTGGGAAGCTGACAGGTCATTGACAATGATCCCCATTTTATAGATTTTTAAACCAGAGGCTTAGAAATGTAAAGTGACTTTATCATATGGAAGGTTAGATTTAGAAGTTTTCCTTGCTAAGTCACTTTAGTCGTGTCTGACTCTGTGCGACCCCATAGACAGCAGCCCGTCAGGCTCCCCTGTCCCTGGGATTCTCCAAGCAAGAACTCTGGAGTGGGTTGCCATTTCCTTCTCCAATGCATGAAAGTGAAAAGTGAAAGTGAAGTCGCTCAGTCGTGTCCAACTCTTAGCGACCCCATGGACTGCAGCCTACCAGGCTCCTCCGTCCATGGGATTTTCCAGGCAAGAGTACTGGAGTGGGGTGCCATTGCCTTCTCCAGAAGTTATCTTAAAGATGATCTATTCTCTGTTCTCAAGAGTCCTACAATTAGTAACTATGGCAAAACTCTGACTTGGATTCAGGTGTTTATTGTAATAGGCAGTAATCAAAGTGAGGATCCCTACCACTCTAAGTGCTTAAGAGAAGTCGAATAGCTTCTCTTCTTCAGGAGACCCAGGCTAAGCCTTTGGTAGGTCATAACCAGGCAGGCATACTGGGGGTGCTGGAACCTTTCATCTATCTATGCTCACCTTTGGCAGCAGTCAGCATGGTGGAGGCCAGTTCACACTGCTGTGATTCCAAGTGTCCAAGCGTGAACCAGCGAGGGTAACGGCTGGGCATCACAGATACCATATGGTGAGGGTGGGAAGTGTCGCCTGAAGAAGTTGAGTTTTCTAGAACAGGTAACCTAGAAGACCCAGGGAGAGTCATCAGCTACTACCCAGACCCTTGCCATTCTGAGCCACCTTAGAGAAGCTTGTTCTTTGCTGGGGAGGAAATGGGAAGGAAAGGGTTAATGAGGACCCTCAAAGGTTTTGAGTGCCTGGGCACTTGGAAGAACTCAAGCTGAACAGTTCTTATTGAAAACAGTTCAAAAGTCATAAGATTATTTGTTAAAGTATAAGAAATATATGCCAAGTAATCTTCAGCAGTCCTTTCTGGTCAAGCTGAGGCAGTCTTTCAGCCTTATAGTCTAACTTAAATTCTTCTGTACAGTCTGCTGCATCCTAGAGGACTACCTGCCTGAACCAAGGATTCTACTCTTGTTTGGAGACAGGATGCCCATAGCTCATTGTTCTCAAGTCTTGATATAGAAAGACTTACTTCTACTTCCCTAGATGAACCTGGTGACCTATGCCCGGGAACCATTTCTCAGTTAGATATGGAAGGGCTCAAACCCTTTGTGAAGCTGCCAAACTGGCCCTTGAACAAAGAGACTCGGGCCTTGGATATTCTGTATCTGTTAAAATCTCAGAGGCTTCTTCAGCTCACTGAGAATGCAGCCAGGGAACAAGCTAGGAGTCCTAGATCATATGAAAATATCTGAACCATTTTAAGGCAGGCCAATGACAGGTCCAGTAGAACACAGAAAGAGGGAAAGAAAAGAAAGTGAGACAAACAAAGAGGCTTCTGCTTTGGTGGAGGCATTTGGGCTGGGAAAAGGCTACCCACCTCATGGCACGTAAGGCTAACTTATAGGACAGGTCTGGATCATGCGGCAGCAGAGCTGAGAACAAGTACTTGGCAAAGGTGTGCATGGGAACACTCTCTCGGTGGATGACTTCTCCCAGGCCGCTGAAGGGGCCTCCTGCAGGAAGGAGATAAACCAGCCAGTTGTTTATCTGTGCGCTTTTATTTGCTTGCCTGACCTTGAGCTCCAGGGTCCCACAAGTGCTTGCTAGCCATGGGAACCTTCATTACACTTTAAAGTCAGAAATGTTGCTGTACCTGTGCTCTATTAGAGAGGGGAACCTGGAGTCAAATGCCTAAGACTCTGTTCCAACAGTCCCTTCTCTACTTACCTTCTAGTAGTAAGATGCACTGTTTCTGCAGTGTTTGCACTAGCTCATCGTCCAGCTGCAGCTCCTGGAGTCGACTCAGCAGCTGCTCCTCATTACGGCACACCTTGTCCTGTGCATAGAGGCCTTCAGGCATCACCCTCTGTTGACCCATCCCCATCAGAGCAACTTCCATGGCCAATGACAGGTAGGACTCACTGCTGTTTGGGCAGCCTGCAGCCACAGGCACATGCTGGTACACAGGGGGTCTGCTTTCATTCATATCTGAGGACAACAGGGCACCAGATTTGTTAGGTCAGGTCCCATGGATTTTTGTGCCTCTCCCACCAACGCACACTTTGGGATACGGCTTGGTCAATAACTAACCCAAAGAAGCTAAATGAAAAACCAGAACAGTAATATACTGAAAATAAAAAATAAAAACATACTAAACAATGTTATACATGGTTCTAAAGATTAACTCCTTCCTAAAATATGAATTGGCTAGGCCAGCTGGAAAAAAATAGTCATACTAGTCTTCTGTTAGAATGTTATGTAATACTACAATGATCTATTTTTGTGTCTGTCTCTTCATTAGAATTTAAGAACCTTCTAGGAAAGGGACTTTATCATTTTGCCTTAGGTATCTCCACTGTCCGGTATGTGTAAGGAGCTAAATGTCTGTGGTGAGTAAATCCCAAGTACAACCTCAGGTTCTTAAGATGTAAGTGTCATTGTGCAGATAAAAGAGACCAAGGATGATGATTCCTTTTTCAGGGGATAAGAGGGAAGGTACAGTAGCCCTGTCTCGCATTGAAGCTACCTCTTGTATCTCTACCCAGAGATATCTGAATCATCCAGTTAAACTATTATTTTTGTGATATTTGCAACTTTAATGTTATTGTTACTTTTTATGCTCCACCTTTGGGTTCTAAGTTTCAGGAGGAGAGCACAGATCTAAAAGCCAGAGTCTTAATTTTTTCCCTTCCTCCCTCCCATTATCCGTTTCGTAAATGTTTAAGGGAGACTATTAAAAGAGTTATTGCCCTAACTGCTGTTTTCAGGAACTTGAATGGCTAGTAGAGACACTTGTAAACAAATTTTATGGCAGTGTGCTAAATACCGTAATATATGCATGTTTACAATACAGTGATAGCATAAAGGAAAAAAGAATCAATTTTGTCTCAAGTCCCTGTTAATTTGAGACTCTACTAAATTACCTCCCTTTTATTTCTCTTTTGTAAAATTGGTACAAAACTACCACCAGGGAGACTGTTCAAGGGAAACATGAGAGTATTATGTAATTGCAAGGGAGACACACACTGCTGATGCAAGTTCTTTTACATTTCCAGACTGTTTTGAGGACCTGGCCTCTGACTTCTCAAATCCCTCTGGTCCTTTTTGTTCCCTTTGGATTACTCTTCAGACATTCACAAGGTAGGAAAGTGACAGGAGCAAAGGAAAGCTGAAGCTGGCAAGGTAAAATGGGTGAACAGGACAGAGCCAGTCCATAGAGTGGGGAAGGAAGATAAGAAAGGAGCAATCCCAAGGAAACCACTCAGGGGAGGTCCAGTTTAGATAAGAGAACAAGAGGGGTAAAACAGACTCTGTCATGGAAAAGAAGAGGGCTCCAAAGGGTAGTCTGGGCTTCCCTCAGGCTGACCCCTGTACCTGACACTTCCAGATAGCCATCATCATTCAGGCGGCAGGCCTCAGTCAAGGTGAGAAACAGGCAGCCAACTGGATCCAGAGGGTGGCCCACCCAGCCTTCGAGGTTTGTGATGGTTGTGGTTCCCCTCTGCAACAGTTCTGGAAATAAGCAGGTCAAGGTTTTTGAGAGGGATAAAGACACACTGCTCTCTGTCCCTGCTTGGTCTCTTCATAAGTCCTCATCAGTCTCCTTCAGGCGGTGGCCCCGAGACTCAGAGTAAAGCTTGCCTTGGGTTGAGGAGACTGGGCACCAGCTCATCAGCCACCAAGAGGCCATGTGGTATGCCTTTGGGCTGCCTGCCGATAGCACACGTATGTAGACACAACTTTACAGTTTAAAAAGGGTCTTCTCATACCAGATCTCAGTGGATCCAACTGTCCTGTGCAAGAGGCAGGCCAGCATTATTATTTCCATTTTACAGATAAGAAAACTGAGATTTAGAGAGGTAAATAGAGGGATTCCACACAGAAAGTAGAATGACCTGGAATCCCTTGGCCCCTGCCACACCAGGAAACTGAATGAAAATTAAGTCCTGGGCCTTGTAGTTCCTGAGAACCCCATCAGCCTAAGCAGTTGAGATGGCTCCTGATCACTATACCTTTCTTCTGATGCTTGTAGATTTCCAGCTGCCGCTGCTGCTGCAACCTGAGAGTATTGATAATGGCCACTGTGAGTCTGAGGGCCTCTTTTGGGTAACCATGGGAACGCAGGGCATCAACCCGAGCACAGGCTGTAGGCACATGCTCTATCAGATGAGAAGAAGATATTTTGATTGAGTTAAATTTTCAAATCAGGAAAATTTGTGTTTGACAAAGGGAGACCGTATTCAGTTCAGGTCCTCAAATTTGATCTGACATCTACTGTGTACCAGAAATTGTATTTTATCTTTTAGGGATATAAAGTTGATTAAGTCACAGGTACTACCTCCAAGGAGATACACTGCAGCCTCAGTGTAGTGGTTTGTGTAGAAAGGGGCAAGAACTAGGATAATAAACTGTTAACTTCTTTCTGAACATGAACCTCAGGAACGTAATGCAGCAATAAACTACTTCTATAGAGGGAAGGCCTCATTTGTTTATTAATCCTGTTTCCTGAGAATCTATTATGTGCCAGGTAGCATGCTGGGCAAAGCAACTACAAAAATGCATAAGAAATAGTCACTGTCCTCAAAGAGCTCATAAATAATACATAAAAAGATCATTATAAAACAGTTAAAAAGAAATGACAAGATAGAAATATATACAGAAAGAAAATATTTGAGCTATATGCTTTGTAGGGCAAGTAATATTTTTAATAGGTAGAAAAACAGAAACAGGCATCCCTGGCAAAGAGAACATATAAATAAATGCATGTAAGTAAAAGCGTAAAAAGTATTCTGGATAACATCTTCAGAGTATGGCAAATAGTTTTGTGTAAAGTTAGGTTATGTGGCTAGAGATAGCCTGGAAAGGTGGAGTTTGGAATGTTAAAAGCTTTGAATGCCATTCTAAGAAGTTTGGATTTACCTTAGGCATAATGGATGACTACCAAACACTTATAAATGGGGAAGGGGCATAAATATACACAAAGCATATAGCTTTACCCTACAAAGCATACAGCTCAAATATTTTCTTTCTGTGTATATTTCTATCTTGTCACTTCTTTTTAACTGTTTTATAATGATCTTTTTAATGTATTACTTATGAGCTCTTTGAGGACAGTGACCGTTTCTTATACATTTTTGTAGCTGCTCTGCCCAGCATGCTACCTGGCACATAACAGGTTCTCAGGAAACAGGATTAATAAACATAAAAATTATAGGAATAATTACAGAAAATACAGATAAAATAGAAAATAAAAATCAGAGATAACCATTATTTCTAATTTCATATTTTTATGAAAAATATGTATTTCTAGACTTTCCTAATTAATTTTAATAAAAATGAGGTATTATAATTATTGTTTTATAATTAGGATTTTCCACTTAATAATTCATTGTAAATATTTTTCCATACCATTAAATATACTTCCATAGTATTAAAAATGATTACATATCATTCCACTAAATATGTGTACTATCCATTGGCTCAATCAGTCCCCTGTTGCTGGACATTATTGTTTTTAATTTTTCTCATCTATACGTTATATGTTCATGCTCTAATAAACCTCATAACTTTATGTACATTCTTAGTTAATTATAGCTCAGGATAAATTTCTAGATGTAGAATTCCTGGATCAAGGGCTATGAATTTATTTTAAAGGCTTTTGATAAGTGTTGCTGAACTGTAGTAAGTATTTACATTCCTACCAGTAGCATATGAGATTACTATATTCAATGTAGTCTCTCCTACACCAAAACCAGTTATCTTTATTTTAAAAAAATTCCTATTTGACAACTGAAACATGGTAATTCAGTGTTGTTTTGATTTGGATCTTTGTTTATAATGGGGTATGTATTTTTCACACACTTGTTAGATTTATGTTTTAAAAGTATTAGATCAGAGAAGAGGAAAAATAATCAGTGGGAATTTCAGATAGTGACCTACAGTGAGTTTGGCCAAAAACTTTCTAGAGAGACAGGCACACATCCAGATTCGGCAGGCTCTTGTGAAAGACAAAGATATGGGATGAGGGACAGAGTCAGGGAATTAGGAGATGATAATAAAAATGTATGCTATTGTTTTAAGACTCAGAGAATGAATATTATTTTATAAGTGTGTAGTGTGGATTTTGCATTCTGTAACAAAGTCAAGAATAGACTCACAGAAGGCCAGAGGAGAGTTTAAACTCATGATGGAACAGCTTTATTCTATGATGATAAAGGAAGGAATGAGGAAAGGAAGACAGCTTGGTGACAAATGCAGACAGTCTGAGCTACTAGTACAGAGCAATTTAAGTTTCAAAGTTCATGTCTTTTTAGCAAAACATGTAATTTCAGAGTAGATTCTAATGTTGCTCAGTAACTGCTAAGAGTCTATGAAATGACGTCTAATGGTTTTGCTAGTACTCCTTTAGATTTATTAGCTCCTTTCCCCTCCTCAAACTCAGGAAACAATAGAAATACCTCTTTTTGAGATTACTGTACTTCAGCTGAGAACATATACAAGTGGCTCAGGCTATACCCTGAGGCCCTAGTCAAGGCCCCAAAAGATCTGGATGAAGACTGTCCAAAGGGTAGTTGTGTTGCTGGTACCTATGGAGATGGCTCACTTAGGCCTGACATGAGGTGAGACTGGGCTCTGAAATTCTTAGAGTAGGATAAGTACACCTACCAAGCCACAGTGGTTGGCCTTGGGAATTGAAGAGTAGCCTCTCACTTTCCCGCTGGCAGGCAGGAGCTGTATATACATCACTGCTGATGATTCGCTGTAAGTGGCTGTCCTGCCAATGCAACTCACGGCCCTCGATGGCTCTAGTGAACACTGTCCGTCTCGGTCTGGATAAAGAATCTGGGGAAGGGAAAAAAAATGCAGCAGTTCAGTGATGGGTAATCTGAAGATCTAACTCCTGTGTCTTCTGCAGGATGGAAGGACGGGTAGAACAACAGTGTATAGTTAGTGAGAGCAGCAAGTCTGCCATTTGTCTGGGTATTCATTGTCTTACTTCTTTATTGGATAGCTTTTAGTGTGTCCCTGTCCTCTATGGGAAGAACCTTTCTACATAGATCTATGACTGAAGACCAGTTTCTCCTAAGACCCAGAGCCACATGAGAGAGAGGAGGGATAGTGAGGCTCAGCTGCTCAATTATAAGGATTCAAACTGCTTCTACAGAAGCCAGAGGAAAAGATAAGCAGTGAGGTAATATCCTTGGTCAACCCACAACTGGTTTCTTTTACAGTATGACCCATATCAAATTAAGTACTTCTGTCACACTGATACAAAAGCTGAAAAAGAGCTGCAGTCCTGTGTGTTCTGGTATCTTTAATTTTTAAAATAATTTTATTTCTTTATTCATTTTCTTTTGGCTGTGCTGGATCTTCATTGCTGTGTGGGCTTTTCTCTAGTTGTGGCAAGCAGGCTTCTGATTGTGGTAGCTTCTCTTGCTGTGGAGCACAGGTTCTAGGCACTTGCATATCAGTAGTCACAGTACAGGGGCTCACTAGTTGTGGCTCCTGGGCTCGAGAGAATAGGCTCAGTAGTTGTGGCACACAGGCTTAGTTGCTTTGTGGCATGTGGGATCTTCCTGGATCAGGGATCAAACCTCTCCCCTGCATTGGCAGGAGGATTCCTCATCACTGAGCCACCAGGGTAGTCCTCTGGTATCTTTATCACACTAGTATCTGCAGGCTTACAACCTGTTCTCCAGTAAGAAAACCTGAGGCTGACAAAAGATTAATTGAATTGTTTTCTCAATGGAGTCCTACCAAACCATCTCTCTTCAGGAAAAGGGCTGAAGGGAAACAGCAGACAAAGTAAGCTCAATTCTTTAGGTTGGTGTGTAGGAGCTGACTCAATAGAAAAGACCTTGATGCTGGGAAAGAGTGAAGGCAGGAGGAGAAGGGGACAAGAGAGGACAAGATGGTCAGATGGCATCGACTTAATGCCAACTCAATGGAAATGAGCTGGAGCAAGCTCCAGATGGTGAAGAACAGATGACTGAGTGACTGAACAATGACAAAATACTAGAGTGGGTTGCCATTTCCTTCTCCAGGGGATCTTCCTGACCCAGGGATTGAACCTGAGTCTCCTGCACTGCAGGCAGATTCTTTACCATCTGAGCCACATGGGGTTTAATAAGGTAACATCTTAATAGAGACCTGAAGGAACCAAAGAGCAAGCCTTAGACGTAACAAGGAAGTGCCTTCTAGGCAAAAGGAACAGCAAGTGCTAAGCTAAGTCAGTCAGTTCAGTCGCTCAGTCGTGTCCGACTCTTTGCGACCCCATGAATCGCAGCACGCCAGGCCTCCCTATCCATCACCATCTCCCAGAGTTCACTCAGACTCACGTCCATCGAGTCCGTGATGCCATCCAGCCATCTCATCCTCGGTCGTCCCCTTCTCCTCCCGCCCCCAATCCCTCCCAGCATCAGAGTCTTTTCCAATGAGTCAACTCTTCGCATGAGGTGGCCAAAGTACTGGAGTTTCAGCTTCAGCATCATTCCTTCCAAAGAAATCCCAGGGTTGATCTCCTTCAGAATGGACTGGTTGGATCTCCTTGCAGTCCAAGGGACTCTCAAGAGTCTTCTCCAACACCACAGTTCAAAAGCATCAATTCTTCGGCGCTCAGCTTTCTTCACAGTCCAACTTTCACATCCATACATGACCACAGGAAAAACCATAGCCTTGACTAGGCGGACCTTAGTCGGCAAAGTAATGTCTCTGCTTTTGAATATACTATCCAGGTTGGTCATAACTTTTCTTCCAAGGAGTAAGCGTCTTTTAATTTCATGGCTGCAGTCACCATCTGCAGTGATTTTGGAGCCCAAAAAAATAAAGTCTGACACTGTTTCCACTGTTTCCCCATCTATTTCCCATGAAGTGATGGGACCGGATGCCATGATCTTCGTTTTCTGAATGTTGAGCTTTAAGCCAACTTTTTCGCTCTCCTCCTTCACTTTCATCAAGAGGCTTTTTAGCTCCTCCTCACTTTCTGCCATAAGGGTGGTGTCATCAGCATATCTGAGGTTATTGATATTTCTCCCGGCAATCTTGATTCCAGCTTGTGTTTCTTCCAGTCCAGCGTTTCTCATGATGTACTCTGCATATAAGTTAAATAAGCAGGGAGACAATATACAGCCTTGACGTACTCCTTTTCCTATTTGGAACCAGTCTGTTGTTCCATGTGCAGTTCTAACTGTTGCTTCCTGACCTGCATACAGATTTCTCAAGAGGCAGGTTAGGTGGTCTGGTATTCCCATCTCTTTCAGAATTTTCCACAGTTTATTGTGATCCACACAGTCAAAGGCTTTGGCATAGTCAATAAAGCAGAAATAGATGTTTTTCTGGAACTCTCTTGCTTTTTCCATGATCCAGCGGATGTTGGCAATTTGATCTCTGGTTCCTCTGCCTGTTCTAAAACCAGCTTGAACATCAGGGAGTTCACGGTTCACATATTGCTGAAGCCTGGCTTGGAGAATTTTGAGCATTACTTTACTAGCGTGTGAGATGAGTGCAATTGTGCGGTAGTTTGAGCATTCTTTGGCATTGCCTTTCTTTGGAATTGGAATGAAAACTGACCTTTTCCAGTCCTGTGGCCACTGCTGAGTTTTCCAAATTTGCTGGCATATTGAGTGCAGCACTTTCACAGCATCATCTTCCAGGATTTGAAACAGCTCAACGGGAATTCCATCACCTCCACTAGCTTTGTTCTTAGTGATGCTTTCTAAGGCCCACTTGACTTCACATTCCAAGATGTCTGGCTCTAGATTAGTGATCACATCCTCATGATTATCTGGGTCGTGAAGATCTTTTCTGTACAGTTCTTCTGTGTATTCTTGCCACCTCTTCTTAATATCTTCTGCTTCTGTTAGGTCCATACCATTTCTATCCTTTATCGAGCCCATCTTTGCATGAAATGTTCCCTTGGTATCTCCAATTCTCTTGAAGAGATCTCTAGTCTTTCCCATTCTGTTGTTTTCCTCTATCTCTTTGCATTGATTGCTGAAGAAGGCTTTCTTATCTCTTCTTGCTATTCTTTGGAACTCTGCATTCAGATGCTTATATCTTTTCTTTTCTCCTTTGCTTTTCGCCTCTCTTCTTTTCAGTGCTATTTGTAAGGCTTCTCCAGACAGCCATTTTGCTTTTTTGCATTTCTTTTCCATGGGGATGGTCTTGATCCCTGTCTCCTGTACAATGTCACGAACCTCATTCCATAGTTCATCAGGAACTCTGTCTATCAGATCTAGGCCCTTAAATCTATTTCTCACTTCCACTGTATAATCATAAGGGATTTGATTTAGGTCATACCTGAATGGTCTAGCGGTTTTCCCTACTTTCTTCAATTTAAGTCTGAATTTGGAAATAAGGAGTTCATGATCTGAGCCACAGTCAGCTCCTGGTCTTGTTTTTGTTGACTGTATAGAGCTTCTCCATCTTTGGCTGCAAAGAATATAATCAATCTGATTTCGGTGTTGACCATCTGGTGATGTCCATGTGTAGAGTCTTCTCTTGTGTTGCTGGAAGAGGGTGTTTGCTATGACCAGTGCATTTTCTTGGCAAAACTCTATTAGTCTTTGCCCTGCTTCATTCCGCATTCCAAGGCCAAATTTGCCTGTTACTCCAGGTGTTTCTTGACTTCCTACTTTAGCATTCCAGTCCCCTATAATGAAAAGGACATCTTTTTTGGGTGTTAGTTCTACAAGGTCTTGTAGGTCTTCATAAAACCGTTCAACTTCAGCTTCTTCAGCATTACTGGTTGGGGCATAGACTTGGATAACTGTGATATTGAATGGCTTGCCTTGGAAACGAACAGAGATCATTCTGTCGTTTTTGAGATTGCATCCAAGTACTGCCTTTTGGACTCTTTTGTTGACCATGATGGCCACTCCATTTCTTCTGAGGGATTCCTGCTCGCAGTAGTAGATATAATGGTCATCTGAGTTAAATTCACCCATTCCAGTCCATTTTAGTTCGCTGATTCCTAGAATGTCGACGTTCACCCTTGCCATCTCTTGTTTGACCACTTTCAATTTGCCTTGATTCATGGTCCTGACATTCCAGGTTCCTATGCAATATTGCTCTTTACAGCATCGCATCTTGCTTCTATCACCAGTCACATGCACAGCTGGGTATTGTTTTTGCTTTGGCTCCATCCCTTCATTTTTTCTGGAGTTATTTCTCCACTGATCTCCAGTAGCATATTGGGCACCTAACGACCTGGGGAGATTCTCTTTTGATATCCTATCATTTTGCCTTTTCATACTGTTCATGGGGACAGTACAGCTAAGCTAAGGTGGGAACATATTTGAAGTTTTTGAGGGCAGGGCAGAGGCCAGTGTACCTAGAATGGAATGAGCAAGCCAGAAACTCACAGGAGATGAGGTCAGAGAGATATTAGGGAACCAGAATGGGCAGAGCCTTCTAGGCCATGAGGAAAGATGAGAAGCCACTCGAGGGCTTTGAGTTGTTGAAGGTGTATGATCTGATTTGACAACTGGCAGCAGCATAGAGAACAGACTTTAAGGTAGAAGCAGTTAGGAGGGCTCTGTAATAATTTGTGAAAGATAATGGTAATCTGTTCAGAGTAATATGCAGTAGAGACGATGAGAGTAAATGAACTTTGGCTATGTTCTAAAGGCAAAGGTGATAGGATTTGCCCACGGATTAGATCTGGGGAATCTGGGTGAGAAAGAGAAGAATCAAGAATGACTCCAGGGTTTTTAAGGTGGGCTTGCCATATGCGGAGATAGGGAAGTCTACACAAGAGGAGCAGGTTTGGGTGGGGCTTGAGAGGTAAGAAATCCTACTGAGATGTCTATTAATATCTAAGAGGCAATATCGAAAAGGTAGTTAAACATGTAAGTCTGGAGTTGAGAGGAAAAGTTTGGGCAGGAGATATAAATTTGAATGTTGTTAGTATATAGATGATTATTAAAACAATGCAATTATCAGGGGAGTAAATACAGAAAGAGAAGCGGTTTGATGACTGAGCCCTGGGTACTCTAGAATTTTAGGTTGGGAAGCGGTGGGGAGACAGTAAAGGAGACTGAGAAGGAGGGGCCAAGGAAGAGGAGAACCAAGAGAACAGTGTTGTGGAATAAGATGAAAAAGGTGTTTGAAAGAGAGACCAGCAGTAACAAATACTGTGGATAAATCAAGTAAATTCTGACTTGAAAACTAGATTTAGGAATGGTTAGCATTAGTGACCCAGAGAAGGCAACCCACTCCAGTACTCTCGCCTGGAAAATCCCAGGGACGGGGGAGCCTGGTGGGCTGCAGTCCATGGGGTTGCACAGAGTCAGACACAACTGAAGCGACTTAGCAGCAGCAGTGTTAGTGACCAGTATAAGAGCTGTTTCAGTACTGAAGGGATGACTGCCTGACTTGAGTGAATTCAAGGGAGAATAAGAGCAGAAGCAGAGAAGATAAATATATAACATCCTTTTGAGCATTTTTCTTAATTCTACCACTTATTTCTACTCTCTCAGAGAAATAGGGTGGTGGACAGGAGAGGCATGTAGGGTCAGCAAGTATGTTTTTTTGTTTTATTTTGTTTCAGGTGAAAGATAAAACAATGTGCTGGTATACTCCTAGGAATAATCCACAAAAATCTGTGGTGCAGGAGAGAGGAGATAATTCCTGGAGTGATTCCTAGGTAAAAGAGAAGGAATAGGTTCTTAAGAACAAATGGAGGGCTTGGACTTAGACAGAAGCACAAAGAAGAATGGGGAACAGGCAGACAGAGCAGATGGGCATAGGCAGAGGCAGATGTGATGACAGAGTTTTGGAGACTCTCTTCTGATTGCCGCTGTATTCTCAGTGACCAGGAAGCAAGGCTCTAGGCTGAAGGTGAGGAAGGGGAGAAAGTACAGAAAGTTTTAAGGAAAGGCAATGAGAAACAGTAATTTAGAAGAGTGAAAGGAAGCGTGGACTAGAGGAATGTAGCTGATGTATGGACAGTACAGTGGGCCCACTTGAGATTAGTGGTCATGAACTTGAATAAGACCAGTTGTCATGGTCACGTTTCTCGCCAATATGTTCACTGTGTGAGTGTGAGCACTGAGTAATTAGAAAGTCAGACCGAATTACTAAGGCTAAAGTTTTGCTATATGAATATAACTAAAGGAAAGAGGGAGTTGAGTATGTTTGCAGGGTAGTGATTATAGTGATGTACCAAGCAATCTAATCTGGATAAGGAGGAAAATGAGGCTACCACAAGAATGAAAAAGTGACAGGATCAAAATTCCTAGTGGGTCCAGGAATTACTGGAATATGCATAACAGAGAAAATAATCTAGTAAGGCTGGTGGTGGTAATTAGAGCTGCTTGAAATTATGACTGTAAAGAAGGAGCAGTTATTGGTAATGAAAGGGTTCAGGGTATGACCTTGGGGTTGCATGGCTAGGTTATGTAGAAGATAGACTATTGGTACTTCCCTGGTGGTACAGTGGATAAGAAACCACATGCGAATGTAGGGGACATGAGTCTGACCCCTGGCTGGGGAAGACCCCACATGCCTGAGAGCAGCTAAGCCCGTGCACTACAACTACTGGCCCAAGAACCCAAGAGTGCACGCTCTACAACAAGAGAGGCCATCACAGAGAGCAGCCTCCACTCACCGCAGCCAGAGAAAGCCCGCACACGGCAATGAAGAGAAGGCACAGCCAAACGTTAACACACACACACAAAAGGCAGACTATTAAAAGAGAGGAGGTCAAAGAACTCAGAGGCTTGAATACTGGAAGTGTCATCTATGTGGCTAAGAATTACAACAGAAGTAGGCACAGAGAGTAGTGTTAGTGAGCCAGATGCCAAAAGTCTTCAAGGAATGAGGGGTATTAACCCAGAGATAAAAATGACCAAAACCAGGAGGGTAGCAGACAGCATATTTTAACAGCATCAACTTTAAAACTGGGGGATATTTTAGGAAGGATAGGATAATGATGTAGAAATGGCAATGAAGGGTAAGCAGGATGGCTACTGCTCCATCAGGCCCAAAACATACATGAGTGATAAGTCAGTCATGGCCTGAGAAGACTTAACAGGAAACAATACCCTCAAATAAGAACCAGTAACAAGTGTTTTAGAACAAGAGAAGCCACCGCAATGAGAAGCCTGCAGAGCATAACCAAAGAGTAGCCTCTGCTCGCTGCAACTAGATAATGCCTATGGGCAGCAGTGAAGACCCAGCACTGCAAAAAAAAAAAAAAAAAAGGAACGGTAACAACAAATAACCAAAATAATATACAAGAAAGAAACTGCCAGACTAGAGGCATGTGTTTATATGCAGCATTGGATTCTCTCTATGCCAATCCAAAGCCAATACTAAAAGCATGAATACCTGTGTTGTGGAGGGTTAGATAAGCTACCCAGGAAAGGGGAGCTTCATGTGGCGAAGTTGTAGCCTTTTCATCTTTCATTACCTTGGTTGCCTTAAATACACTGATAATCAATTATGGAACAGTAGATGAAGACCAAGCAAGAACAATAATTTAAGTGATTTCCTCCTTGAGGTTAAAAATATCAGTAGATTTATCACTTACAATAAAAGGGAAGACATGTAAAATCAATGTTTGATAAAATCTACCAGTAAAGGATCCCCATGGGCTAAACAGCCATCAATTGCTAGCAGCACATGGCCTGAGTTAGATGAACTAAAGCTGACGTGAATGCTGATGCCCAGTAATATCTGGTCAGTGGGCTCAAAAGGCAGAGGGTACAGTATCATTGTACTGGATTTGTCTTAAAATGGGGCAAGAGTAAGCAGTATCTTGGAAGCATGGCCCCTGCCTCTTCCCCCCAGATATCGGCTATATAAAAATTTGAGGACAACAGAGAAAAGTAAGAAAAGCAGCTGTCAGGACATTTTTTAAAGTTTTTTTTTTTTCCCTGCAGGTATTCCATCTTTCCCTTGAGGTAAGTCTTCTGAGATAAAATCAGCCCCAGTGGAGGCCAAGATGCATGAGTCATGAAGAACTTGAAGGGTAAAGAGGATTCATGCAGAGGGTTCTAGGAATTTATGCTGGGCACTGTAAGGACACACCCAGAGTAGAAAAGGACAGCATCCCTAATGTCAAAGATAAAAAGCTTGCCCTTATTTAAGATTTGGCATTTCAAGAGAAACAAAGGACCGGCTTTTCTTATTTAGGATGACAATTCTGACAGTCCAAAAGTTGTCCAGCCACCTTCGTTCTAGGGCTTTAACCTCTGACCTTTTGGAGTTCCAGGCACCAAGACCCTAGAATGACATCTGGCTCACCTGAACTGTGACTGGCATTCTGGGGAAGTGCATTGGTGATGTTGGGCAGCTCATGTCCATAGTTCCCATCTTCCAGGGGACAGACGTCCAGGTCATTCCATTTCTGCAGTTGCTGCAGCCAACAGGATTTTTCTTCCAATTTGCAATGTGGATTTAAAATGATGCACACCCATAAGGCCCCTGGAAAAGAAAGCAACCACATCCTTGACATCTCTCCTTTGATGTATGTCTAAGCCTTAATTTTTCAGTTTACTCTTTTCTTCTATTTTCAGTTGGTAGGAAAAGTTTCCAAAACATCAATTCTCAATATAAAAAACCAAATCTGCTAAAGTTTTCAGAAATGCTTATTTTTCCTTCCCAGAGGTTTCTTAAAGCAGAGTAGCTATCTTGATATCTGGGTATGTGCCTGTGTTTGATGAACAAGATAGATTTGGACTTGAATTCTGAGCTCAAATCTGCAGTCCAACAATTTATTGAGAGCTTTCTTGTTCAAGAGTTTGTACTGGAGGAGAACACACTGTTCCTACCCTTGAGGAGCTCTGCAGTGGGGGAAGACAGAAAAATAAACACAGTGTCATTTGAATATGAATATGATAAGCGTTAAGATAAAGATATGTTCAAGGTACAATAATAGCACAGAGCAAAGACATATACTGTAAGAAGGAAGGTGCTCAGAAAAGGATTCAATTTTTGGTTAGTTGATCTTGGGCTTTCTGAGCTTCAAATCCCTCAACTGTAAAACAGATCATAACGTAGAGAGCCTGGCATATTACTTGGCATGTAGTGGAATTATATTTCCTTTTTCCAGGGAAAATAATTAATTTGGACTTGGATTTTGATACTGTTGATCAACTATGATGCCTTAAAACTATCACATTCTTGGATCTTCTCTGTCACTATAGCAGCGTATCACATATTCCACATTACCAGTAAGTACTGTTTCTTTGATCACATCACCATTCTTTTCAAGCAAACCTGCTTCCTTTTTTCAAAGCTGGTTACATGGCTGAGCCAGAAATATTCTCAGTTTCAAGTTAACAATAAAACCTGGCTGCAGAATGTCTTAAGTTAAACATTCTTTGGGATGAAACTGCATCTGTGGATGGAGGTATATTCAGACACTATTTCAAGACCACTTAAAGTCAAATAATGTTTTAAAAGACCATTTAAGCCTCAATTTCAGGTACTAACTAGAAGATAAAAATTCATTTCTATAGGTTCAAATAAGTTTTTCAAAACCACAATGAAAAAAGAAACTATACTATATAATACTGTAGTATTTTGTATAATGATGGCTCTTAAGAGGATTAGTTAGGAGTCAAATTGAGTGACTCCTAACTTATAATAATTGTAACCCAGGTGGCTCAGTGGTAAACAATCTACCTCCCAATGCAGGAGAAAAAGGAGAGGCAGGTTTGATCCCTGAGATGGGAAGATCCCCTGGAGAAGGAAATGACAACCCACTCCAGTCTTCTCACATGGAAAATCCCATGGACAGAGGAACCTGGTGGGCTACAATCCATAGGCTCACAAAGAGTTAGACACTACTGAGCGACTGAGCACACACATACACAAACAATAATAATTATAATAAAGTACAGTAAATACTATTATAGCCATATATAAAGTGTTATGAGAATAGGTATGATGGAACAATTAACTCTGTACATGGGGTAAGGAAAAGTTACAACATTTGAGTTTGTCCTTGAAGAATAAACATGAGTTAATTCTAGTTAAAAATGGCTAACTGAACATGTATGTTTATCACCACTCCCTCTTAATACTTTATCAAAACAAAAGTGGAGAGATAAAAACAGGCATAAATATTCAAGGTAGTTCAGTACCTGCTCATTCCCTCTCCTGGAAGAAAACCAGAGCTTTACTCACTGGAAAGACTGATTCACAGACGTTCTGGACTGGGAATGCTACACAAAGCTGAGGTTAGATTTTCCATACTAAAAACTGAGGGATTAAGAAAAATATACACAGGGAACAAATGAACACCCCCACCCCTACCATGCAGTCCTCTCTCCCTGCTTGGCTATGAGAAGACTGTGGTGGTCTTATAATTGAGACACTGTGCTCACGTCCTAGTGTTTTGTGGAAGGCAGAACTTCTGAGTAATAAGATTAGCTGAGGAAATACCTAAGCAAAGTGCTGAAGGAGCAGTCTGGTTCCTCTTGAGAGCTTAGAGTAAAATGCAAGAAGAAAGAAATTATTTAAAGACAGAATTGTTCATCAAAATGAAGTAAAACTTAAAGATGTGGAACATTCTCAGCCTATGCACATTGAAAAGAATGAGAAAAGCTGTTTGGGAAAGAACCCTAAGGATGTGACCTTAAAAGAGGTAAATCCTCATCTTTCATTGTAGGAAGAAAAAGAGGACATCTATAATTTTAAAAATTAAGAAAGAACGGTCATTTAGAAATGTGGAGGCATATTAGAAAAAGCAGCTAAAAGAATTAAAAATTGCTCTTTCTAAGGAGTAGAAACTGACAATATAAAGGAACATGGCAGAGGAATACTGCTTTTTATTATAAAGTTTGTAGAACCCTTTGACATTTTAACCTGTGTACATGTATTACTTCATTTTAAAAGAAGAACAAGAGATAAATAGGAGTTGTTTAAGCACAGAAATGGTGGGAGAGAATGTACCAAAACAGGGGGAAGGACATAAGGGAAAGCGAAAATGCTGAGATGTCACTGTAGTCTCTTTGAATCTTTGTAGTCTATTGGATGTTTTTTCCTTTTGGTAGAAAATTTTTGTAATCTAGGATGTCAGCTTTTAATACTATTGGGACTGCGAGTTCCTATCAATAAAAGTTCACCTTTCTGAACACCAGGTGGCAAGAAATCCTTAAAATACGGAAGGTAAAAAATTTTGAACAGTGTGGCAATAAGAAAGATGCACAAATATTCAGATCATAAAAGTTACTTTTTCAGCTTTTAGAATTTAAGAATCCTAAAGGCCTGTATAAACCTCATGAAAAAAAAATTGTTTTCTTCACATAGTAGTTCTTCTCCTATGGTGTCTGTGTTACACTGTTAGTTCTTGTAAAATTAATGTAGGGATAGGGTATGGTCAATTTTATTGGAAACTGCTAAGAGGTCAAGTAAAGTAACAACAGAGAAGAGCAATATGGCAGACACTGGTGGTTTTAACCAAAGCTACTTATCAGTCGAGTGACAGCAATGAGCAATGGAAGACTGCAGTGGGCTCAAGAGAGCATATGGAGGTAAGCAAATGGAAAGAGGGACGAGGTTTTCAAGAAGTGCTGTTATGAAGGAAAAAAGAGAAATGGGGTAGCGGTTAAAGGAGAAGGGGAAAATCAAAGGCACTTTATGAGACTGAAAATATTAGACCATATTTGTATTCTGATGGAATTGATCCAGTATTGAGGGAGAAATTAATGATACCAGAGAAAAGAGTAATTGCAGGAGCAAAATTCTTGAGAAAAGGAAATGGCATAGGAACAGGAGCAAATATGTAAAGACTGGTCTTTTATGGGAGCAGAGATACTTTATAGGTTTTAAAAGAAAATTTTAAAAAATGTGCACCCGTGGCTGATTCATGTCGATGTATGGCAAAACCTACCAGAGTATTATAAAGTAATTATCCTCCAATTAAAATATTGTTTAAAAAAAACATATGTGTACAGATGTGGGGGGATGAGAAAACCATGCCTGACTGCTTCTGTTATCTCCCATTCAGAAACTGAAGGTACTGAGGCCACTCCTCCCATTCCTATTATCCCTGCTGAGATCATCCCCAGAGGAGCAGGCCTTTTGACCAGTGAGGAACCCTCAGAGTAGTCGGGGCAGGGGTGCATGAATGCACACGCTCTAGTGTCTAACCCAATAACACAGTGTTTTACAAAATGTGGTCTCTGGAAGAACATCATCAGCATTCTCTGGGAATTTGTTGGAAATGCAAAGTATCAGGTCCTACTCCAACTGACAAGATCAGAAACTCGGGACAGGGCCCAGCTATCTATTTTAACAAGAATCCCAGGTGATTCTGGGAAGATCATAGATAGCGGCCTGTGCAGAATGCTGAGTTTCTTGGAAGGCTGATACAGCAATTTCTTAGATATGAAAATGTCACAACCAAGAGCTTTTCATAATGAATCTAAGTAACTAACAAAAGCTTTAGAAGCACTGGGGTCATGCTCCACTTACTTCCTGTCACCTAAGGCCCAAAGGCCAAGTCCAAATCCACAACACAATCCTGTGATTGTCATAGAAAGAAATTATTCCCAAGAGATTCAGGCCTCAGATAAATCTGATGCTCTGAAGGCTAATTTCAAATTCTTAAAACATGCACTTGTGGGGAAAACAGCACATGAGAGATGAAATTGAGGGAGATGTTGCACAAGGATGCCTGATTTGGAGCTGGACAGGTTGGGGCTCCAGTGTTAGAGCCACCACCTACTAGTGTGTGACTTGGAACAAAAAACTTTCTGACCTCCATTCTTCTCACTTGCACATATGGAGACGCTGATGTCTTATCCTTGAAGGGTCCATGCCTACAATCCCTTCTGAGGGAAGCTGTTTCCAAGTTGCCATGAACTGTGTTACATGACCCTGGTCACAACTGGTTAGACCAGTAACTTAATTAATATTTCAACATTCCTATACTTTGGAAAATGTGATTGTGTCAGAGAGACAGTTTTCTATACTTCTTTATTTCATTCTGTATTCAGAAGTAACAAGAGGTGTCTCTGTTTCTTTGCAATAAACACACAATTACTTCATAGGTTTGTTATGAGAATTAAACATGCATACAATCTTTAACACAGAGACTGGCACATAATGTTCAATAATGTAGCTGTTCATTATTAATGAAAACTCCAAAGCTATAGTGCCTCAGGTGATATGAAGCCCTAGCACTCAAACCAAAACCCCACACTTACCAGCCCCAAACCATGTAAAGTCTGAATCATTAAGCCTTATTCCTCAAAGCTTTTAGCTCTAAGACTATAATGTATTAATATGTGCTTTGGGGAATTCACTAAAATCCTAAGCTGTAGTGGTTTTATGGTGCTATTTTGTATGAGAGGAAAGTCTGTCATTGCTTTCTGGGGTGGAGAAAGTATGGAGAAGCTATATTAGAAATTTCAGAATATGCCATAGACAACTTTTCTAGTATAAACGCCAAAGTGGGGCTGTGACTGGATTGCAAGTTCAGAGTAAGAAGGATTCTGCAAATAGGGAGGGGAGTTGAATATCACCACTGCCAAACTGTCATTGAAATGGGAATGATGAAGATAAATAATGACTAAAGAAGATGGTCTTAATGACAAGAATCTTGAACAAAGAGACCATTTAGGAGGCCACAGGTCTAATTTAATCTAAAAGTCCCAAGGTCCTCAACCAGACCAGTTATGACAAGAAATAAAAGTGTGAATGGACACTAAATTACATTTTAAAGGTCAAGGAATCAAATTATATTGGTGACTGGATATAGGGAATGAAACAAAAATGAATGCTTGACAATAAGTTTCGTTGAATAAGAAATGGAGGTGCCAATGCCAGGTTCAGGGGAATCTTTCTTCATAGAAGGCCTGATTTCATTTTTGGATTTCTCAAGTTTGAGGTGATTAGATTTTTTCAATAGAAATGGTCATAGGGCAGCAGCTAATACGAGACTGGAAATGAGATAATCGAAAGAGGACGAGGAAGAGATCACCACAGAGGTAACTCTGAGGTCATGATACTAAAAAAAAATAAAAGAGTTCTCAAAGGACTGGAAAAGGTCAGTTTTCATTCCAATCCCAAAGGAAGGCAATGCCAAAGAATGTTCAAATTACCACACAGTTGCACTCATCTCACACGCTAGCAAAGTAATGATCATAATCCAAGCCAGGCTTCAACAGTACGTGAACCATGAACTTCCATATGTTCAAGCTGGATTTAGAAAAGGCAGAGGAACCAGAGATAAAATTGCCAACATCCACTGGATCATAGAAAAAGCAAGAGAGTTTCAGAAAAAAATCTACTTCTGCTTTATTGATTACACCAAAGCCTTTGACTGTGTGGGATCACAACAAACTGTGGAAAATTCTAAAAGAGATGGGAATATCAGACCACCGGACCTGCTTCTTGAAAAAATCTATATGCAGGTCAAGAAGCAACAGTGAGACATGGAACAACAGACCAGTTCCAAATTGGGAAAGGAGTATGTCAAGGCTGTAAATTGTCACCCTGCTTATTTAACTTATATGCAGAGTACATCATGAGAAATGCTGGGCTGGATGAAGCATAAGCTGGAATCGAGATTGCCAGAAGAAATATCAATAACCTCAGATATGCAGATGACACCACCCTTATGGCAGAAAGTGAAGAGGAAGCCTCTTGATGAAAGTGCAAGAGGAGAGTGAAAAAGTTGGCTTAAAGCTCAACATTCAGAAAACTAAGATCATGGCATCTGGTCACATCTCTTCATGGCAAATAGATGGGGAAACAATGGAAACAGTGAGAGACTTTATTTTTTTTGGCTCCAAAATCACTGCAGATGGTGACTGCAGCCATGAAATTAAAAGACATTTGCTCCTTGGAAGAAAGGCTATGATCAACCAAGACAACATATTAAAAAGCAGAGACATTACTTTGCCAACAAAGGTCCATCTAGTCTAGTCAAAGCTATGCCTTTTCCAGTAGTCATGTATGGATATGAGAGTTGGACTATAAAGAAAGCTGAGTGCTGAAGAATTGATGCTTCTGAAGTGCGGTGTTGGAGAGGACTCTTAAGGGTTCCTTGGATGGCAAGGAGATCCAACCAGTCTATCCTAAAGGAAATCAGTCCTGAATAGTCATTGGAAGGACTGAAATTGAAACTGCAGCTGAAACTCCAATACTTTGGCCACTTGATGTGAAGAACTGACTCACTAGAAAAGACCCAGATGCTGGGAAAGATTGAAGGAGGGAGGAGAAGGGGCCAACAGAGGATGAGATGGTTGGATGGCATCACTGACTCAATGGACATGAGTTTGAGCAAAGTCTGGGAGTTGGTGATGGACAGGGAGGACTGGTGTGCTGCAGCCCCTGGGGTTGCAGAGAGTCAGACATGACTGACTGACTGACCTGAACTGAACAAAGGAGAATAGAGAAAGAAAAATAGAAGTCCAGGGCTCAAGGCTTAGAAATGGCCTTACGGCTAAGAGGTTTGCTGGAAATGATAAAGAAAAGCAGACCCAGGGAATGTGAGGAAAGTGAGAATAGGAAGTATTTGGAGAGCCAAGCTAGTGCCATGAGACAGAAGCCAAGGCAGAAGGTTTTCTCTCACTAAAGGCTTCTGTATGGCAATATCTGGAATAGAACGCTGGTGTCAGTAGCAAAACATAAGGCTGTGGAAGAAACATAAGTGAGTTCAAAATGACTCTGGGTGGCCTCTGTAGAACCTAAATCTTCTACCATTTGGGCTAAAGTTCACTTAGCAAGATCTATGTAATGACTAATGACAAGTATTCACTAACACTATTGCTGGGGACAAGCTCACAGGAAAGACATAGCACTTCTCTGAGATATGGGGACTTACCTAGCTCATCCCAGAGCTGCCTGCACTTATCGGTCATGCTTGTTCCTTGTTGCCTCCACAGTGTGAGTCGTGGGTCGGCCATAAACTGTTCCGTTATTAGTGTCAGCATCCTGGCTCCATTGGAATCTCTCATCCGCAGCATCTCTCGAACCTGACACATAAGGAGGGGCAGGTGGTTGGTGACTGTACATCATAACAAAGTAGGAGGAGAAGGAAGGGGAGGAGGGGGAGGAGAAGATGAAGTATCTAAGCACAGCATATCCAAGGAGCCAAAAAGAAGGCCTCTTCTTCTGTAAGCAAGTTCTCTGCATGTATCAAGAGAGCCTGCTGTGCACAATGAGATACCATTTCATACTCACAAGGATGGCTAGAATAAAAAAGCTAGATAATAAGTGTTGGCAAGGATATAGAGAAATCAGAACTCTCATACACTGTTTAGTGAGATTGTAGAATGATGCAGCCACTTTGGAAATCACTCTAGAAATTCCTCAAACATAGAACTACCATATGGCCTACTAATTCCATTCCTAGAGAGAAATGAAAATATATATGTCCACACAGAAACACTGTACAAGAATGTTTATAGGAGCATTATTTATAACAACTTAGAGGTGGAAACAATCCAAATGCCCACCAACAGACAAACAGATAAACGAAATGTGTGGTATCCATACAATGGAATACTATTTGGCCATAAAAAGGAATGAAGTACTGACACATGCTACAACATGGATGTATGTTTTTAAATATTTTGAAATACTATGCCAGGAGAAAAAAGCCAGTCACAAAAGACTACATACTATAGGGTTCCATTCCTAGGAAAGTCCAGAATAGGGAAATCTATAAAGACAGAAAGCACATTAGTGGTTGCTTAGGGCTCGGGGAAGAGGGGCATGGGGAACAGGGGAATGATAGGTAAAGGGAATAGGGTTTATTTTTAAGATAATGAAAATGTTCTAAAGTTGATTGCAGTGATAGCTGTACATATCTGTCAATATACTAAAAACCACTGAATTGTACAATTTTTTAAATGGGTGAATTTTATGATATGTGAATTATATTTCATCAAGGGTGTTAAGAAAGAAAAGAAAGAAAGCCTGCTGTGAGAGCCCCCAGTTCCAAAATGCTAAGTTTCTGGGACTTCTCAGTGACTAATACTCTGCACTCCCAATGCAAGGGGCCAGGGTAAAAAACCACTGAATTGTACAATTTTTTAAATGGGTGAATTTTATGATATGTGAATTATATTTCATCAAGGGTGTTAAGAAAGAAAAGAAAGAAAGCCTGCTGTGAGAGCCCCCAGTTCCAAAATGCTAAGTTTCTGGGACTTCTCAGTGACTAATACTCTGCACTCCCAATGCAAGGGGCCAGGGTTCAACCCTTGGTCAGAGAACTAGATCCCACATGCCACAACTAAGACCTGGCACCGCCAAATAAATAAGTTAATATTTTAAAAACAACGAAATATTGTCTCTTTAAGGCCTCATTGGACAGCCTTGGGTTCAAGGCAGGGGGAGGTAGCTTCATTACTAATTCCCCAAGGAATGCAAACTCATATAGAGAGTGTGGAGCAAGAGGAAGAGGATGACCAGGGTGAGGCAGTAGGGCTCCCTGGACGCAACCTGCTCTGGTCTGCTCTGCTCAGCTCCCCTCCCACCAAGTAGTTTCCAAGCATTTAGTACAGGTAGGTCAAGTGAGCTAGCTACAATGCATGAAGCCAGAAGTGTGGTGAGCCCAGTTTACGTAAGGAAAAAAAAAAAAAATCTTTTCATGTCTTACCTTGGCAAACATTGAATTGAGCTGCTTTCCAGAGCCATAGTAACCGCCCTGGGAGAGAAAGAGCTTCACCTGTTCTTTCACCTGTTCTTCATCCAAATGCCAACAGTTCTCATCATCAATGCTGGCCCCGGCTGTGGGGTCAGGAGCACCTAAGGGGAATAGGATGGCGAAATGAATCTCCTGAGTTCCTACACTCCACACTCAGCAGGAGCAGCCCTATGTGAGTATATTCAGAAACAGATGGGCATTCTGCCTTAATCTGGGCTTTGTCAATTGTGTGGTTCTCAATAAACTTAAGAGAGTAGAGCTAGTTTCATGTTCACTAAAGTCTCAGTTGTATCCTCTCCCAAGGTCCACAAATATCATCCTGGGGTAAAAATGCACAAACATGAAAATAGTGATGTATTTTTTTCCCCTAAGAGAATGTAATTTTTCTTTCATTTTGTTTTTCTTTGAAGTTTAAAATAAGTTGTAAAGCACACATATCATTTTAAAATTTAAAAAATGCTTTCTTAGAAAATAAAAAGTTCTCTTTTTAAAATTTATTATAAAATTAAAGCTTCTCAAATGGAGTCAACAATTCTAAATTTCTGGAAACTTACTACCTAAAGCACAGGCAGGGTTATATACAGGGTGATATTTTATAAATTTATACTCAGAATATCTTTCCTTCCTGGGCTCACCTCAACGACATCACTTAAAACACAATTAATTTTTTACACATCCCTCTCCCCTAGTAGCCTGTTAGCTCCTTGCTCATAGCTGAATCATCTATAACACAGTTCTGATAATGTGACAGGCACCTAAGAAATATCTGTGGAATGAAAACTGAATCTTCTTCTCTCACTTTCTCAAAGACTGAGTCCTGTGATAGGTTTTTAGAACCCTGTCTCCAAGTGACAAAAGACTAAAAGTCAATATAGTCTTACAGTATAAGTCAATACTCTATATGTGTGGCTGTGCAATTGGTTACAAATTCATGTCATGTTTTATCAATCTACCTTTCTTCTTGTCCTCCTATATGAAAGCCTCATTGAAATGAAATCCAGGTCTGCAGAGAACAGTGCTCTTCTGCCATGCTTTTTCCAGTGCATCTTATCGTCCAGGAAATCAGGAGGACTCATATTCATTCTACAAATACTAATTAACATTAGGAGCAACCAGTTTACGGAACCTGCTATCTGCTACTTTTCTTCAAATGTGTTATTCTCAACACAGTTCTGATCATATCCCTTCTCTGCTCAGAAGTCTTCAGTGATAAACTATTCTTTATAAATGAAGTCTAAACTTAGCTTAGCATTTAGGGCCCTCCCTGTTTGGGCCCTTTCACTTCTAGTCTTGTCTTTCCTAGCTATTTCAACTAGAAACTTAGTGAACCCAGAAGTCAATGACATTTCCTGATGACTTATGCTTTTCCCTTTACTTCCCTTTCTTTCCCCACAACCTGTTCTTTGGCCAAAAAGCATTACTTCTCATTGTCAGTATTGCCTCAGCTCTATAGTCAGGGCTGCAATGAGAAAGGAAAACCATAAAATAAGTATACAGAGAGGCTAACACTGCCGAACTTTACTTGGCAGGAGGGGCTCTCACCAAATTCACCATATACCCCATACACCTCACCTGTCAAAAGTATGCCCTTCATGCTCATATGCATGATAGTAATGTAGTGACTCTCTTCTTAGTACTTTATATTACTTCTCTTAAAGGCCTGTTGCATTTTGTTTTACATTAGAATTGAGCTTGTCTCATATACTCCCAACTACATTGAAGCTTTTAAAGAGTAGAGTAGGGATTCATTTTTGTACCTCACAGTGCCTGGATCATTACAGCATTGAATTAATATTTATAGAATGAACAAATGCATGTCCTATTGACCACCTAGATTTAAAACCCAGGTGGGCAAATAATATATCCTATACTACTTCTGTTAACTGAAAGTGGCAAAGAAAAACAAATATACTCCTTCCATCCTTCAGTATTTGTTAAAAACAGCCATTTATTAAGTACTTCCTACATGACAGTGTCTATGTACTTTTCATACATATCCCTGCAGTGGCTATAGGACAGGACTGGAAAAGGTCAGTTTTCATTTCAATTCCAAAGAAGGCCAAAGAATGTTCAAACTACACTGCACTCATTTCACTTGCATTCATTTCACATGCTAACAAGGTAATGCTCAAAATCCTTCAAGCTAGGCTTCAACAGACTTCCTACATGACAGTGTCTATGTACTTTTCATACATATCCCTGCAGTGGCTATAGGACAGGACTGGAAAAGGTCAGTTTTCATTTCAATTCCAAAGAAGGCCAAAGAATGTTCAAACTACACTGCACTCATTTCACTTGCATTCATTTCACATGCTAACAAGGTAATGCTCAAAATCCTTCAAGCTAGGCTTCAACAGTATGTGAACTAAGAACTTTCAGGTGTACAAGCTGGATTTAGAAAAGGTAGAGGAAGCAGAAATCAAATTGCTAACATCCTTCGGATCATAGAAGGGCTTCCCAGGTGGCGCTAGTGGTAAAGAACCCGCTTGCTAATGCAGGAGATGTAAGAGATACTGGTTCGAGCCCTAGGTCGAGAAGATCCCCTGGAGAAGGAAACGGCAACCCACTCCAGTATTCATGCCTGGAGAATGCCATAGACAGAGGAACCTGGCAGGTTACAGTCCATGGGGTCACAAAAAGTCGGACACAACTGAAGAGACTTACTATAGTATACTGGATCATAGAAAAAGCAAGGGAATTCCAGAAAAACATCTACTTCTGCTTCATTGATTATGCAAAAGCCTTTGACTGTGGGGATCACAATAAACTGTGGAAAATTCTTTAAAAGATGGGAATATCAGACCACCTTATGTGTCTCCTGAGAAAACTGTAGCAACAGGTCAAGAAGCAACAGTTAGAACTGGACATGGAACAATGGACTGGTTCGCAATTGGGAAAGGAGTATATCAAGGCTGTACATTGTCACTCTGCTAATTTAACTTATATACAGAGTACCTCATGTGAAATGCTGGGCTGGATGAAGCACAAGCCGGAATCAAAATTGCCGGAAGAAATATCAGTAACCTCAGATATGCAGATGACACCACCCTTATGGCAGAAGGTGAAGAGGAACTAGAGTTTTATAACTGTATTTATTGATCTAATTTATTTCTGGCTGTGCTGGGTCTTCATTGCTGTACGAGCTTTTCTCTAGGTGCGGCAAGTGGGAGGTACTCTATAGTTTAGGTGTGTGGACTTGTGGGACGTGGGCTTTAGTAGCTGTGTCTCCCTCTAGAGCACAGGTTCAACAGTTGTGGCGCACGGGCTTAGTTGCTTCAGGCATGTGGGATCTTCCTGGATCAGGGATGGAACTCGTGTCTCTGGCATCGACAGGCAGAATCTTTACCACTGAGGCATTGGCAGATGATTCTTTACCACTGAACCACCAGGGAAGCCCCTTTAGAAAGCTACTCTTTAACAGTATCTCTCAAATAGAGCTCAGTTACCACGTAAATGGGCTTCCCAGGTGGCACTAGTGGTAAAGAACTCTCCTGCATGAAACACAAGAGATACAGGTTCGATCCCTGGGTTGGGAAGAGATCCCTGGAGGAGGGCATGGCAATCCACTCCAGTATTCTTGCCTGGAGAATCCCACAGAGGAGGCTGGCAGACTATAACTCATAGGGTTGCAGAGTCGGACCTGCTGAAGTGACTTAGCATGCATGCATGCATCATGTAAACACAACTTTGAGGATAAAGCAACAGAAGATTATTTCTACTAATCAGCAAGAGTTCCTGGAAGCTTGTCTGACTATCCTTATTTCTGAAAAGTGGTGAAGTTGTATGTAGGACTTGATTAGTTCTCTTGGGCAACCGGGAAAGGCAGGTCTTTAGCACACAGACCATAGTATTATATAGGCCATTAACCTACTCTCACTGCTTTGTTCACACTAATACCAAAGTTATACTCTAAAAATAGGAGGGAAGTATAGAGAGGTATAAAAAACTTGAGTTTGGAAGTCAGGTGAGCCTAGGTTATAAATAATTTCCTTATTTATAAAATGGTTATAACATCTACCTCACAGAGTAGTTTTGAAAGCTAAATGAATTAACATATATAAACATACATAAAGTTCTCATGTATGATGCCTGGAACATAGTAGAACCTAACCAACAAAATGAAAAATTGGCTCATATAACTCCTCTTCTCAAAATTCTTCAACAGTTTCCTATGATTAAGTATCTACAACCTGGCTTCATAACAAAAGCAAGCATTCACTTCAGCCTTAGCTGTCTTTTCTACTAGATTGTAAGATATTTGAAGATAGGAACCATGTCTGTTTTATGCCCTCAACAATCAGCACTACCACATGCACAGAGGAGGTACTCAACATACATTTCTTGAATGAATAAGTGAACATCGTATCTCTCTCCATCCATTATATAGCTCATAAACACAAGGCAAACAGACATGCTTTAGAATAACCATGGTGCTATGCAGGATCCTGAAATGTTAAGGAATTCTGATATCCATTTCATTTCACTGAATGACATTAATTATTTTATGTTTTCTTTCTCTCCTGAATATTCCAGGCTCCTAGAGGCAAGGATTATATGGACACACGAAGTCCACAAACTGGTTTAATTTATAACTCTAACATCCTCTGTCATTTTCACCCAAACTTTATGAGGTGGACAACTGGATGGCTTTAAGAAACAGAGTTAATAAATAGTTTGGATAGAATAAACTGATTAAAGTTAAGTGATTACAATGGCAAAAGTATCCCAACCTCTAAACATACAATAAAGCAACAAAATAGATTTTTTAGCAACAAAAATATTGTACAATTACCATTCACTTGGTTGATTTCAGAGTTGGAGGACAGAATCTCATCTGCCAATTTCTGTGCAGTAGGAAGAACTTCAGTGTGGTGTGCCGTGATTAAATATTGAATAAACTTTTGTAGCTGATCTCTATTCATCTGGAAAAGGGTTTCTGAGATAGGAAGACGCAATTTGACTTGATCTGGTCTACGGATCCTGTAGAGTGAGAGTGCTACCACATGAGCACAGTAGAATATGTCTTTGTTCCCACAGCCACATGTCACTGAGGTGATTTTGCATCGATCAAAACTGATGGCAACTTTATAAGTCACTGCTGGTTCAGAAGTAGTGGCTGGTTCAGTTACTGTGCCACTGAGATGGAAGCCTAAGGAAACAAAGAAGATAGGTTTAGAAATTCCCTAGTAAGAAACTTGAAGATTTTCATTTTGCATTCCAGTTCATTAATTCAGAAACTATTTGCTGAGTATCTCCCACATACACAGCAGGCTCTGTCAAAGGTCAATGAAATCTAGGTATAGTTCTTAAGGAACATACAATCTAGAAAAAGAGTCCTTACCCTGAAGTCTATGGACCTCCAGAACTAATAAGAAAACTTTTGTTTGTATGTATGTACATTCTTCTGGGGGAACATTTCATACCTTTTTTCATAATCTCAAAAAGGTTAATCAAGAAGCTTGAATAAGAGACTTCCCTGGTGGTCCAGTGGTTAGGAATCTGCCTGCCAATGCAGGGAACACAGGTTTGATCCTTGACCAGGAACTAAAATTTCACATGTGTGGGCAACTAAGCTTGTGTGTCCCAACTACTGAGCTCGCATGCCCTAAAGCCCATGCTCTGCAAGAAGAGAAACCACCTCATCGAGAAGCCCATTGTGGTGGTTGGGGACACAAGTGCTCTAACAATGAGTGAGCCTGAATGCACTACACACTTTCAAGGACTTCTTGTTTAGTTTTACAAGCATTGCATCCCTCCAACCCATCCCCAAATCATAAAGCTAGCTCTGCCTTGAGAAAAAAGATTTGAACAAATTTCGGCTTACTATTCTATGGCTGAGGCACCTTTCCTAGCTGGCCTCTACACTGTTTAGAAATTTTAGAATAAAATTGTACTGCAGCACTTTCTTCATTACATATCACAATGGCTCTGACATCTCAGCGTCCAGCTAAAAAGCTGAACTATAAACACCTGCTATGAGGTTAGCCCCTACAAGCATGTTATCCTATAAGTGTACCATGTTTTCCTTACCTTCAACATGCTCCAAGTGCCATTTAGGAACAAGACAAGATTCAAAAAGTATGCTGAAATGGCCTCCTAGGCCCCTAACAACTGAGTTCTTTGTAAGCAGTCTTGCTTACATGTCATGCTTAAATGCGCAACAAGAGCTCTGAAAACATCAATATTAGCAAGAAATTGTTAAAAATTCAGGAATGGCTCATGGCTTAAAAGAGTTCTTATACCCCTGCCTTCTAAACTAAATAGTAGCATAAGTGGAAATGGAAATGTAACATTAACATTGTGTTACAATGTTAATGTTACATTTGTAATGTAACAAATGTACTTAACATTTCTTTACCAGTATCACAGCTGGGGAATCCAGGGCATGGGCTGGACCCAACCCTGGACTAAACAGAAAGTGCTGTCATGTATGGATGTGAGTTGGACTGTGAAGATGGCTGAGTGCCGAAGAATTGATGCTTTTGAATTGTGGTGTTGGAGAAGACTCTTGAGAGTCCCTTGGACTGCAAGGAGATCCAACCAGTCCATTCTGAAGGAAATCAGCCCTGGGATTTCTTTGGAAGGAATGAAGCTGAAACCCAGTACTTTGGCCACCTCATGCAAAGAGTTGACTCATTGGAAAAGACCCTGATGCTGGGAGGGATTGGGGGCAGGAGGAGAAGGGGACAACAGAGGATGAGATGGCTGGATGGCATTACTGACTCGATGGACGTGAGTTTGAGTGAACTCCGGGAGTTGGTGATGGACAGGGAGGCCGGGCGTGCTGCGATTCATGGGGTAGCAAAGAGTCAGACACGACTGAGCGACTGAACTGAACTGAAGGATTAATCAGTTTTATAGCTATGGAAAATATAAATAAAGTTTCTTTCCCTAATAAGGAAATCCTATATTCTTCATGGCTTAGCTCAAATATCACTTCCATATGAAACTCTATCTGGTGTCCCAGTTGCAAAACTGAATCTTATTAAATGAAGAAACTTTAACATTTGTGCCTGTGGAGCTTACAGTTTAGTTTACAAGAGGGCAATTTACCCAGAATTGACTAATAATTTCATCAGATAATAATTTCACAGATGAGGAATAGGCTCACAGAAGTTATGCAATTTGCCCCAATTTTATTGTATGATTACAGTCATGATAACAGAAATTAAAATGACTGTAAATTCACATTCTGAAACATTTTAGGCTTTAAAACCAATGAAAAATAAATTTGTAAAGAGTTTCCCTAAATTAATGTACATCTTGAATACATCCAAATTGCTTCTTTTGCTTTAAAAAGAAAATAATTTTTCATCACTAACAGTTTTTGAGCACTTACCATGTGTTCTTTCATAAGCATTATATCATTTAATCCTCACCACAGTGTTATATGTTCAGTACTATTACCCCCATTTTCTGTAGGTAAAGAAACAGGCTTAGAGAAATTATTTAAGTTACCTAACTTTATACAGCCCGTAAGTGGCAGAGCTAGGATTTGAACCCAGGCAGTCTGGCTTCAGAGTCTATGCTCCTAACAACCACATTTTATTTCTATTACAGTGTTCCCCAAACACTAATTTCATTTTCCTAGCTTAGGAAAATCAGAGTGATGCTGGGTACTGTCCCTTAATTTTTTTTACTAACTCAATTTTCATCCTTTGTTTGTATACAGTCAGCTACTATAATACTAAATTTGCAAACTGATAAAAAAAAAAGTCCCCTAACAAAATTCCCCAAGCCAGGTTTCAGCAGTACATAAACTATGAACTTCCAGATGTTCAAGCTGGTTTTAGAAAAGGCAGAGGAACCAGAGATCAAATTGCCAACATCTGCTGGATCATGGAAAAAGCAAGAGAGTTCCAGAAAAACATNCACTGCAGATGGTGACTGCAGCCATGAAATTAAAAGACACTTACTCCTTGGAAGGAAAGTTATGACCAACCTAGATAGCTTATTCAAAAGCAGAGATATTACTTTGCCAACAAAGGTCCGTCTAGTCAAGGTTATGGTTTTTCCTGTGGTCATGTATGGATGTGAGAGTTGGACTGTGAAGAAAGCTGAGCGCCGAAGAATTGATGCTTTTGAACTGCGGTGTTGGAGAAGACTCTTCAGAGTCCCTTGGACTGCAAGGAGATCCAACCAGTCCATCCTGAAGGAGATCAGCCCTGGGATTTCTTTGGAAGGACTGATGCTAAAGCTGAAACTCCAGTACTTTGGACACCTCATGCAAAGAGTTGACTCATAGGAAAAGACTCTGATGCTGGGAGGGATTGGGGGCAGGAGGAGAAGGGGACGACCGAGGATGAGATGGCTGGATGGCATCACCGACTTGACGGACATGAGTTTAAGTGAACCCCGGGAGTTGGTGATGGACAGGGAGGCCTGGAGTGCTGTGATTCATGGGGTTGCAAAGAGTCGGACACGAATGAGTAACTGAACTGAACCGAATAGGGACAAATGGCAGAGAGTATGCAAAATGTGGTCTCCCATCAGATTCAATCTGGTAATCCATGTGTAAGAGAGCACATACCTTACCTAAGTGACTACAAGAAATTCAAAGAGCCAAAACATATAAATATGTTAATTTTTTTCTCTTTCTAAAGGCATCTTAAGAGTAATTAATTCATTAAACTAATAACTATTTAAGATCTGCTATGTTGGATCCCAAGGATACATCTATAAAAAGACCAAACAACCCCTGAGTTTATAGTATCTATATAACTTTGGGGACCTGTTGCAAAGGCCAACTCATTGTAAAAGACCCTGATGCTGGGGAAAATTGAGGGCAGGAGGAAAAGGGGGAGACAGAGGATGAGATGGCTGGATGGCATCACCGATTCAATGGACATGAGTTTGAGCTAACTCCAGGAGATGGTGAAGGACAGGGAAGCCTGGCATGCTGCTGTCCATGGGGTTGCAAAGAGTCAGACATGACTTAGTGACTGAACAACAATAACATAGTCTAGCTGGGGAGACATATTTAACAACTAAATCCACAGGTAATTATTTAGTTCTAACTGTGAAGAAGTACAGAATGGTTGTTGTTCAGTTGCTAAGTCGTGTATATAATATGGGAGAGATNGTCCATGGGGTTGCAAAGAGTCAGACATGACTTAGTGACTGAACAACAATAACATAGTCTAGCTGGGGAGACATATTTAACAACTAAATCCACAGGTAATTATTTAGTTCTAACTGTGAAGAAGTACAGAATGGTTGTTGTTCAGTTGCTAAGTCGTGTATATAATATGGGAGAGATGACCTGGTGTAGGAACGGGAGTGGTAAGGGATGGGTTCCTTGAGGAAATAACATGCAGAATTTTATAGAATAATCAGAATTAATTAGGCAAAGGGATGGGGAATGGCAGAGTAATGGTAAAGATGATTCCAGGTAGAAAAAAAAAAAAGTGCATATGCAAAGGGCAAAGGAAGATTATGCAGAGGTGCAAAGGCCAAGGGGAACACAGAATGCTCAGAGAATGGAAAGAAGCCCAGCAACTGGAAAGCCAATAGGGATGAGGGAGGGGGGTGGAAAGGGGAATACAATGAGGCTGGAGAAGCAGGCAGGAGCCAGGGCTCTGGGATGCATCCCAGCTCCTCCCGATGCTCCACACCCAAGAGGGTCACTAAATGTTGCAGATTCTGCCTCCTAAGTATCTCTCCATTCCAGCCGCTCTCCGTGGTGACCCAAGGAAGAAAGAGCAGATAAAACCAAGGAGGGTCTTGGAATGCAGGAACAGAAAAACCAGATCCTCATCGTCCTTCCCTCCCCCATGTTGTAACTATTAACAGATTTCAGGTCCTCCTGAGGAGTATAACCTGTCTCTCTTCCTGCCGCACACAGGGAGAAGGTATTTGCCTTACTATTCCCCCACCAGGTATACCTGCTTCATTCAATCAGCAAATGACCCGCAAGACCCCTATCCCACTCCTTGTACCCTGGGTATAAAAGTGGACTAAGGACCCCTGTTCTGGAGAAGGAAATGGCAACCCAATCCAGTATTCCTGCCTGGAGAATCCTGTGGACAGAGGAGCCTGGTACGCTGCTGTCCATGGGGTCACCCAGAGTCAGACACAATTGAAGTAACTTAGNCCCCTATCCCACTCCTTGTACCCTGGGTATAAAAGTGGACTAAGGACCCCTGTTCTGGAGAAGGAAATGGCAACCCAATCCAGTATTCCTGCCTGGAGAATCCTGTGGACAGAGGAGCCTGGTACGCTGCTGTCCATGGGGTCACCCAGAGTCAGACACAATTGAAGTAACTTAGCATGCATGCATGCATTGGAGAAGGAAATGGCAACCCACTAGAGTATTCTTGCTTGGAGAATCCCAGGGACAGAGGAGCCTGGTGGGCTGCCGTCTATGGGGTCGCACAGAGTCGGACATGACTGAAGCGACTTAGCAGCAGCAGCACGGATCCCTGTTCAGCGTTGGTTCTCCCTTGAGCTGGCCTACTGTTCTAACAGTGTCTCCCATTCTAATAAACTTTATTTCCGTCTCATTCTGTTTCATGTCTGGAAATCCTTTTCCAGTCCTTGCCTGGACCATGACACTCATCCTTTAACTCCCCTAACACTGCCTCAGTCCAAGATCATAATAATCTCCTACTTGGATTAACTAATCTTCTTGCCTCCTATTCCCTCTCATCTTCCATATCATAAACAGAATGATCTTCCTAAATCATGGCATTCCTACTAAACTATGACCTATTCATTTCATAGTCCTGGTATCTAACACAGAATCTGGCATAGAAAAAAAAATTTATAAAAATGTTTGTTTAAAATTTTTTAAATGATTCCTAACTGATAGTAGGATGAAGTTCAAATTTATGACGCAGTCTCTTTTTTTAGTCTCTTCAGACTTGCTTCCTGCACCTATTCATTTCATAGTCCTGGTATCTAACACAGAATCTGGCATAGAAAAAAAAATTTATAAAAATGTTTGTTTAAAATTTTTTAAATGATTCCTAACTGATAGTAGGATGAAGTTCAAATTTATGACGCAGTCTCTTTTTTTAGTCTCTTCAGACTTGCTTCCTGCCCCTTACCAGTGCACTCAGTGCAGTTCCATTCAGTCGCACAGTCCTGTCCGACCCTTTGTAACCCCATGAATCACAGCACGCCAGGCCTCACTGTCCATCACCAACTCCCGGAGTTCACTCAGACTCAAGTCCATTGAGTCCATGATGCCATCCAGCCATCTCATCCTCTGTCGTCCCCTTCTCCTCCTGCCCCCAATCCCTCCCAGCATCAGGGTCTTTTCCAATGAGTCAATTCTTTGCATGAGGTGGCCAAAGTACTGGAGTTTCAGCATAAACTACTTGGAGATTCTTGACTATCCATTGTTTTCTTAGCCTCTATGTCCCCATACCAGGTGTGAGTTTCTCATGTCCTTATCCTAATTCTCAACTCAAATAATATATACTCTGGAGAATCTTCCCTGACATCCTTAGAGAATTAAATGCTTCTCCTCCTTTTTTTTTTTTTTTTGGATGGTGCAACATGCGCGATATTTCCCAATCAGGGATTGAACCCCTGCCCCTGCATTGGGAGTGTGGAGTCTTAACCACTGGACCTCCAGAGAAGTCCTAAATGCTTCCTGAGCTCTCGTTTTTTTTATCAGCCATATCTCTTTTACAGCACTTGATATCAGTGTAATTAATAGTTTTTACATTTGCCTTTTCCCTTTAGATTGTGAACTCCTTGAAAACAGGGGTTGTCTTTTTCATCCTATGTCTTCATCTCAGGCACATTTTGAGTTTCATAATTGTTTGTTTATGGATGAATGAATAAATGAACACTAAACTGAATCTTTATACATCCACATTCATGATTCACAGAGAATTAAGCATGTTTATGAAATTCCTGATTTTATAATAAAATTAAATCAGCTAATAAACAGTTTTACTGAGACGGTGAACAATGTAACAATAATTTGAATACAAGCTAATAATAGTGAAACATTGATATTATTTTCCATAATTCATATTTATGCCTCATATGGATACTTGTTATGCTTCTGCCAATCTTCAACCCATTTTCTAAAATATAAAATATGAAGTTTCATTATTGCATACTCACTATGTGTGAGAGTATTCTAAGTGCTTTCCATGTATTATCTAACTAAATCCTCACTTTGTGTAGCAGTCCCCTTTCTCAGATGATGAAACTGAGGCTCAGACAGTAAAGGAAACTATCTAACATCACACAGCCTGTGAGAGGCTGAAGGGGGCTTTGCACCAGGTAACCTGGTTCCAGAGCCTGTACTCTTAACTACTACAATAGGTCGTACTGAATACGACTATGCAGTTAAAATTATGTATACGGAATTTTATAAAAGTAATTAGCAAGCACAGTGCTATACAAAGATGTACTAACGACAAGTCAGTAAACTCTAATGTTTGCCTGATTTCCCGGGCAATTGTTAAAGGCAACTGAAACTGACAAGTGCTTGTGATACTCTCACAGTTGGAAGGAAGACGAGCTCATGAACTCATCTGTACAAGACAATGTCAACACAGGGAGTGAATCATCTGAAAGTTCTAAAGGAAAGCACTTCTCAGTATAGCCCTCTGACACCATTCAGAGTCTTTTGTGTTTCTGAGTGCAAAAACGCCTCTAGTAAAGCATGGGCAATTAAAGCCACTTTGCTCATTGCTCTTTTGATTCACCAGACCCTCGAGCAGGTGCAAATGCATGAAAATGAATGTAGTTTCGGCCAATGGCAGGGAAAAGGAGAGCAGTGGTTCACAAAAAGAATAATTTTTCTTAAAGTCATTTAGCTACACACACACACACACGCACACACACACACACACAAACTAGGTAACTTCTTTGCACCGGAACACTTTTCTCTTGAACAAATTTGGTTTTGATGAAACTATATAGTATAAATTAGATCTTCTCAATTCCTGTTTCCTGGAAGGCTACAGCAGTATACTAGAAGCCACTCTTTTTCCTGTCACTTGGCAAAATGGTAGTCACACAAAGGCTTAAAACTGTGAAAGTGACAAGCTCAAAATAACTAATTTCCCTTCTAGAAAACCTTATTCAAAAGCTGGATAACTACTGCTTAACAAGAGCACTGGAATGGCTCCATGGACTCATTCTATTATACACTGAGCTGAGGAATCAAGGTGCTTGGGTTCTAATTCCAATGCCCCTCAATTTCTCTTTGCCTCAGTTTCTTAATTATGCAAACAGACATAATAATTATATGCCTATCAGATTCATACGAAAGTAATTAGTAAAGAAAACATTTCCCAGAGATATCAGTCAATAGCAATCCCAACCAGCCTATATAAGTTTATAAGAAGCAGATGGCGCCCACATACTGGATGAGGGTGCAAGAGATCGCAAAGTGAGGAGCAGAATTGTTATTTGGGAATATAAATGATGCTGCCCCATTACCCTGAGAGCTATTTGGTTTGTTTGTATTAGAGAGGTCACCCTAAGCTTCTCAGAGCAGCTGAGTAAGCTGGAGGGCCCTTCTTGTGGCCATCTGCTCCCCTCCCAGACTCCTCTGGCAAATCAAGAGGGTTTCCTTGTATTCATCTCTGAAGGCCAGCCACAGGCCCTTCTCAGCACCAGCTTCAGCAGGCAGTGGTCTCCGCTCTCCATCTGTGCCAGCAACACAGTTACAGAATAATGAGACTTCCCAAGCCCAGGCATTCACTTAGAGATACCCTTGCATTACCTAGTTTACCAGTACTCTCCTACTTGGATCTCTAGTAAGGGGATTACATGTATATTTTAAAAGATTGAATTTATCTTTCTTTTGTTATTTTAGAAACATTTTATGTAGAAGAAAATAAAATGAGAAGGATTTGAATGGAAAATTCATTTAAACATCTAATATGCATAAAGCATAATCATTTAAAATGATAAATTCATTCCCCCCACCCCAGCCCCTCTGTGGAGCAGAAAACTTATGGAATAAGCTGCCTGTATACTGATGGACAACCAGTCTACTCAGAACTGCAGATCAGATGCCTGATTCTCACTTCACAGATTTGCACAAGTTGGAAAAAAATAACCACATCCCTAAGCAGTTCTCTGCAAAAACAATGTACATAAAAAGGTATTCAGTTCAGTTCAGTCGTTCAGTCATGTCTGACTCTTTGCAACCCCATGAATGGCAGCACGCCAGGCCTCCCCGTCCATCACCAACTCCCGGAGTTCACCCAAACTCATGTGCGTCGAGTCGGTGATGCCCTCCGGCCATCTCATCCTCTGTCGCCCCCTTCTCCTCCTGCCCACAATCCCTCCCAGCATCAGGGTCTTTTCCAATGAGTCAACCCTTCACATGAGGTGGCCAAAGTACTGGAGTTTCAGCTTCAGCATCAGTCCTTCCAATGAACACCCAGGACTGGTCTCCTTTAGGATGGACTGGTTGGATCTCCTTGCAGTCCAAGGGACTCTCAAGAGTCTTCTCCAACACCACAGTTCAAAAGCATCAATTCTTCGGCACTCAGCTTTCTTCACAGTCCAACTCTCACATCCATACATGACCACAGGAAAAACCATAGCCTTGACTAGACGGACCTTTGTTGGCAAAGTAATGTCTCTGCTTTTGAATATGTTATCTAGGTTGGTCATAACTTTCTTCCAAGGAATAAGCGTCTTTTAATTTCATGGCTGCAATCACCATCTGCAGTGATTTTGGAGCCCAAAAAAATAAAGTCTGACATTTTTTCCACTGTTTCCCCATCTATTTCCCATGAAGTGATGGGACCAGATGCCATGATCTT
>SJYX01004480.1:158461-180995 GCA_006410675.1 Oreotragus oreotragus
ATGGGACCAGATACCATGATCTTAGTTTTCTGAATGTTGAGCTTTAAGCCAACTTTTTCACTCTCCTCTTTCACTTTCATCAAGAGGCTTTTTAGTTCTTCTTCACTTACCCTTGGTCTAATAGTACTAAACATACTCTTAATAAGTCAACTATTCTTTATAAGAAATGTGTGATCCATTATTATTATGGAAAAACAAAACCAAATGGGAATAATTCACACAACTGGATCAAAGCAAATAGAAACTGGACTTAGGGTAATTTCCTTAAGTGGCTGTAGCCAATACCTTGGATCATAAAACTGGACTTGTCATCTCTCCTTTATTTATGATTCTGAAGTGTATGTTAAATTCCCTGAGTGAGAAGATAATCAGGAACCTCACAAATTAATGGCCATATAATTACATTTCTTAAACACTTAGGCCCCTACTTGTCTCAATGAATTTAATAATTACCACAAAGAACAGCACTGAAGGTGCTTTTAAAACTGAACAAACACCAGTTAACACTAAAGATGAGTAAATAAAACAAGCTTCTAGAGCTGGATGTACAATTAATTTCTAATCAGATATTAAAAGGATTAATCAAGTAAGTATATAATATATTTAAAGTCTGGTCTCTCAAGGCTCAACTTTCCTAGCAGAATGTTTATTGTTGTTATACGCCTGGAAAAAAACCTTCCCGGCCTTGAAATGAAATACATTTAGACCAAGGGGTCTTTGCTTGATTTTCAACATGTTTTTTTGTTTGTTTGTTTTTACTTTTACAATAATCACATTTCATACCCAGTTAGTAACAAGCAAGATATCTTCCTGTGCTTGAGATGAACTAAGTTTTTAAGTCTGATGTGGGGCCTAGAACCTTTCTAACAGTGTGAGAACTTCTTCGGTGTTATTGTTCTCCAGTTTGTGGTTGGCCCACCTGGTGGGTATGGGATTTAATTTTAATGTGACTGCACCCCTCCTACTGTCTTTTTTGAGGTTTCTCCTTTGTCTTTGGATGTAGGGTATCTTTTTTTGGTGGGTTCCAGAGCTTCCTGACAATGGCTATTCAACAGCTAGTTGTGACTTTGGTGTTCTGGCAGGAGATTAGCACATGTCCTCCTAATCCACCATCTTGGTATACATCAGACTTCCCAATCTGAATCTGGCAAAGGGAATGGGAATCCCTAGGGAATCTGACTTTGAAGGCCAATGGGATTTGATTACAGAACGTCCACAGATCTGGGCAAACACAGACTCTTGGATGGCACAAACAAAACCTTGTGCTAACCAGGACCTAGGAGAAAGGAGCAGTGACCCCACAGGAGACCTGCCTGTGAATGTTTGAGGGTTGCCTGTGGAGGTGTGGGTCAATAGTGGCTTGCCATGGGGACAGGGGCACTGACAGCAACAGTCCTGGGAAGTGACTATTCGCTTAAGATCTCTTGGAGGTCACCAATAGCCCTACCATACAGCCTGTAGACTCCAGGAATGGGATGCCTCAGGACAAACAACTAACAAAGAGGGAGCACAGTCCCAGCCATGAGCAGACAATTGGAATAAATATTTACTGAGCATGGCTCTGCCCACCAGGGCAAAACCCAGTTTTCCCCACAGCCAGTCTCTCCCATCAGGAAGTTTGCATAAGTCTCTTATCCTCATCCATCAGAGGGCAGACAGAAGAAACAAGAACTACAGTTCCACAGTCTCCAGAACAAAAACCACAATCACAGAAAGATAACCAAAATGATCACGTGGATCACAGCCTTGTCCTGGTGAAAGGGCTTGCATAACTGAGTGAAGCTATAACAAAACCCAGTCCACTGGAGAAAGGAATGGTACACCACTACAGTATTCTTGTGTCAGGAACCCCATGAACAGTATGAAAAGACAAAAAGATATGACACCAGAAGATGAGCCCCTAAGTTGGTGGGTGCCCAATATGCTACTGGAGAAGAGTGGAGAAATAGCTCCAGAAAGAGCGTGGGGCCAAAGCGGAAATGACACTCAGTTGCAGTTATATCTGCTGGTGAAAGTAAAGTCTGATGCTGTAAAGAACAGTACTGCATAGGAACCTAAAGTGTTAAGTCCATGAATCAAGGTAAATTGGACGTGGTTAAGCAGGAGATGGCAAGTGTGAACATCAACATTTTAGGAATTAGTGAACTAAAATGGATGGGAATGGGCAAATTTAATTCAAATGACCATTATATCTACTACTGTGGGTGAGAATCCCTTAGAAGAAATGGAGTAGCCCTCATAGTCAATAAGAGTCTGAAATGCTGTACTTGAGTGCAGTCTCAAAAATGACAGAATTATCTCTGTTCATTTTAAAGGCAAACCATTCAACACCACAGTAATCCAAGTCTGTCCCAACCACTAATGCTGAAGAAGCTGAAGTTGAACGGTTCTGTGAAGACCTACAGACCTTCTAGAACTAACACTAAAAAAGATGTCCTTTTCATCATAGGATTGGAATGCAAAAGTAGGAAGTCAAGAGACACCTGGAATAACAAGCAATTTGGCCTTGGAGTACAAAATGAAGCAGGGCAAGTCTAACAGAGTTTTGTTAAGAGAATACGCTGGTCATCACAAACACCTTCTTCCAACACAAGAGATGACTCTACATATGGACGTCACCAGATGGTCAACACCAAAATCAGATTGATTACACTCTTTGCAGCCAGAGATGGAGAAGCTCTACACAGTCAGCAAAAACAAGACCGGGAGCTGACTGTGTCTCCAATCGTGAGCTCCTTATTGCAAAATTCAGGCTTAAACTGAAGAAAGTAGGGAAAACCATTAGGCCATTCAGGTATGACCTAAATCAAATCCCTTATGATTATACAGTAGAGGTGACGAACAGATTCAAGGGATTAGACCTGGTAGACAGAGTGCCTGAATAACTATGGACAGAGGTTTATAACATTGTACAGGAGGTTGGAACCAAAACCATCCCAAAGAAAAAGAAATGTAAGAAGGCAAAATGGTTGTCTGAGGAGGCCATACAAATAGCTGAGAAAAGAAGAGAAGTGAAAGGCAAAGGAGAAAGGGAACTATATACCCAACTGAATGCAGAGTTCAAGAGAATAGCAAGGAAAGATAAGAAAGCCTTCTTATGTGACTGATACAAAGAAACAGAGGAAAAAATAGAATGGGCAAGACTGGAGATCTCTTCAAGAAAATTGGAGATACCAAGGGAACATTTCATACAAAGATGGGCACAATAAAGGACAGAAATGGCAAGGACCTAACAGAAGCAGAAGAGATTCAGAAGAGGTAGCAAGAATACACAGAATTATTATTTTAAAAAGGTTTTAATGACCCAGATAACCATGATGATATGATCACTCACCTAGAGCCAGACATCCTGGAGTGTGAAGTCAAGTGGGTCTTAGGAGTCATGATGATGAACAAAGCTAATGGAGGTGATGGAATTCCAGCTGACCTATTTCAAATCCTAAAAGATGATGCTATCAAAGTGCTGCACNTTAAAAAGGTTTTAATGACCCAGATAACCATGATGATATGATCACTCACCTAGAGCCAGACATCCTGGAGTGTGAAGTCAAGTGGGTCTTAGGAGTCATGATGATGAACAAAGCTAATGGAGGTGATGGAATTCCAGCTGACCTATTTCAAATCCTAAAAGATGATGCTATCAAAGTGCTGCACTCAATATGTCAGCAAATTTGGAAAACTCTGCAGTGGCCACAGGACTGGAAAAGGTCAGTTTTTTTAACCAATCACGAAGAAGGACGATGCTAAAGAATATTCAAACTACTGTACAATTGTGCTCATTTCACATGCTAGCAAGGTAATGCTCAAAACCCTTCTAGCTAGGCTTCAGTGGTATGCAAACTTAGAACTTCCAGATGTACAAGCTGGGTTTAAAATAGGCAGGGGAACCAGAGATCAAACTGCCAACATCCACTGGATCATAGAGAAAGCAAGGAAATTCCAGAAAAACATCTATTTCTGCTTCATTGACTACGCTAAAGCCTTTGACTGTGTGTATCACAACGAACTGTGGAAAATTCTTCAAGAGTTGGGAATACCAGATAACCTTATCTGTCTCCTGAGAAATCTGTATGCAGGTCAAGAAGCAACCAATAGAGTACTGTAAAGTAAAATTAATAATAATAATAATAATAATCAGACATGGTTAGTGGCTGCCATATTGGAAAAAAAAAAAGAGAGTGTAGGTATATTTCCAATAAAAATGCCACCTATTCCACAACCAAAAAAAAAAAAGTGGACATGGAACAATGGACTGATTCAAAATTGAGAAATGAGTTCGTCAAGGCTGTATACTGTCACCCTGCTTATTTAACTTATATGCAGAGTATATCATGAGTAATGCCAGGATGGATGAATCACAACTTGGAATCAAGACTGCCAGGAGAATATCAACAATCTCAGAATGTAGATGATACCACTCTCATGGCAGAAACTGAAGAGGAATTTAAGAGCCTCTTGACAAAGGTGAAAGAGGATAGTGAAAAAGCTGGCTTAAAACTCAACATTAAAAAAACTAAGATCATGGCATCTGGTCCCATCACTTCAAGGCAAATAGATGAGGAAAAAGTGGAAACAGTGACAGATTTTATTTTCTTGGGCTCCAAAGTCACTGTGGACGGTGACTGTAGCTGGGAAATTAAAAGACAGTTGCTCCCTGGAAGGAAAGCTATGACCAACCTAGAGAGTATATTAAAAAGCAGAGAGATCACTTCGCTGACAAAGATCCGTATAGTCAAAGCTATGGTTCTTCTAGTAGTAATGTTTGGATGTGAGAGTTGGACCATAAAGAAGGCTGAGCACCAAAGAACTGATACTTCTGAATTGTGGTGCCAGAGAAGACTGTTGAGAGTCCCTTGGACAGCAAGATCAAACCAGTCAATACTAAAGGAGATCAGCCCTGAATATTCAGTGGAAGGACTGATACCGAAGTTGAAGCTCCAATACTTTGGCCACCGAATGAGAAGAGCTGACTCATTGGAAAAGTCCCTGATGCTGGGAAGGATTGAGGGCAGGAAGAGAAGGAGCCAACAGAGGATGAGATTGTTGGATGGCATCACTGACATATTGAACATAAATTTGAGCAAATTCCAGGAGATAGTGAAGTATAGGGAAGCCTGGCATGCTGCAGTTCATGGGGTCGCAGAGTCAGACATGACTTAGCAAGTGAACAACAACAGTGTTTATAAGCTTTAAAGGCTGAGTTACTTAAGCTTATTTAGAACAAAGTAAAATGCATAGCCTCATCTATGATATGCCTGATTAATACCATGCAACTTGGTAGTCAGCCATGTTCCCTGAGGAAGGACTGATGGTGATGCAGGACCACACAAAACCCTGAGATTACAAAGAAGCAGCTAGAGGTGAGAGGGGCAGGATCTTGTGAGTTCCTCTCTCTTCTTTCTCTAGCAAAGAGAAGCAAGGGGAACCTCTGAGAGATTCTGGAAATCACAATATTGTTTACATGCCCCAACATACACATATACACACACGCATACCTCTACACACACCACAGTCTCCAATGCCACAGGCCAGTTTTACATATATTCTACTATTAAAAAAAAAAAAAAAGATGTGTTTTACATGCAATCTGCTTGCTTGGAAATCTAAACTCAAAACCCCTTTATGAAACTATTTAGGTTCTCTATTATGTGTCTGGCAGCTTTTCTATGTTATCTCTTGGGACAGCTTCTTGGACAGCTTCAACCACCATCTAACAAATCTGGCTGCCTGTAGGTGTCATTTTGGAGAGACCATATGGAGAGGCTATACAAAGGTAGAGATGCCGGAGATCCCCACCTGTTCCAGCCCCAAGCTCTTTGGATTTCCCCAGCACAGGCACTAGACCTAAGAGCAAAAGAACCTCTGAGATGGCCCCAACATCAGCTACTATGACTGAAACCAGTGGATCCCAAGAGAAGCTGTCTGCCTAAGCCCAGTCAACATTGGTAAGCAAATAAGCCCTTTTGTGGGGTGTTTTGATATACAGCTACAGACAGCCAGAACGGTCTTTGAATAACAAGAACATCTGCCTTGGTCTCCCGCTATCACACCACTCTTGAGATCATCTCAGATATGACTGGATAGCAGCCACATCCCATCCTCCACCTCCAGCACTACTTTGGCTGCATGTCGGGCCTACCAAGACAAACTTGACAGGTAAAGAAGGACTGTTCTTATGTTACATTCACCTTCCCAAATACATGGGCACCTGTGTTTATCCAACACAGCATCACATAAGCAGTCTAGTCAGCATTTCACTTTGGATTCCAAGACTTTACACCCAAACATGTAGTTGCTCCAAAACATTCTTCAATTATAGCTTTTATAGCCCTGTGCCCTTAATGGGAACACTCACTTCCAAGCCTCTTCAACTGTTCATTACAGCACCCTGGAACTATTGCCAAACTTGAATTGGCAATGCAACTTGGAAACACATTCTGAAACTACTACTTCACCTAAAAATGCAAAATATTTTATCTTTTAAGAAAACATCTTAAGTTAAAAATTAATCAGTTAGCTCTAGGAGGTGTATTTTTCAATTTTAGGAATGTGTTCATACAGCTATGAGAGTTTAAGGTTACAATGTATTCAAGAAGAATTACTTTTGCTTCACAAAAGAATTTCTGTTATACGCTAGGATATTAAACACACAAGCACATACAAGAATATACCTGTGGGCAAACTCTAACAAAAAAGAAAATTTGCTTTCCTAAAAGGTAAACAGAAGCTGTGCGAAACTTCCCTCTAGTAGACCACATAAACGAATAAGACACACAGTAACCAAATTGATAAATAGTGGGTTATCAGAGGAGAAACCAAACTTGATCAGTAAATTTTCCCAGTAGGACCAATGCAATGTGACACAGTAGGAAGTCTGCAAGCTCAAGGGAGCACTGCAAAGGCACAAAGCTCACTGCTGTGAATGGCAGGCTGTTTCCCTCTGCAGATCTCTGTGAGAAGATGGGGAAGAACACCTCAGAAAGAAGCACTATAGTTTAAGACAAAAATCTCATGTTTGTGCTTGGTTCTTTTATTTTCCAAGGCATTTTTGAAATAAATAAATGTGCCCCATTGGGGTGCCATCCCAGCCTGCTAACGTCATGTTTATAAAATCAAGTGGAAAAGAGTTGGCTTTCAAAACAGAACAGTCTTCTGCTTCCCTGTTTCTGCTACCCCCTAGCTATGTGAACCCACATAAACTACATAATCTCTCTGCTCTTTTATTGTTTTCTGGTAAAATGGGGATTATAATGCACATGATTGTGGTAGGGGTTAAGTGAGATCATACTGTAAGTTGCCAGTTCTGTGCCCAGAACATACTAGGTATTAAATTACTGATTCATACATTAAGTATTAATATACTTAATTGGTAACACATTTCTCATTAAATATAATTTCATTTTGTAGCATTACCCTTATATTATTATTAATCATATATACTATTTAAAATCATTTTTAAAAACTCTCTGATCAAAGGGTCAAGAGACCTGGTTCTAATCTAAACCCCGCTCTCCATATGATCTGGGAAAGTTGCTTTCTACTTATTTATGAGCCTCAGTTTCCCTTTGGTCAAAAACAAGTAAATAAAGAGTTTGGATTTGCTGATACTGTCTCTCCTGACAGAAAAACAAAAACATTGTAGCAATTTAATGACTCTACGTTCATCTGAGTCTAATTTGTTTTCTCTTTCCAAGAAGGTCGCCTTGAGCAACAAAAGCAAAAAGAAACAAGTGGGACTACATCGAACTGAAAAGCTTCTGCATAATAAAGAAAACCATCAACAAAATGAAAAGGCAATCTACAAAATGGAAGAAAACATTTGCAAATCATATATATGATAAGGGGTTAATACCTAAAGTATATAAAAACTCATACGTCTTAAAAGCAATAAAACTAAAAATCTGATTTTAAAATGGGCAGGGGATCTAAATAGACATTTTTCCAAAGAAGATATACAGATGGCCGACAGATGCATGAAAAGATGGTTAATACTGCTAATTATCAGGCAAATGCAAATCAAAACCACAATGAGATATCACCTCACACCTATTAAGCCGGCAATTATCAAAAAGACAAGAAATAACAAGTGCTGGTGAGGATAAGGAGAAAAGAGAACCATTATGCACTATTGGTGGGAATGTAAATCAGTGCAGCCACTATGGAAAATAGTATGGAAGTTCCTTAAAAAATTAAAAAATTGAACTACCATATGCTCTAGGAATTCCACTTCTGGGTTTTCAACCAAAGCAAACAGAAAAAAAAGATATATGCTCCTCCATGTTCATTACAGAATTATTTACAATAGCCAAGACATGGAAACAATCTAGAAGTCCACTGATGATGAATGGATAAAGAAAATATGGTGTGTATATAAACACAATGGAATATTATTCAGTCATAAAAAGAAGGATATCTTGCCATTTAGAACAACATGAATGGACCTTAAGGACATTATGCTAAGTTAAATAAGTCAGACAAAGAAAGATAAATACCATATGATCTCATTTAATGAGGAATCAGGAGGGAAAAAACAAACAAACACCTGAGCTCATAGATACAGAGAACAGATTGGTGGTTGCCAGAGGCTAGTGAATGGGGTGGACAAAATGGATGAAGAGGATCAAAAGGTACAAATTTCCAGTTATAAAATATTGAAATGCAAACTTAATCTTATTTTCTTACAAGCTATTCTAATTCTTCACTACTTTAAAACTTTCCCTAATCTCAGACTGTAGAAACAACAAATGACTTCTGAAAGGTTTTAAGTCAGAAAATTGGTAAAAAAAAAAAAATTTTTTTTCATCTTTTCTTCAACTCCTTGATGCCCATGAGCAGGAAATTAGTCAAATCCTCTCTTTCTCTTGTCTGAAAAATCAACCATCAACTTAATAATGATGGACTCTGAATACAGTATTCCCATAGATGCTGAAGTTTAGAGTATCCCAGGATGCATAACACAGTTGCAAATGAGAACCAAGCCACCAGCATATTTTAGCACCAGATACATCATCTGTCGACTGCCAAAGCACTAAACCCTTGTAATCTACTCTAGGAGAGGCCCTCGGGACATAATTTGCTGCTTATTTTCTCACAAACCTGATATCTTTGATCATCAGGCTTCTCACACCTCAGAGATTTGAAGTTGAACAAAATTTCAAGAGCCCAGTGTACCAAGAGTAACAACAGCTGATACCTGACAGCCCAACATGCTCCCTTATACTGTGGTTCCCAATATTCACCTGTAGATTTAGAAAAGAAAATTCCTGCTGATTTTCACTCCAGCAAAGCATTTGAGGTTCCTAAATTACTACCCTGAGTCATCATGGAAAGACCATTCTGATCTCACTGTCTGTGTGATGTAAGAAAAATATATGATGCACTTTAGAAACATTCTCATCAAAAACTGTTTCAAAGTACAATCTTCAGTACCTAGAAAATTACCCATAATAATTTATTCCTTGGAGATGGGATATTGTTATAGCTCTATACTTTAAAGGTATTAACATATAGAATGCCTGCTGAGTACAAGACATCCGGGGGATAAAGACTCAGACAATATAGGGGATACTGCTATTGTGCCCATGTCACTTTACTCAGTCCAGACATCCAAACCCAGATGCTGTGTTGACTGTTAATGGCTTGCAGCTGCCTCCTTCTCTAGAAAACTGTCATTGTCTGCTTGGAAGCTGTGTCACTGGGCAGGTAAGGGAAATTATTTCCACTGACTTCAAGACAAAGATGCACAAAAGCCCCCCATCCCCATGTCTGCAAGGAGGAAACAACTTTGCAGAACAATATGTACTCTGCTGCTGCTGAGTCACTTCAGTCGTGTCCAACTCTGTGCGACCCCGTAGATGGCAGCCCACCAGGCTCTCCCGTCCCTGGGATTCTCCAGGCAAGAACACCGGAGTGGGTTGCCATTTCCTTCTCCAATGCATGAAAGTGAAAAGTGAAAGTGAAGTCGCTCAGTTGTGTCCGACTCTTAGCGACCCCATGGACCGTAGCCTACCAGGCTCCTCCGTCCATGGGATTTTCCAGGCAAGAGTACTGGAGTGGGGTGCCACTGCCTTCTCCACCTATAATGGGAGGATCTAAACACTCTAAGTGTTAGTCACTCGGTTATGTCGGACTCTTTGCCACCCTGTGGACTATAGCCTGCCAGGTTCCTCTGTCCATGGAATTCTCCAGGCAAGAATACTGGAGTGGGTAGCTATTCCCTTGGCCAGGGGATCTTCCTGACCCAGGGATTGAACCCAGGTCTCCTACTCTAGAGCTCCTCAAATGATCAGGTTGAAATAGTCTTCAGCTAAAATCACATCCTTGTTTGATTCCTTCCTTTGTCTAGTCCCTTCCCTCCCAATCCTCTTTTCCTGAGAACATTTCCTCAATAGGGTATATGCAAAAGAATAGAAATCCCAGATCTACTTCTTCTTCTTTTTTTTAAAGGTTCCTTCTTATTACTTTATTTATTTTGAGCCGTGTTGGGTCTTTGTTGCTGTGTGGACTTTTCTCTAGCTGCAGAGAGCAGGGGCTGCTCTCTAGTGGCGGTGCACAGGCTTCTCATTGCAGTGGTTTCTCTTGTTGTGAAGCACAGGCTCTAAGGCACATGGGCTTCAGTAACTGCAGCACATGGGCTTAGTAGTTGTGGCTCCTGGGCTCTAGAGCACAGGCTCAGTAGTTGTGGAGCAGGGGCCTTGCTGCTCAGTGGCATGAAGGATTTTCCCAGACCAGGGACAGAACTCGTGTCTCCCACACTGGCAGGTGGACTCTACCACTGAGCCACCAGGGAAGCCCCTCAGGGTGTACTCCTGAAGAATCCAACCTAAGACAGACCTACATGCTTCTCTCATGAATATAAGCAATATATTAAACTCAGCTCAACACTAACTGAACATTGACTGCATGTTAAAAGTTAGAAATGAAAGAGGGTATAGAGATTATGTTCATTCTCAGCTAAGATAGAATAATCAGTTCAGTCAGTTCAGTTGCTCAGTCGTGTCCGAATCTTTGCGACCCCATGAATCGCAGCACGCCAGGCCTCCCTATCCATCACCATCTCCCGGAGTTCACTCAGACTCACGTCCATCGAGTCCGTNTGACCAACCTAGATAGCATATTCAAAAGCAGAGACATTACTTTGCCAACAATGTCCATCTAGTCAAGGCTATGGTTTTTCCAGTGGTCATGTATGGATGTGAGAGTTGGACTGTGAAGAAGGCTGAGCGCCGAAGAACTGATGCTTTTGAACTGTGGTGTTGGAGCAGAGTCTTGAGAGTCCCTTGGACTGCAAGAAGATCCAAGCAGTCCATCCTGAAGGAGATCAGTCCTGAGTGTTCATTGGAATGACTGACGTTGAAGCTGAAATTCCAATACTTTGGCCACCTGATGCGAAGAGCTGACTCATTGGAAAAGTCCCTGATGCTGGGAAAGATTGAGAGCAGGAGGAGAAGGGGACGACAGAGGATGAGATGGTTGGATGGCATCACCGATTCAATGGACATGGGTTTGGGTGGACTCCACATAGGGTCACAAAGAGTCAGACATGACAGTGACTGAACTGAACTGAGAACTTTATTTGAATCAAAGCATACAATATGTATCCTTTTGCGGATGGCTTCTTTCACTCAGCATAATGTTTTTGAGATTCATTCATGTTTTAGTGTGTATTGGTAGCTCAGTCCTTCTGTTGCTGCCTTTTATTCCATTATCTGACTATATCATAGTTTGCTTATCCATTCTCTTATTGATAGACACCTGGGCTGTTTCTAGTTTTGACTATAATGTACAAGTCTTTTGGTGGATATATATTTTCATTTCTCTTAAGTAATACCTAAGAGGAATTGCTGAATTGTAGGGTCAGTGTTCAGAGAAGGCGATGGCACCCCATTCCACTACTCTTGCCTGGAAAATCCCATGGACGGAGTTGCCTGGTAGGCTGCAGTCCTTGGGGTTGCAAAGAGTCGGACACGACTGAGCGACTTCACTTTCACTTTTCTCTTACACGCATTGGAGAAGGAGATGGCAACCCACTCCAGTATTCTTGCCTGGAGAATCCCAGAGACGGGGGAGCCTGGTGGGCTGCCGTCTCTGGGGTCGCACAGAGTCAGACACGACTGAAGCGACGCAGCAGCAGCAGCAGCAGCAGCAGCAGCAATGACTAATGATGTCAAGTACTTTTTCATGTATGTTTTAGCCATTAGTACATGTTCTTTTATGAAATGCCTATTTAAATATTTTGCCCATTTAAAAATATTTTGTTTTTTAATTGAATATTTTAGCTTTTTATTATTAATGTGAGGCCGGGCGGCGGGGGGGGACTTTCCGCGGGGGGACTTCCCGCGCAGAGGCCAAGGGACTTGCCCATGACGCGACTCACTTAGACCAATCGGTGAGCGCCCAATACCCGGGCCGGAGCCAGGGCAGTATCCCATCACCCGGTCCAATCAGGGGTAGACACGGGTCTTCTACACGCCAATCACGGACTTGGCCCGAGTCTGCTACCTTATATGGACAGATCAAGACCCCAGTGTTACCCAGGCCATAAAAACCTCGCCCCACCTCGGGGACATTGCAGACTCCCCCTCTCCTTCCTCTGCATCCCGGGAGTCCTGCCCGAGAGCGACCGCCCAATAAAGGCTTTCTACCAACCCTCTCCCTTGAGGTCGCCTTTTCTTCCCGCGGCGTTTTCCTTACAATTAATTTTTAGGCATTCTTCATATATTCTGGATATCAGTCCTTTGTCAGATACGTGGTTTTCAAAGCTTTAGGGTTAAGTTAGCTTTTACATTTAATTTTTTGTATATGGTGTGAGGTGGAGGCTGATATTATTTTTTTCCCATTAATATAGATATCTAATTATTGCAGCAGCATTTGTTGAAAAGACTATTCTTTTCAGATTCCTTTGGTGCCATTATAAAAAAAATCAAAGGACCATATAATTGGAGGTCAATTTCTGGGCTATATTCAGTTCAATTGATCTTTTTGTCAATCATTATGCCAGTCTTGATAATTTTAGCATAATTATCACTGTCATGATAATTTCATGAAGTTAGGTAGTTTAAGTTCTTGACTTTGTTCTTTTTTTCAAAGTTTTTTTTAGCTGCTTTGTGCCCCTTGTTTTTCATATAATTCTAGATTTAGCTTGTTGATATTTATACAAAAAAATTCTGCTGAGGGTTTGGTTAGAATTGCATTGAATCTATAGATTAATTTTGGGAGAACTGACATCTTGATAAAACTGAATGTTCTAATCTATGAAATGATTTATCTTAGCATTTATTTAGAATGGCACCCCACTTCAGTACTCTTGCCTGGAAAATCCCATGGACGGAGGAGTCTGGTGGGCTGCAGTCCATGGGGTCGCTAAGAGTCGGACATGACTGAGCGACTTCACTCACTTTAACTACTCACAACAGTGTTTTGTATTTTTAATGTAGAGATATTAAAAGTCTTTTGTTAGATTTACTATGTTATATATAATGTAACATGGTATATGTTAGAATTATTTCATAATGTTTGATACTATAGATAGAATCAGTTTTAAATTTTAATTCTCCAATTGTTTGTGACACTGCTTGATTTTTTAAATGAACATTGTATTCTGTGACCTTGCTAAATTTACTTATTACTTCTAACATTTATTTTGTGATTCTTTAGGCTTTTGCATGGGCTTCCCTGGTGACTCATATGGTAAAGCATCTGCCTGTAATACTGGGGACCTGGGTTCAGTTCCTGGGTTGGGAAGATCCCCTAGAGAATGGCATGGCAACCCACTTCAGTATTCTTACCAGGAAAATTCCATGGACAGAGGAGCCTGGTGGGCTACAGTCAGACACAACTGAACAACTAACACTTTCACATTCAAGCTTTCATATAGTCATGTCATCAGCAAATACAGACAGTTTTACTTTTGTCCAATCTTTCTGCCTTTCATTTCTTTTAACTTTAAAATTTTGCCTTATTTAATTGGCTAAGACCTCCTCTATAATATTGAATAGAAGGGATGATGGTGAGCAACCTTGCCTTTTCAGTCTGAGCAAAAATATTCAGACTTTCACTATTAAATACAAAGTTAGCTTCAGGTTTTTAACAGATATCCTTTATCAGGTTAAGATCCCTTTTATTTCTAGTTTGCTAAGAGTTTACATGATGAGTGGGTGCTGAATTTTTTTCTGCATCTATTCAAATTATCATATAGTTTTCCTCCTTTATTAATATGGTAAATTACCTTGATTGATCTTTAAATGTTAAACAACTTAAAAAAATTTTTTTTTCTTTCAATTTTTTGTTGTGCCACACAGCATGTGAGATCTTAGTTCTTAATCAGGGATCAGACCTGCAGCCCCCTGCACTGAAAGTGTGGAATTCTAGCCAGTGGACCACCAGGGAAGTCTCAAATGTTAAACAACTTTGCATTCCTGAGATAAACCCTACTTGGTCATCGTGTATTATCCTTTTTATATTGTTGGATTCCATTTCCTAATGTTTTGTTAAGGACTTTTTTGTATCTGTGTTCATGCATGGTACCGGTCTATAAACTTCTTTTTTGGACTGCCTTTATTGGGTTTTAGAATTAGGATGATGCTGACCACACAAAAAGAGTTGAGCAGTGATCTCTCATCTTTTATTTTCTGAAGGAGTTTTAGTAAGATTGGTATGACTTCTTCCATAAACATGTAATAGAATTTACAAGTGAAACCATCTGTGTCTGGAATTTTCTTTCTAGAAAATTTTAAACTATGAATTTATTTTTCCAATAGATATAGAGCTATTCTGTTTCACACCCTACAGCCAGTCTATCAGAAAATTCTGTTGACTTTACCTTCAGAATATATGCAGAGTCTCACTTCTTTTTATCACCTCCTTGACTACCATCTTGGTCTCTTTCTGGATTACTGCAGTAACCGCCTTGCTGGGTCTTTTGCTTCTGTCCTTGCTCCCTATAGTCTCTTCTCAATACAGTAGTTAGCGTGCCACTTAACGTAAGTCAGACCATGATACTCCACAAAATCCTTATCCAGAGTAAAAGTCAAATCCTTGCAGTAGCCTGTGAATTTCTAGCCCATGGTCTAGCACTACATTACCCTTATAATTTCTTCTTCTTCTACTCTCCCTCTCACTTCTCTCCTTACTGACCTTCTTGCTGTTCCTTGAGCAAGCCAAGCATACTTGGCCCCAGGTTCTTTCCACATGCTTTCCCCGCTCTGTTCAGCAACCACCCCCACTTAAATATCCAAAAGTCTTGCTCCCTCATCTGCTTCAAACATTTGATGTTTGTGCAAATGTCACCTTTTAAATGGAGCTATCTCTGCCCACTTAACTTAAAATCCCCAGTGCCTCCTGGCTCTCCCTGTTCTTCATCCCCTTTTTCTTGTTCCCTCTACACTCATAACTTTCTAATGTACCATACATTTACATATTTTGTTTATTATTTGTTTGTCTTTCCTGTGAACCTAGATTTTTGTTCATTTTATGTAGTGTTGCATCTGAGAATCTAAAACGTCTGGTAAATAGAAATTACTCAATAAATATTTCTGTAAAGAATGAACTGTGCTTTCAGATTCATAACCTTGTTCAAATCACAGTATTTTCAAGAGAGGAAAACTAATACGTAAAAGGTTTCCCAAGCAAGCTTTAATGATAGTACCTTTTCCATAGTACCCTTAGCTTTCCTCATTTAACAAATAAGATTTTTTTTTGAACCTGGTTCTTTTGTAAATAAATGATATCATAAGATGGTGGTTTCATATCTTGGTTGACAGCAGTCTCACAGGAATTATCCTCAGGAGCAATGTGTTATTTTACAATAGTTGACAGAATTGAGAGGTGTGCTTCCTAAATGAAAATTTTTTATTATCAGGCCCACAACCCCTCCTTCATACTACAATATTTTAAAATATAGAACATTTCAACATGAGTCTTACAATCCTTCTCATTTAATAAGAATATATACAAGATAAGGAAGATGTACTCCTGTGAGTTTATGGTGATTTGAATAGATGAAGTTTGCAAACACGAATATTTTAAACTATTCCTTTGTTTGGTGCCCCTGAAGTTTTCACACTCTGGGATAATGCATAATAATCCAGTTTGGGAATTCAAAGAAATATGCCTTCCTTTGAAACATGGAAAAAGATGTTTGTGAAAAGACAGATAGGAAAGAAGATCAGATATAATGCATCTCTCAGGCAGATCACTTATAGGAGATATTGGTTATATATGAAAGTTGACTTGAAATTGTTTTCCTCAAGACTATTTATGCCCATGTACCATTTGCAAAGTCTTTGTATAACCCCAGTTTGAAGACTCATGCTGTAGTTTTAATTCCATTCTTTGCTACTTTTGTTCTCTTAAATCACTTTGGTAAACATACATTTAGTGAAGGAGACAGGATATCTATAATAGAGATTTTTAGTAACTGTAAGCTTGCTTAAGATTTTCTTTAAATCTGAAATGATGAATATAGAGCCTGTGGCTTAAGGATGCTTATGAAGTGCTCCCATGTGTGTGACCAGTCTCCACCTAAACAGCTGCTTTATCATCCCTCACAGTGTCTTCTGTGGACTACAGAACTTTCACTCTGACTGATGGAACATTGTAGTTTCTTCTAACTGCATTATAAGCCAGAATATGTGGAAGCTTTAAGAATTTGACTATATTTCTAAATCAAAGCTCTTGTTTCTTTTTAAATTTATTTGGAAACTTTCCATGTAAAAAAAGAATTATATTGTTCTTGTCTTCTTTTTTTTTTTTCTTTTCTGAAATACTTATCTTTAATATACCAAATCTAAAGGTCATTTTCTCCTTTTGACATATATTCTTATCTTTATAGGTGTATTTTTCCTGGTTCAGTTCAGTTCAGTTCAGTCGCTCAGTCGTGTCCAACTCTTTGTGACCCATGGACTGCAGCATGCCAGGCCTCCATGTTAATCAGCAACTCCCGGAGTTCACCCAAACTCATATCCATTGAGTCAGTGATGCCATCCAACCACCTCACCCTCTGTCGTCTTCTCCTTTCACCTTCAATCTTTCCCAGCATCAGGGTCTTTTCAAGTGAGTCAGATTTTTGCATCAGGTGGCCAAAGTATTAGAGTTTCAGCTTCAACATCAGTCCTTCCAATGAATATTTAGGACTGATTTCCTTTAGGATGGACTGATTATAAGCCAACTTTTTCGCTCTCCTCCTTCACTTTCATCAAGAGGCTTTTTAGCTCCTCCTCACTTTCTGCCATAAGGGTGGTGTCATCAGCATATCTGAGGTTATTGACATTTCTTCCAGCAGTCTTGATTCCAGCTTGTGATTCTTCCATTCCAGCGTTTCTCATGATGTACTCTGCATATAAGTCAAATAAGCAGGGAGACAATATACAGCCTTGACGTACTCCTTTTCCTATTTGGAACCAGTCTGTTGTTCCATGTCCAGTTCTAACTGTTGCTTCCTGATGCAGATTTACTTTCTTGCCAAAAGAAAAAATGGACAAAAGGTATGAAAAATGGTTTTTGTGGTGTTATCAGGCAACAAAAGACAATGATCTTTAAATAAATGAGACAAACCCCATGATTTCCCCAGCTTACTGCATAGTGAAAGGAACCCAGGACAGTCCTGGCAGACTCCTGAGTTGAGAGCACAGAGCTGGGAGGCCAAGGCAGTAAAAGTGATCAGGGCAGAATACCAAAGATGAGAAGGCTACATAGGAAGAGAACTCGGGAAATCTGCAGAGGGTGCCCCTTGAATATTCAACATATGAGTCAGCATATGCACATGAGGAAAGGGACACCAGAGAAGTTTAAAGGGAGAAATCCCTGGAGATCACACAGGGCCAAAAACAGAACCCATTTCTCAGGCTTGTTGGAAAACATAGTTCATAGGACAGTGGGTAGATTACTAAAAAGGGTTTTACCTCAGCTGTGAAGGAAAAATAGCACCAGACTACAGAGCACTCTGATCTCACCTAATGAAAATTAAAAGCAAGACTCAAAATCATCAAACCAATTTTAAGTAACTTAACTGCATTCCAGAAGAAAGCTCAATAATATTTATACTAATCCAGAAATATAGAGCACCCTACAAAGTAAAATTCATATTGTTTGACATCGGGTAAAAAATTACCAGGTGTGCAAAGAAGCAGAAAAATGACCCCAAATTAGAAAAGAAAAAAAAAAGTCAATTAAAACTGGCTCAGAAATGTCACAAACGCAACAATTAAAAACTTATTTAAGGGAATTCCCTGGTGGTCCAGTGGTCAGGACTCTGTGCTCTCACTGCCAAGGGTCCGTGTTCAACCCCCGGTTGAGGAAATAAAGTCCTACAAGCTGAGCCATACAGTCAAAAAAATTTTTTAAGTTGTTTATAACTATATTCTGTATGTTCAAAATACTTTGAACATGTTAAATAGAGACAAGAAAGATTTGAAAAAGATCTAGTTTAAACTCCTAAAAGTTAAAATTATACTCAATGGAATTCGTGGCAGGTTCAATACTGCAAAGAAAATATTGGTATACTTGAATATTTAGCAATAGGAACAATCCAAAATGAAATACCTAAGAACAGAGCATCAGTGGTCTGTGAAATAACTTCAGATGTACAAATATATATGTAATTGTCCTCTCCAGAGAAAGAGGAATGGAGAGGACAGAAAACATATTTGAAGAAATAATGGACAAAATTTTTCAAATTGCTGAAGACTATAGACCCACAGGTTCAAGGAGATGAGTAAATCACAAGTACAAGAAATATGAACAACACCACAGTAAGTTACATCATAATCAACTTTTAAAAATCCAGTGATAACAAGAAAATATTAAAAGCAGCCAGAGGAAAAAATGCATATTAACTACAGGGGCACAAAGATAATGATGCAGAGATTTCTTGTCATGAACAATGCAGGCCAGAGGACAGTGGAATAATATCTCTAAGGTACTGAAATAAAAAACTGTCAATTAGAATGCTAGACCCAGCAAAGATATCTTTTAAAAATGAAGGCAAAATAAGGATTTTTTTCAGGTATATAAAAGATGAAAGAATTTCTTACAAGCAGGTCTATATATAAGAAATATTAAAGAAGGAAAGTTATAATAGATGAAAATCTTGATTTATACAAACAAAGAGCACTGGAAATGGTAACTATATGGGTAAATTTAAAGAAATTTTCTCATTATGTACATCTCTTAAAAGATAATCAGTCACTTAGAGCCAAAATAATAAAAATGTATTTTGGGGTTTATAACATAGGTAGAGGGCTTCCCTTGTGGCTCAGACACAGAAACAAAATATGTGAATACAAAAGCACGAGAGTCAGGAGGGGAGAAATGGGATAGGTAGTAAGGTCTTTATACTATATAGAAAGCAGTATAGTATCACTTGAAAGCAGACCATGGTAAGTTTAAGATATATGTTATAAATTGTAAAGCTACTATTATAATAACAAAAAAAGTTTTAAAAGTCACAAAGGAGATAAAATGGAATCATAAAAATTAATCCAAAAGATGGGAGAAAAGAGGAAAAAGAAGCAAATAACAGATGGGAGAAATAGAAAATAAACAGAAAGATGGTAGATAAAAATCCAATCATACCTGTAATCACATATGTGGCAGAAAAACTCTAAGATGGTCCCCAATTATCCCTGTCTCCTTGTATTCATGCTTCTGTATAATCCTTTCCTGTGACTTGATTCTAACCAATAGAATCTATTGGACTTCCCTGGTGGCTCAGAAGGTAAAGAATCCACCTGCAATGCAAGAGACCCAGGTACGTTCCCTGGGTCAGGAAGATTGCCTGGGGAAGGGAATGGCAACCCACTCCAGGATTCTTGCCTAGAGAATTCCATGGATAGAGGAGCCTGGTGGGCTACAGTTCACAGGGTCGCAAAGAGTCGGACACGAGTGAGCAACAAACACAAAACAAATAGAATATAGGATGTCACCTTCATGACTACTACATTAAACAATAATTTCCATCTTGCAAGCAGACTCTCTCTATTGACTATTTCTCTTGCTAGCTTTGATTAAGTAAGCTGTCATGAAGAAGTCCACACGGCAAGGAATTGAAGGTGGCCTTCATTGTGACAACATGCAAGGAACTGAATCAACCCAATAATTACACTGAAAGTGAAAGTCACTCAGTTGTGTCTGACTCTTTGTGATCACGTGGACTATACAGTCCATGGAATTCTCCAGCCCAGATACTGGAGTGGGTAGCCTTTCCCTTCTCCAGGGGATCGTCCCAATCCAGGGATCAAACCCAGGTCTCCTGCATTGCAGGCGGATTCTTTACCAACTGAGTCACAAGGGAAGCCCCCAATACACATTAGCTTAGAAATAGATTCTTCCTCAGTTGAGCCTCAGATGAGACCCCAGCCCTGCCTAATGCTTTGATTGCAACCTTGTGATACCTTGAAGCAGAGGACTTAGCTAGGCTGTACCTGAATTCCTGACCCACAAAAAGAGTCCAATAATAAATGTATGCAAAATGTGTATACATTTTAGCCCCCAAATATTCATTGCTCAGGTATGTTCACAAAATTGACTCCTCACAAAATTGATTGGTTTTGTTTCAAGCTGCTATGTTTGTGGTACTAATATTTTACAGCAATAAATCACTACTAAAACGTGAAATCTATATGGTTTAAACACCCAATTAAAATGGAAATTGTCAGATTGGATTAAAAAAACAAGACCCAACTATATACTACTTTTAAGAAATATACTTTAAATATACACAAGTAGGTTAAAACTAAAAGGATAAGAAAAGATAAATATGCTATTCAAATCTGAAATTAAACAAGAGTTGCTATTTTAATATAAGACAAAGTAGATTTCAGAGTAAATAAGTAATATTAATAAGAAGAAAGAGGGTCATTTCAAGTCAAGAGGACATGACCATTCTAAATTTTTATGTACCTAATAACAGAATTATTACATGAATTAAAAGTTGATAGAAGTATAAGGAAAAGTAGAAAAATATATAATTATACTTAAGAGATTTCCCCTTTTCTCAGTAAATAAAAGAACAAATAGAAAACAAGGAGACAGAAGACTTGAACACCACTATCAACCAAATGCCTAACATACACATTTTTTTCAAGTGCACAAAGACCATTTACCAAAACAGCGTATCCTGGTCCATAAAACAAATCTTTTATTTCTTCTTATCCATGGTATTCTTAAATTAGAAGTGCTAAAACCTTAATCTCTACTCTTAACCTCACTGAAATTGTGAATGGGATTTCATGGGGAGGAGGATGAGCAGGGCAAATCTCCAATACAAAGTATGCCAATGCTATCTTTGAGAAAGGAATACTTTCTGAAGGGACAGAAAAGATGAGGGAGGAAAGATACTAGTTCATTCTTTTCAGAGCTCTGAGTCGGGGAAGGCAATGGCACCCCACCCCAGTACTCTTGCCTGGAAAATCCAATGGACGGAATAGCCTGGTGGGCTGCAGTCCATGGGGTCGCTAACAGTCAGACAGACTGAGCAACTTCACTTTCACTTTTCTCTTTCATGCATTGGAGAAGGAAATGGCAACCCACTCCAGTGTTCTTGCCTGGAGAATCCCAGGGACGGGGGAGCCTGGTGGGCTGCCGTCTATGGGGTCACACAGAGTCGGACACGACTGAAGTGACTTAGCAGCAGCAGAGCTCTGACTGTCAGCTGAGTTAGACTTTAAACATGGTGTGTTCTAAACGGAATCCCATGAGTCTGGACTAGTGTATGCTCATAACAAATTAAATCTTCTATTAACAAAAAAGGTTGAGGCCCAGCTACTTTTGGCTCAAAGACATTATGTATTTTATTAAAATTTGTTTATATCAGATTGTATTTAGATAATCAGTAATAGAGTAGTAAACAAAAACCTCCATGAACACGCTTCATGATAACATTTCTGTGTCCAAGGTGGAAAATAACTTGGCCTGCAAGAGAATTTAAGATGATGCTGTATAAGTTAACTTGCTCACCCCGTGTGAAATCAATAGTCCAATTCAATACAGCTACAATGTTGAATCAATGATTAACTGTAAAACCTAAGCTATTAATGGGGAAATAATTCACACAGCATTGCACTGATAGTAAACAAATAAGAAACTCCATTAAAAGGGAAAACAATGTTTCTCTATTGGGTTGCTATAGAAAATTCTCAGGTACATGCAAAGCATAACTGATTGGGTGGCAGTTCCTGGAACAGGTTATGATGATCCTAAAAAGCTTCAGGTTATTCCAATTCACTTCAGTGCTCAGTACCATTGGGCAAATTTATAAAGAAAAGAGAAAGAGCTAGGTAACTAAAGTAAGGATTATGTTATAAAGAGAGAAATATCTTACAAATTGGTAGCAGCATTCTGGAGGACAATATCTATCCAAATGCAAAATGTGTGTACCTTTTAGCCCCCAAATATTATTAGGTTGGTGAAAAAGTAATCATGGTTTTGCACTGTTGAACTTTGCTGTTTGATATTGGAATACATTCTTAAATGTGGTCATGTTTTACATCATTTTAAGGCACATTTCTCACTTTATGGTTTTTTTTTTTTTTTTTTT
>SJYX01004480.1:181082-200327 GCA_006410675.1 Oreotragus oreotragus
CATCATTTTAAGGCATATTTCTCTCTTTATGGTTTTTTTTTTTTTTTTTTTTTGCTAATGACAGACTTGCTGTTTATTTTATATTTATTTTAGACTAGGGAAGTGATGTTAGACAAAAAGCAAATTCTAGTGATTTTCTTTTTCTTTTTTTTTTTTTAATGCTACACCTTTCTTAACATCTAGTGATTTTCTTATACAAGTTCAAAATGGGTCAAAAAGCAACAGAGACTACTCACAACATCAACAACACATTTGGCCCAGGAACTGCTAATGAACATACAGTGCAGTGGTGATTCATGAAGTTTTGCCAAGGAGATGAGAGCCTTGAAGATGAGAAGCACAGTAGCCAGCCACTGGAAGTTGACAACGACCAACTGAGAGGATAATTGAAGTTGATCCTCTTACAACTACATGTGAAGTTGCTGAAGAAGTCAACATCGACCGTTTTATGGTTGTTTGGCATTTGAAGCAAATGGGAAAGGTGAAAAAGCTTGATAAGTGGGTGCCTCATGAGCTGACAGCAAATCAAATTGTTTTGAAGTGTTGTCTTATTCTATACAATAACAACGAACCAATGAAATTGTGACGTGTGATGAAAAGTGGATTCATATGACAACTAGGCAATTACCAGCTCAGTGGTTGGAGTGAGAAGCTCCAAAGTACTTCCCAAAGCCAAACTTGCACCAAAAAGATCATGGTCACTGTCTGGTGGTCTGATCCACTACTACTTTCTGAATCCTGGTGAAACCATTACATTTGAGAAGTATGCTCAGCAAATGGATGAGATGCACCCAAAACTGTGATGCCTGCAGCCAGCCCTGGTCAACAGAATGGGCCCAATTCTTCTCCAAGACAACACCCAACTGCACATCGTACAACCAACACTTCAAAAGTTGAACAAATAGGGCTACAAAGTTTTGCCTCATCAGCCATATTCACCTGACTTCTCACCAACTGACCACCACTTCTTCAAGCATATTGACAACTTTTTGTAGACAAAATGTTTTCACAAGGGAAAGTAGGAGGAAGAAAATGCTTTCTAAGAATCCACCCTGGTGGGGAGGGGTATTTATACCATCACTGGTTGAGTCCCTGAGGGACACTCATTCCATCCTGCTAAACAGACAGCGAAAGGGGCTCCAGCAGTAAGAGAAAGTCCTCAGGCAAATAATTCAGTACTGACAGAAGTCAGGGCAGTGTGCATTAAAGTGGTAAAGACAAATGGGGATGGGTAGGGAACCAAGAGCATCCACCTAAGATGGACTTTAAGGTTGGGGGATCCAGCAGCTCAACAGTACCATAAGATCCTCTCCTCGCCACTCAGATTTGCAGGGTTAATTTTATTAACCAATGTTTTTCATAGAGGTTATTACATGATTATCAGTTCCAACTAGGGCTACAGATATTGTAGGATACAGAAAGAACTTTGGTGTCAATGTTCCAAGCAACAATGCTTATGTTTAGCCTAATTAGACTAAAGGGATTTTCCAGGCAAGAGTGCTGAGTGGATTGCCATTTCCTTCTCCAGGGGATCTTCCCAACCTAGGAATTGAACCCGGGTCTCCCGCATTGCAGGCAGACGCTTTACTGTCTGAGCCACCAGGGAAGCCCTAAGGCATAGGTACACCTCAGATTTTGTTATATGGCTTATATCTATCAGAATCAATCCCTGGAGATAAAGGTGGGTTGTCTTCCTCAGATTGAAAAGCTGGGTACTGTTGATAAGGGAGAAGTTGGGAGTAGATGCTGGGTAACTCAACCATACATTTACAGTGATAAGTGTGAAAAGATGTTAACTGCAACCTTCTTTGCAATAGGAAAATCTTAGGAGTATCTGAAGTGTGTGTGTCAATAGGGGATTTATATTTAAACAAATTATGGTACATTCTTAGTTTGGAGCCTTTGCAAGTAGATCTTTATACTCTGATATAGATGGGTCTCCAAGATATATCATTAAACAATAAAGGCACATGTAAATCTATGTGTAAAGCAAATCACTTTTGTATATTAAAAAGCAGGTATATGAATAGAAAATTGGTTATGTTAAAGCCTAAACAGTCAAAGACCACCAAGGATAAGATTGTACTATAACAAGGTCAGATTTATACTCTTGAAGCAGTGAGGAAGGGCTCTCCAGGAGAATGGTGGACACATCTTTTATAAGGTTTGGGTTCTTGCTAAAGGATTCTGAGGAGAGTTTAAGGGAGTAGCAATCAGTTGTGGGTTGGTTGCTTTCCTGAGGCAGCATTAGGAAGGAGATTGAGTGCTGTCTTGAGATGATAGGACTTTGGCAAGATTAGGTCTCTTGTAGAGCTTTGGGGCAGTCATCAGTAAGAAAGTAGAAGCCACTTAGAGGGGGACATTATAGCATTTTACAGCTGCTACACAAGCATTGGAGAAAGAAAGTTTTCTGTTAACTTTGCATCTGATTTTATCTGTGTCTAGCCCACTCCTTCAGTCCCAAATAGGTTTTTACTCTTTTTTAAGGAATACTAAGAAACTCTTAACAGTGGTCGCCTCTAGAAAAGTGGATTGGGTTGGAAAACTGAGGAGGAAAAGATGCTCACACTATTTATTTGCATCTTTCTGTTTTAGTCAGATTTTCTAAACATGCTAAGTCGCTTCAGTCATGTCCAACTCTTTGCGACCCTATAGACTATAGCCCACCACACTCCTCTGTCCATGGGATTCTCCAAGCAAGAATACTGGAGTGGGTTCCATGCCCTCCTCCAGGGGTAATACTGCAGTAGGTTCCATGCCCTCCTTTCTGATCTAGGGATCGAATCCATGTCTCCTGAGTCTCCTGCATTGCAGGCAGATCCTTTACCACTGAGCCACTAGGGAAGCCCTTTCTAAACATGATCATATGTTAATTTTGTTACATTTTACAAGTTAACATGGATTATTTGAGCACTGAGAATATGGCCCTTTTTGTTTGCTTGTTATCTTATTTTATTTATCTATATCTTGTCAAGAGGGCTTCCCTTGTGGATCAGTGTTAAAGAATCCGCCTGCCAATGCAGGAGACGTAGGTTTGATCCCTGGGTTGGAAAGACCCTCTGGAGAAGGAAATGGCAACCCACTCCAGTATTCTTGCCTGGGAAATCTCATAGACAGAGGAGCATAGCAGACTATAGTCCATGGGGTCACAAAAGAGTCAGACANTCCCTGGGTTGGAAAGACCCTCTGGAGAAGGAAATGGCAACCCACTCCAGTATTCTTGCCTGGGAAATCTCATAGACAGAGGAGCATAGCAGACTATAGTCCATGGGGTCACAAAAGAGTCAGACATGACTTAGCAACTAAACTACAACATTTTGTCAAAAAAAGAATGTTATTTTTAAAATAATAATAGACACATTTCTTGCTGCCACAAAAGTCAACAGTCGGACTGTCACCACAGTCTAAACCTGGAGCTCAGAAATGAGCTTTGCCAACCCACCTTCCTTGCCTTCTCATGTGCTGCTTCTTCCTGCCTCTCTTGAGTCATTCCTTCTATGCCCAGTCTTTATATCATCAGCCCTGCCCTTCACAAAGGGTAACAAATTTGGAGTGAGACCTATCAGACAATGTACTTATCACCTCACAGGTGCCCAGGTACTGCACTGGGGGGAGAGAACACAGTTCTAGATATAAACCTCAGCAATAAGATCCTGCCTCTCTTCTCCTAACTCAGCCTTCTCCCAAGACCACACACCTATCAGTGCTGATAAATTATGTGTTATTGCTGTGTTCCCTTCTTGTCAGAAACAAACACTCATCTTGTAATGTGTCAAAAGAAATGTAGTTGAGGAGCAAGTATGCTCATTTTGTAATACACTGTGAGTTGACTAATAGGATAGATAATTCAGGGGAGAAACAAAAAGTCATAAAGATATTTGTACTTTATGGCCTGCAAGTTCAATAAAGTGCCTCCTCCAAGTGCTTCTCCCATTAGCAAGGGATTTTTTATTTTAGAAGACTGGCTGAGAATGTTATAATATGGAGGACTTGCCACAGAAGAAGTATGCTGCTTGTACTTATATGTCTAGAATAAAGAATGAACTGTATGACCAAATAGAGTAACTCCCTTTTTGAGCCATTATAACAAAACCAATGACAAATATTGAAAGCCTCCCATGGCAGCATGCTCTGAGTAGCTTAATGACATTCCTACCAGGCCATTATTTTTAAAGAGACTGATTCAGAAAAGTTGCTAGTGATATACAAGGAGTATTATTTATAAAAAATTACATGATCTTTTCTAGGGCCAAGACAACTATTATTTACAAACAAAGAGAAAAATCTACTATAATATTGAGTCTCTGAAATAAAATTTCAACTATTTTGTGAATAGTTGAAAAATAATTACTTCACAGGGCTTCTCTGGTAGTTCCTTCACAGAATTCCTGTAGTTAAGAATCCACATTGCAATGCAAGGGACACCGGTTTGATCCCCGGTCCAGGAAGATCCTATATGCCATGGAGCAATTAAGCCTGTGTGCCACAACTACTGAGCCAGTGCTCTAGATAGCCCGCAAGCTGCAACTACTGAGCCCATGCGCTGCAACTACTGAAGCTCACCCAAGCATCTAGAGCACCTTGTTGCTCTGGAACAAGGGAAGCCACTGCAATGAGAAACCCACGCACCACAACAAAGAGTAGCCCTCTTCACCACAACTAGAGAAAAGCCTGCACAAAGCAATGGAAAACTCACCACAGCATCCCCGAAAAGGGAGAATGGCACTGAAACATGTATAATATCATATATGAAACAAACCGCCAGTCCAGGTTCAATGCATAATACTGGATGCTTGGGGCTGGTGCACTGAGATGATCCAGAGGGATGATATGGGGAGGGAAGAGGGAGGGGAGTTCAGGATGGGGAACACATGTATACCTGTGGCAGGTTCATGTTGATGTATGGCAAAACCAACACAATATTGTAAAGTAATTAATCTCCAATTAAAATAAATTTAAAAAATAAAACAAAAGAAAACAAAAAACAAAAAGAATTACTTTAGTTAATTCTGCCAACTCTTAGCCGCAAACTTAATTGAAAAATCTTTGTAGATTTATGTCGGAGAGTGTTTTGCCTATGTTCTCCTCTAGGAGTTTTATAGTTTCTGGTCTTACATTTAGATCTTTAATCCATTTTGAGTTTATTTTTGTGTGTGGTGTTAGAAAGTGATCTAGTTTCATTCTTTTACAAGTGGTTGACCAGTTTTCCCAGCACCACTTGTTAAAGAGATTGTCTTTACTCCATTGTATATTCTTGCCTCCTTTGTCAAAGATAAGGTGTCCATATGTGTGTGGATTTATCTCTGGGCTTTCTATTTTGTTCCACTGATCTATATTTCTGTCTTTGTGCCAGTACCACACTGTCTTGATGACTGTGGCTTTGTAGTAGAGCCTGAAGTCAGGNTTCCATCACCTCCACTAGCTTTGTTCGTAGTGATGCTTTCTAAGGCCCACTTGACTTCACATTCCAGGGTGTCTGGCTCTAGGTGAGTGATCACACCATTATGATTATCTGGGTCGTGAAGATCTTTTTTGTTTCTTATAAACCCAGAAATTTCTTCTAAACCCAGAAATCCCTCTCCTGGAATTTCTCCCTGGAGAATGAAAACTTACGTTATACAAAACCTGATTATCAGTGTTTATAGCGGTTCTGTTCATAGTTGCCCAAAACAACTCAAACTGGAAAACAATTCAAATGTCCTTTACACGAGGTGAATGGATAAACAATTTGTGGTACATCCATACAAAGGATATTACTCAGCAATAAAAGGAAGAAACAAAAGATACATGCAACAATTTAGAGGAATATCAAAGGTTTATGCTGAGTAAAAGAAGCCAGTCTAGAAAAGTTACATACTGTATAGTTCCATTCATATGACATTCTCTAAAAGATGAAATTATAATGATGGAGAACAGCAGTGGTTTCCAGGCGATAAAGGTTTGACTATAAAGAGATGACGTGAGGAAGATTTTCAGCATGATAGAATTGTTCTGTATCCTGATTATGGTACTGATTACACAAATCTATACATGTGTATACATCTATATGCTTGTTACTTGGAAGAAAATCTATGACAAACCTAGACAGTGTATTAAAAAGCTGAAACAGTACTTTGCCAACAAAGGTCCATCTAGTCAAAGCTATGGTTTTTCCAATAGTCATGTATGGATGTGAGAGTTGGACTATAAAAAAAACTGAGTGCTGAAGAATTGATGCTTTGAACTGCTGTGTTGGAGAAGACTCTTGAGAGTCCCTTGGACTGCAAGGAGATCAAACCCATCAATCCTTAAANGGTCCATCTAGTCAAAGCTATGGTTTTTCCAATAGTCATGTATGGATGTGAGAGTTGGACTATAAAAAAAACTGAGTGCTGAAGAATTGATGCTTTGAACTGCTGTGTTGGAGAAGACTCTTGAGAGTCCCTTGGACTGCAAGGAGATCAAACCCATCAATCCTTAAAAAATCAGCCCTGAATATTTATTGGAAGGACTGACACTGAAGCTGAAACTCCAATACACTGGCCACCTGATGTGAAGAACTGACTTTTCACATCAGGAAAGACCCTGATGCTGGGAAAAATTGAAGGCAGGAGAAGGGGACAACAGAAGATGAGATGTTTGGATGGCATCACCAACTCAATGGACATGAGTTTAAGCAAGTTCCTTGAATTGGTGATGGACAGGGAAGCCTGGCGTGCTGTAGTCCATGGGGTTGCAAAGAGCTGGGCACGACTGAATGACTAAAGTGAACTGATACATGTGTTAAACTTCATAGAACTGTACACATCAAAAGAAAAGAATAGTTTTGTTTTTTTACAGTGTGATTTTTTAAAAAACACTTTTAAAAGTTGAGGGACAAAAGAGAGGAGAAGAGAGAAGAGCAACTGAACAACAAAGGAGAAGTTTCAACTAAGAGAGCAGAGTATCTTGGAAACCTTGTGAAGAATATCAGTCAAAGATGAGGACATAATCTATATCAAATACTACTGATAATCAAGTTAGACATGGACTGACAAATGACAACTAGTAATGTAGAGGTCATCAGTGACTCTGATGAGAATACCATTGGAATAGGATGGTCAACACTGGCTGAAATAGGTTTAAGAAAAAATGGGAGGAGGGAAATTAGAGTTAACAAGTACAGAGCATGGGAAAAAAATAGGACAATAGCTGACAGAAGTTAGTAGAGTTAAGAGAAGATAATTTTTTAAGAATCAAGAAATAAAGTATGTTTATATGCTGATGTGTGTGTGCTCAGTTGCTTCAGTTGTGTCTGACTCTGTGTGACCCCATGGACTGTAGCCCACCAGGCTCCTCTGTCCATTCGATTTTTGCAGCAAGAATACTGGAGTGGGTTGCCATGCCCTCTTCCAGGGGATCTTCCTGACCCAGGGATAGTACTCCCTTCTTCTGTGTCTCCTGCATCGCAGGCAGGTTCTTAATCGCTGAGCCACCAGGGAAGTCCTTATAGGCTAATGTGAACATCCAGTAGAGAATGAAAAGTGGATGCAGTCCAAATTATTTTGCATACAGCTTTTTTTCAGCACTTACACTGTAACTAATTGCTTACATACACACACACATTCCATATGGTAAACATAAAGTCTGAAAACACAGGAAAATATACTTTTCATCAAAGACTTCTTGGATCTTTTTAAATTGGAGTATAATTGTACTTGGATCTTAAAAACATATATAAGTATAAAATAAAAGTGTCTATGTTTCTAAACCATACAGACAACATACAAACACAGTTGCAAATATACATAGTCATGGTGATTATAAGTTCCTTGAGGACAACTATTATATCTTACTCATTTTTTTAGTCTTAGTCCCTATGAACAGAGTCAGTATTCAATTAAAAATATTTGCTGAATGGATTTATAGTACATAATATGTTAGTTACACTTTTTTTTTAAAGATTCAACTCTATGATCTACTCTATAATAAATCAACTTATTTTCTTATGAAAGCACAAAATAACTCCCTGATTTTCCTGATCAATCCTGACCCACATGACCCTTGGTCCTATGCCTGCAGTCCACATTTTTTGTATTAACTCTGAAGTGAAGTGAAGTCACTCAGTCGTGTCCGACTCTTTGTGACCCCGTGGACTGTAGCCCACCAGGCTCCTCTGTCCATGGGATTCTCCAGGCGAGAGTACTGGAGTGGGTTGCCATTTCCTTCTCCAGGGGATCTTCCCGACCTTAGCCAAATTCTTCTGAGTTATCACTGCTATAAAATATACTCCTTTTATTATAAATGTTCCACGGTTTCCCTAATATCCCAATGCGCACAAACGACAAGTTCTAAATAACAAATGATATCTCTTTTAATAAAAAAGGAAAAACATTATCACCTTCTAAAAGGGCTAAATATTATACCTCAAAACTTAAATTTTGAAAATGTGGAATCCTAATTCAAAACATAATGAGAATTCTATGTAGATTCCAGTTTAAATGAAATGTCATATTAATTTAAGAAACAATTTTCCCATATAAAACCCCCTCCAGATACCACAAAGGAGAAAAATGCATATGTATACATACTGCAACTTGCCATGTTCACTAGAAAATGTACAATTATCACCGTAAGAGAGGTTTCTGCTTTGCAGAACTCTACTGTGCATTCAAAAATAGTTCAAAGAAAAGTCTCTAATCTCACCCATTGTTAGTCAAGTGGTTTATACATGCAGAAAAAAAAAATGAAAATCAGCTAGATGCATATACTATTGGAAGGGAAAAATGAGGAAAGAAATCACCTCAACAACTCTCACTTTTCTCCTTTCCAAAAATCCCTTATTATTTATTACCCGCTTTCCTCATTCTTCCCTCCGAAAAAGAAAAAAAAAGCCAGGATCCTTGCCAAACCCCACAAAAAACCAACCCTTAGGCCTCTCTCAAGCATGCAAATGTAATTTTCTACCCAGACAACACACTCTCTTTTTAATGAACTCCAAAAACAATCTGTGAATGCCCACAGAAGAGAAAAGAGGAAAATTGTAATGAAAGAAAATACAAACAGAGAGATGTGGGGGAGGGTCAAGATGGATATGGCAAGTCCAGAGTTTAAATAGACATAAAAGATAATGAAGGTGAAAGGACTGTAATCAAATAAAATGGTCTGCAGGCTGTCATTTCATACAAATTAGAGTCAGAGAAATATATGAATATTCACTTGAATAAAAATCATTCATTATAGCAGTGGCCCTTCAAGTGAAAGGATCCCTGTCAAGGCCCAATGTGGCTGTCATTCTTTGTTCCATTTTGTAACTAAAAAACAAAAACAAAAATAACTGTGTAGAGATGAAAGAGAAAAAAATAATAATTTTTCATATGCACCCACCTCTGAAACAGTCAAGAGCAGGAGCAAATTTCTTCATGACACAGCCAAATAATATGTCAAAATTAGATATTCAAAGAATGTTAATAAATGACAAGAGACACTTCAGTCAGTCACATGACTCCAATCCCTGCAGATGTACATTATGATTCAGATTTGAACAGCAAACAGAGTAGGCCACAGGGCAGGGTGGGAGGACTTAAGAAAAACACAATGCAAAAGGTCATCAAAATGAAAACTGTCTTCTTGCCTTAAAATTTGAAGAGAAGTTTTACTGAAAAAAAAAAAAAAGCTTTAAACCAATTGAGGCTGAAATAATTACAACATTTTATGATCTAACCTCTTAATGATGAATAGAATTATTCTCCCTGCTTAAGGATCAAATTGGTTGGGCTCTACACTTGTCTGGCACCATGCTGTGGGCTATTTCCTTTAATATATAACCAATCAAAGATGTATTCAGGCTTTTGTGAGACCCAAAGCTTTGCTAACTGCATATCCTAGAGCATCATGAGGTTTTTCTAAAAGGAAGCAGACAAAGCGATATACAGTGATAGCCTCCCTTGGATAGGTGATATTCAGCAGACCCTTTCTCAAAGGTAGATATTGAAACCTTTTATAATATACCAAACAGACAATTTTCCTTATAATATCTGTAGTACTTGTCTTATAATATTTATACTAATTTTTTTCCTCCCTTCAATTTATATCAACATACTTCAAGGTCACAGATGCTTAGGGGAGTGACAAAAGAAAACAAACTCTTCAAAATATGTAACTGTTAAAATACATAACAAAATACATAATTCACTGGAAAAGACCCTGATGCTGGGAAATTGAAGGCAGGAGGAGAAGGGGATGACAGAGGATGAGATGGTTGGATAGCATCACCGACTCAACACACATGAGTTTGAGCAAGCCCTGGGAGTTGGTGATAGACAGGGAGGCCTGGCATGCTGCAGTCCATGGGGTTGCAAAGAACTGGACACAACTAAGTCCTGGGTGTTCTTTGGAGGGAATGATGCTAAAGCTGAAACTCCAGTACTTTGGCCACCTCATGAGAAGAGTTGACTCATTGGAAAAGACTCTGATGCTGGGAGAGATTGGGGGCAGGAGGAGAAGGGGACCACAGAGGATGAGATGGCTGGATGGCATCACCGACTCGATGGACGTGAGTTTGGGTGAACTCCAGGAGTTGGTGATGAACAGAGAGGCCTGGCATGCTGCAATTCACAGGGTCGCAAAAAGTAAGACACGACTGAGCGACTGAACTGAACTGAATATTATACTGTATTGATACACCACAATTTATTAATCAGTTGGTGGACATTGAGTTGTTTCCACCTTTCAGCCATTATGAATAATACTGATATATAAACATTTTTGTACAAGTTTCTGGGTAGACATATATTTTCATTTCTCTTGGTGTATGCTGAGGAGTGAAATTGCTGGTTCCTACGGCAATTCTGTTTTCAACTTTTAAGGAACTGCCAAATTGTTTTCTATAGCTGCTCTAACATTTTATATTTCCAACAATGTACAGGGGTTCCTATTTTTCCAGGTCCTCTCAGTACTTGTTTCATCCATTGTTTTGATTATAATCATCATAGTGGTATGAAGTGGTATCTCACTGTGGTTTTGATTTACATTTTGTTAATGGTTGATGATATTAAACATCTTTTTATGAGCTTATTAGTCATTTATATATCTTCTTTATGGTAGCTTTTAAACATGATTTATATGGGAAAGTGAACAAAATACTGTTTTGTAAAGAATGCTATACACTTGAAACAGATTTATTACAAAGATACATGTCATTTTTCAGTATAAACAAGTATTTAACTCTATTTTCTGTACTCTCACCTGAGTGCCCTGGATGATGCACTTGTTATAAATAAATGAAAGTAAGATTTAATTTGTATAATACTGTTTTTTATATTCTTTCATTCTTAAAGTCTTGATTTAATCTGGTTACCTTAATATACTTTGTTAGGAAGGTTTTGAAAGGCTATATGATCAATCTCATACAGATATTGCTGTGTAATATGTGCCAATATGTACCATTACTTTCACCAATAAATCATAAATTTAACAATAGTAGAGTGTTTATGTATACCTTGTAATGGTCGTTCCATAAAGACTTAAACTAAACTGTATATTCAGTTGATGACATTTATCATTAAGCCTAATAAAGCAGTATTAGCTTTCAGTAAGCTCTTATAGATTACTGTGTTTTTAACAGTTGTTGCTCAGTCGCTGAGATGTGTCAGTTCTTCGTATCAGGTGGCCAAAGTGTTGGAGCTTCAGATTCAGCATCAGTCCTTCCAATGAACACACAGGACTGATCTCCTTCAGAATGGACTGGTTAGATCTCCTTGCTGTCCAAGGGACTCTCAAGGGTCTTCTCTAACACCACAGTTCAAAAACATCAATTCTTCAGCACTCAGCTTTCCTTATGGTCCAACTCTCACATCCATACATGACTACTGGAAAAACCATAGCTTTGACTAGATGGACCTGTATTGGCAAAGTAATGCCTCTGCTTTTTAATATGCTGTCTAGGTTGGTCATAGCTTTTCTTCCAAGGAGCAAGAGTCTTTTAATTTCATGGCTGCAGTGATTTTGGAGCCCAAGAAAATAAAGCTGGTCACTGCTTCCAATGTCACCCCATCTATTTGCCATGAAGTGATGGGACCAGATACCACGATATTAGTTTTTTGAATGTTGAGTTTTAAGCCAAGTTTTTTTCTTTCCCCCTTCTGAGGCATTTTATTTGTATGTATTACATCCCTAGAAAAAGAATCCAAGGATTTTCCCTCCTGTATGTTTTCATCTTGCTTCTTCATTGTCCATGATGCCAGCTGAGGTTGTCAGTACAATGAAATCAAACTGATGGGATGAGAGCAGGCTATTCTGCCATTTCTCTAGATCTTTGAGTTGTACATCAAATCTGGGTCTGATCACTCCACACTTATTGAGCCTGCCTGTGAGGTTCACAACAATATTCCCAGCTCTGTGATCATCAGTGATTTCAAATTCACTAATGTAACCATGATTCATCATCAGTTAGAAACACAATGATGATTTTGGAGCATAGCGTAATAAGGACCTGGTGTTTGCCTCTCTTTTCAGCATTCTTGATACTCTTGAGAGCATCAGCCAGGACATTCATGTGCACCATTCAGCACGGAAAGATGGCAGAAAGAGCTAAGCCAGCTTTTTCACTCTCCTCTTTCACTTTCATCAAGAGACTCTTCAGTTCCTCTTTGCTTTCTGCCATAAGGGTGGTGTTATCTGCATATGTGAGGATATAGATATTTCTCCTGGCAATCTTGATTCCATCTTGTGCTTCTTCCAGCCTGGCTTTTTGCATGATGTACTCTGCATATAAGTTAAATAAGCAGGGTGACAATACACAGTCTTGACATACTCCTTTCCCAATTTGGAATCAGTCTGTTGTTCCATGTCCAGTTCTATCTGTTACTTCTTGACCTGCATACAGATTTCTCAGAAGGCAGGTGAGATGGTCTGGTATTCCCATCTCTTTAAGAATTTTCCAATGTACTACTGGAGAAGGGTGGAGAAATAACTCCAGAAAGAATGAAGAGATGGAGCCAAAGTGAAAACAACACCGACTCTTTGTGACCCCATGGACTGTACAATTCATGGAATTCTCCAGGCCAGAATACTGGAGTGGGTAGCTGTTCCCTCCTCCAGGGGATCTTCCCAACCCAAGGACTGAACCCAGGTCTTCTGCAATGCAGGTGGATTCTTTACTAGTTGAGACACCAGGAATACTGGAGTGTGTAGCCTATCCCTTCTCCAGCAGATCTTTCTGACCCAGGAATTAAACCAGCATCTCTTGCAGACAGATTCTTTACCAACTGAATTACTAGGGATGCCCAATGTAATATTATTCAGCCATAAAAAGACAGAATGCTACGACTTGGATGAACCTTGAAAACATTAAGAGAAAGAAACCAAACACAAATGGATTATCCAGAACAAGCAAATCCACAGAGACAAAGAGTAGATTAGAGGGGATGGAGGAAACACATTAATGGGTACCGGGGATTCTTCTAGGGTGATGTAAAAGTAAAGTGCTATAATTTTCCAAGCCAGGCTTCAGCAACTTCCAGATGTTCAAGCTGGTTTTAGAAAAGGCAGATGAACCAGAGAACCAGGCAGATGAACCAAATTGCCAACATCCGCTGGATCATGGAAAAAGCAAGAGAGTTCCAGAAAAACATCTACTTCTGCTTTATTGACTATGCCAAAGCCTTTAACTGTGTGGATCACAATAAACTGTGGAAAATTCTGAAAGAGATGGGACTACCAGACCACCTGACCTGCCTCTTGAGAAACCTGTATGCAGGTCAGGAAGCAACAGTTACAACTAGACATGAAAAAACTGACTGGTTCCAAATAGGAAAAGGAGTATGTCAAGGCTGAATATTGTCACCCTGCTTATTTAACTTATATGCAGAGTACATCATGAGAAACGCTGGAATGAAGCACAAGCTGGAATCAAGATTGCTGGGAGAAATATCAATAACCTCAGATATGCAGATGACAACACCCTTATGGCAGAAAGGGAAGAAGAACTAAAGAGCTTCTTAATGAAAGTAAAAGAGGGGAGTGAAAAAGTTGGCTTAAAGCTCAACATTCAGAAAACTAAGATCATGGCATCTGGTCCCATCACTTCATGGCAAATAGATGGGGAAACAGTGGAAACAGTGGCTGACTTTATTTTTCTGGGCTCCAAAATCACTGCAGATGGTGATTGCAGCCATGAAATTAAAAGATGCTTCCTCCTTAGAAGGAAAGTTATGACCAACCTAGACAGCATATTAAAAAGCAGAAACATTACTCTGTCAACAAAGGTCCGTCTAGTCAAGGTTAAGGTTTTTCCAGTGGTCATATATGGATGTGAGAGTTGAACTATAAAGAAAGCTGAGGGCTGAAGAATTGATGCTTTTGAACTGTGGTGTTGGAGAAGACTCTTGAGAGTCCCCTGGACTGCAAGGAGATCCAACCAGTCCATTCTAAAGGAGATCAGTCCTGTGCGTTCATTGGTAGGACTGATGTTGAAGCTGAAACCCCAATACTTTGGCCACCTGATGTGAAGAGCTGACTCATTTGAAAAGACCCTGATGCTGGAAAAGACTGAGGGCAGGAGGAGAAGGGGATGACAGAGGATGAGATGGTTGGGTAGCATAACCAAATCAATGGACACGGGTTTGGGTGGACTCTGGGAGTTGGTGATGGACAGGGAGGCCTGGCGTGCTGTGGTTCATGGGGTTGCAAAGAGTTGATACAACTGAGCAACTGAACTGAACTGAATAGTATCCATACACTGTGGATGAATCAAATGCCACTCAACTGCACACTTGAAAATGGTTACTTATATTGTGTGAATTTCATGCCAATTTTTTAAAAGGGAAAGCATTTATGTTTTTAAAAATTAGGACTTAATATAGTATATAAACATATGTTATATGTTATGTGAGGAAAAGGAAGAGAGAAAGCGGAAAGTAAAATAAGATCATTAACTACTGTAATAACTGTGAGATTCAAAGGATAACATTTAAACTGAAAAGCCACAAAGTAAAAGGTTAAGTTAAAAAAAGATGACTGTGGTCATGGTAAAAGGTATTAACATAAAAATAACCACAAGAACAAATAACAAAAAACAGTCCTTTCCACATACCAAAAGAAATCTTGAAAGAATAACAAATACATGGGAACAAGCTCTCAGGAAATACAATACAGCAGTAATTAAAACAGAAAATAATCATACAACAGTATGGAGATGAAACATTTTAGTTACATCAATAAATGGAAATGGGCTTAACTCATTTATTGAAAGAGGAAGATTTTCAATTGGCTTTTAATAAAATCTAAATCTATGCTATGTACAAGAGAGACATCTAAAACACAGAGAATTAGAAATACTGAAAATAAAAGAATAAGCAAAGACAAAACAGGCAAATAGAAAAAAATTTTTTAAAAGCAATCCTGATCTCAGACAAAGTAGAATTAGGTGAAAATGATTAAATGAAACAATGAAGGATATTTTATGGTGATAAAAGCCAAAATTAAAAAGAAGACATAACAGGTGTCTATATCTACCCAGCAAAAAAGACAAAAACCACCTATATAAAGCAGAAATACGAGGAGATAAAAATAAGAAATTGATAGAAACCACTACAAGTGGAAAGCTTTAACAGCACTCTTAGTAAAAGATAGGTGAATTGAACGAAAAACAAGAATGGATATAGAAAAATCTAATAATATAGTCGATACAATCTTATGGAAGTATCAATATAAATAAAACACCACACTCTAATAATAGAGAATATATCTTCTTTTCAAGTGCTCATAATGTGTTCACAAAATGCGATCAGAAAACAGCAGCAAATCCCATAAAGTACAGAGCAATATTAAAACATGCTGTGATAAAGCAAGAAACAAAAAGTCCCTCTGACCTAAAAATGAAAAAGTCTTCTGTTAAAAAACTCTTGGGTGAAAGAGGAAATAAAAATAGAAATTAGAGGATTTCTGAAAAACAGCAAAACACTACGATAGGATACATTTAAACCACTGTTCAAATTCATAACATTAAACACTTATATCAATAACAATAATGAAAATTAATTAGATTATCATATCAAAAAGCTAGAAAAAGAACAAATAACAAACAGAAAGAATACACATCAAGTAAACAATAAAAATGAAAGAAAAACTGGTAAGGTAGAGAACAGAAATTAGTTATTGAAATTAATAAATTAAAATCCCAGCTCCATTGGGGACAAAACCAACAAACAGGACAAGATAAGAGAAAACTCCACTTACCAGAGCAACAAAAAAAAGAGGCAAATATTCAGAATAAACTTCAGACGTGTATGAAGAAATCCATAAAACACCATGGAAAGAATAAAAGCGCTTGTTCAAAGATATACCTCATTCTTAGGATATCTCAACATCACCAAGATTTTTAGTTCAGTTCAGTTCAGTCGCTCAGTCGTGTCCAACTCTTTGCGAACCCATGAATTGCAGCATGCCAGGCCTTGTCCATCACCAACTCCAGGAGTTCACTCAGACTCACATCCATCGAGTCAGTGATGCCATCCAGCCATCTCATCCTCGGTCGCCCCCTTCTCCTCCTGCCCCCAATCCCTCCCAGCATCAGAGTCTTTTCCAATGAGTCAGCTCTTCGCATGAGGTGGCCAAAGTACTGGAGTTTCAGCTTTAGCATCATTCCTTCCAAAGAAATCCCAGGGCTGATCTTCAGAATGGACTGGTTGGANGGTCGCCCCCTTCTCCTCCTGCCCCCAATCCCTCCCAGCATCAGAGTCTTTTCCAATGAGTCAGCTCTTCGCATGAGGTGGCCAAAGTACTGGAGTTTCAGCTTTAGCATCATTCCTTCCAAAGAAATCCCAGGGCTGATCTTCAGAATGGACTGGTTGGATCTCCTTGCAGTCCAAGGGACTCTCAAGAGTCTTCTCCAACACCACAGTTCAAAAGCATCAATTCTTTGGCGGTCAGCCTTCATCATAGTCCAAATCTCACATCCATACATGACCACTGGAAAAACCATAGCCTTGACTAGATGGACCTTAGTCGGCAAAGTAATGTCTCTGCTTTTGAATACGCTATCTAGGTTGGTCATAACTTTCCTTCCAAGGATTAAGCGTCTTTTAATTTCATGGCTGCAGTCACCATCTGCAGTGATTTTGGAGCCCCAAAAAATAAAGTCTGACATTATTTCCACTGTTTCCCCATCTATTTAGTGTTCCCTAAATAACATAATTTAATGCAAGCCAAATAAAAGTACCAAGCTGTTTTTCTTAACCTAGATAAATTGATATTAAAGTTCAAACGGGAAAATAGACACAAAAGAATAGCTAAGAAAATACTGAAAATAGAAAGCTTATGAGGAGAAATTACTACCAGATATAAAACTTGCAGTCTTTAAAAGTAAAGCAGTATAGTACCAGCACATGAATACACAGAAAGACCAATGGAATAAAACAGCAAGTAAAGAAACTGACTCAATTTGGAAGTATATGATAAAGGTGATACTCCAAATCACAAGGACAAAGATGGATTTTTTAATAAATGGTGTTGGGATGACTGAAAAAAAAAAGATAAAATTAGATTTCTCTTCATGCCATATACAAGAATAGACTTCAAATAGATCAAGGATCTAAATGTAAAAGAATGAAACCATATAAGTGCTAGAAGAAAACATAAGTGGGTTTCTCTATAACTCAGATGTAAGAGAGAAGCCATAACTCAAAAGAAAATATTGTTAAATTTGACTACATAAAAATGAAAAACAATTTGCTTAGCCTCAAACACCATAAAATCAAAAGACAAATGACACATAAAAATCAATTTAACTTTCTCTATTCTTCATTTTTCTCCTAAGTGCCTAGTATATGCTGCTGCTGCTAAATCACTCCAGTTGTGTCCGACTCTGTGCGACCCCAGAGATGGCAGCCCACCAGGCTCCCCCGTCCCTGGGATTCTCCAGGCAAGAACACTGGAGTGGGTTGCCATTTCCTTCTCCAAAGCATGAAAGTGAAAAGTGAAAGTGAAGTTGCTCAGTCGTGTCCAACTCTTCGCGACCCCATTGACTGCAGCCCACGATGCTCCTTCATCCATGGGATTTTCCAGGCAAGAGTACTGGAATGGGGTGCCATCACCTTCTCCAGCCTAGTACATAGTAAGCACTTAATAATGATAAATGAAATTATCATTATTACCCAGCTTAGATTCCTTAGTCCATTATTTTAATCACTCTTTGGATATTTGTCAATATCTCAAAACCTGTTACTCAGACATCTTTATTTGCTAACTACCTGGCAAAACCTTAATCCTAGAACTATTTGTCATCTCCATACCTGATTGACAGACGCTGATGCGACACAATTATGCTGACTAGTATAACTGAAAATGTGGGTTCACCAAATCCATTTGTGCTCACAACACTGTCAGGCATTCTTTCTTGTTTAAATTTATTTATTTATGGTTGCACTGGGTCTTCGTTGATGTGCACGGCCTTTCTCTAGTCGCGGAGAGTCCCAACATGTTAAAGACTGAATTCGACATCTTTCCCACCCAACACTGCTCTCAACCATCCAAATACTTCCTCTCACTTCTCCAGCCCCCTTACAATGGCACTATGATAAGGTCAGAAACCTGGCAGTCATCCTTGTCTCCAACTGTTGCCCTACCAGCAACAATCCCAACAGCTAATCAATCATCAAATCATGCTCACTACTTGTAGCATATGTAGAATACAACCTACACATGCAACTCGTTTTTCACGAGTTCCTTGAGCCTAGATAAATATTATTTTCTAGCAACTTTAGTTTTTCAAAACCCACCTTCCTGCCTCTACTCTTACCTTAATTCTTTCTGCAAACTGAAGCTAGCTTTCTAATTGGCTTAAGACTCTTACAAGGCCATCTTTGACCTGACCTTAGCCAAACTCTTCAACTTCACTAAATTTCTTTCTGTCTCAAAAACATCACTCTCTCATCTCTGGGACTTTGCAAACACTATTTTCTCTTTACTGAGATACTTTCCTTATACCTCTTAATCTGATTAACTCGTATAGAAACTTTAGGTCTCAAACACAACATCACTTACTCTAGGCTCTATCTTATTTCCCAGAAGAGTTAAGAGCCTGCTGTCATTTGTTTCCTACCCTATACTGCCCTTGGCCCCAAGGAATTTATAATGCGATATAAACAAACATAAAAGAAAGGAGTCATTTTTTTTTCCTACATGGGAATCAGAGAGAAGGTGACATCGTGGTGGACTCATGTCAATGTATGCCAAATCCAATACAGTACCGTAAAGTAAAATAAAGTAAAAAAAAAAAAAAAAAAG
>SJYX01004480.1:211921-225974 GCA_006410675.1 Oreotragus oreotragus
GGACTGCAAGGAGATCCAACCAGTCCATTCTGAAGGAGATCAGCCCTGGGTGTTCTTTGGAGGGAATGATGCTGAAGCTGAAGCTCCAGTACTTTGGCCACCTCATGCGAGCTGACTCATTGGAAAAGACCCTGATGCTGGCAGGGATTGGGGGCAGGAGGAAAAGGGGATGACAGAGGATGAGATGGCTGGATGGCATCACTGACTCGATGGACGTGAGTCTGAGTGAACTCCGGGAGTTGGTGATGGACAGGGAGGCCTGGCATGCTACGATTCACGGGGTCGCAAAGAGTCAGACACGACTGAGCGACTGAACTGAACTGAACTGAAAGAAAAGGTAGGAATTGGGTGTGCAAATTTGGAGGAAGAAATGGCAACCCACTCCAGTATTCTTGCCTGGAGAACCCCATGGACAGAGGAGCCTGGTGGGCTACGGTCCACAGGGTCGCACAGAGTTGGACACAACTGAGCACACCACTACCACCAGGTGAGCAAATGAAGATTTTAGATAAAAAGACTGTGCCAAGACCCTAAAATGAAACATAGCTGCTTGTTTAGCAGCTTTGTTAAGAAAAAATCATATGCAACAAATTACACCTATTTAAAGTGTACAATAGGTTATGTTTTGATTTATTAAGTTTGACCTAAGTTTTGACAAACATACATTAAACCATCATCACAATTAAGATAATGAACATATCCATCTCTACCTTGGCACATAATAATCTGTATTTACTTAACTAATATTTATTGGTAATTAACCATGCATCAGGCCCTGAATAAACATTGGTATATGATCCCAGCCCTTTGGTATTTAAAGATCAATATGTATCTAGCTCAAGGAAGCAAAAGAAAGCCAGTGTAACAATGTCTGGAAAAGTAGGCAGAGCCATACTGTAAAGAATATGTATCTTATATGTGGCTAACCATCATCAGTTCAAATTTACTTAACTAATATTTATTGGTAATTAACCATGCATCAGGCCCTGAATAAACATTGGTATATGATCCCAGCCCTTTGGTATTTAAAGATCAATATGTATCTAGCTCAAGGAAGCAAAAGAAAGCCAGTGTAACAATGTCTGGAAAAGTAGGCAGAGCCATACTGTAAAGAATATGTATCTTATATGTGGCTAACCATCATCAGTTCAATTCAGTCACTCAGTTGTGTCTGACTCTTTGCAACCCCATGAATCACAGCACGCCAGGCCTCCCTGTCCATCACCAACTCCTGAGTTCACTCAGATTCATGTCCATCAAGTTGGTGATGCCATCCAGCCATCTCATCTTCTATAGTCCCCTTCTCCTCCTGCCCTCAATCCCTCCCAGCATCAGAGTCTTTTCCAATGAGTCAACTCTTCGCATGAGGTGGCCAAAGTACTGGAGTTTCAGCTTCAGCATCATTCCCTCCAAAGAACACCCAGGGCTGATCTCCTTCAGAATGGACTGGTTGGATCTCCTTGCAGTCCAAGAGACTCCCAGGAGTCTTCTCCAACACCACAGTTCAAAACCATCAATTCTTCGTTGCTCAGCTTTCTTCCCAGTCCAACTCTCACATCCATACATGACCACAGGAAAAACCATAGCCTTGACTAGACAGACCTTTGTTGGCAAAGTAATGTCTCTGCTTTTCAATATGCTATCTAGGTTGGTCATAACTTTTCTTCCAAGGAGTAACCATCATAACACATACGTATTTAAGCTTCTTGACACTCTGCATTTAAGGTGATATTTATAAACGAAAAATTTCAATGAAATTAGTTTTTTAAGTGTCTTTTAGACATTACAGTTTGTATCTATTTAGTATGTCTAACTTTAAAAAATGTGTGCATCTGTCATTTTAAAATTTCAGGATGATAGAATAATACTTAGTATTATAAGTTTTCACTTATATATATTTTATTAAAAGACATACACATCGAGGAAACCAGAATAGAAAGAGACACATGTACCCCAATGTTCATCGCAGCACTGTTTATAATAGCTAAGACATGGAAACAACCTAGATGTCCATCAGCAGATGAATGGATAAGAAAGCTGTGGTACATATACACAATGGAATATTACTCAGCCATTAAAAAGAATACATTTGAATCAGTTCTAATAAGATGGATGAAACTGGAACCGATTATACAGAGTGAAGTAAGCCAGAAAGAAAAACACCAATACAGTATACTAACACATATATATGGAATTTAGAAAGATGGTAATGAGGACCCTGTATGCAAGACAGCAAAAGAGACACAGATGTGTAGAGCAGACTTTTGGACTCTGAGGGAGAGGGAGAGGGTGGGATGATTTAGGAGAATAGCATTGAAATATGTATACCATCATGTAAGAAACGAATTGCCAACCTATGTTCGATGCAGGATGCAGGATGTTTGGGGCTGGTGTATGGGGATGATCTGGAGGGATGATGTGGGGTCGGAGGTGGCGGGGTGGGGTTCATGTTTGGGAGTTCATGTACACCCATGACAGATTCATGTCAATGTATGCCAAAACCAATACAGTACTGTAAAGTAAAATAAAGTAAAAAAAAAAAAAAAGACATTATAGATAGGTGGTAATGACCTTGGGTTCCCAGGTGGCACAGTAGTCAAGAATTCGACTGCCAATGCAGAAGATATAGGTTCAATCCCTGGGTCAGGAAAATCCCCTGGAGCAGGAAATGGCAACCCACTTCAGTATTCTTACCTGGAAAATCCCATGGACGGAGGAGCCTAGTGGGCTACAATTCATGGGGTCACAAAGAGTTGGACCTGACTGAGCACGCACACACATACTTAAAAGGCCTCACAGACCGTGGTTTGTTTTTTATAAAAAGAATAATGGGAGCAAGTAAGGCAGGGACTCAAACCATGCTAGACTTGGACGGGAAGCCATAAGAAGATGTTAAGCAGGGCAGTGACCCGGTCACAACTGTTTTTTCAGAAAGATCATGCTGGGCTTCCCTGGAGGCTCAGTGGTAAAGAATCTTCCTGCCAATGCAGAGGACATGGGTTCCATCTACGGTCTGTGAAAAGCCCATATAACATGGGGCAACTAAGCCTATGTGCTAGAACTACTGAACCTGTGCTCTAGAGATTGGGAGCCAGAACTACTGAAGCTCATGTGCCCTAGAGCCCATGCTTTGCAACAAGAGAAGCACCGCAATGAGAACCCAGCACACCACAACTAGACAGTAGCCCCTGCTCGCAGCAACTAGAGAAAAAAGCCCACGGAGCAACAAAAACCCAGCACAGCCCAAAATAAATAAATAATTTAGAAAAGAAAGATCATGCTGAGAGATATGTGAAGAACAGGGAAATGAAAGTAAAGAGTAGCTTCTGGAGGAACCAGTTAAGCAAGTGCAATAATAGTCCTGGCAAGAGATGATGATGGTTTGACCAAGGGTAGTGGCAGCAGAAAGGATAAGTTTTATTTATTTATTTATTTATTTATTTTTAATCTTTGAAAAAGTTTATTTGTATGCAAAAATATACACATAGCACTCTTTGAAAGGATAAGTTTTAGACTGATTCAAGAGAGTTAGGAAGCAGGACCATCAGGACAGAGTGGTGGATTAGATATGATGGGTAAGGAAAATGGCGGAGTCAAAGGTGAGTCTCAGTTTTCTGACTAAACAATTAGTTGGATGTGATGTCATTAGCAAGACAGCAGATTCCAGAGGAAGAAGATTTTGATAGAAACAGTGAATTCAGTCTTGGACATAGTGAGTCTGATGATCTAAAGTGAAAGTGAAGTCACTCAGTCGTGTCCGACTCTTTGTGACCCCGTGGACTGTAGCCCACCAGGCTCCTCTGTCCACGGGATTCTCCAGGCAAGAATACTGGAGTGGGTTACCATTTCCTTCTCCAGGGGATCTTCCCAATCCAGGGATCGAACCTGGATCTCCCACATTGCAGGCAGCCGCTTTAGCCTCTGAGCTACCAGGGAAAGTGGACACACCCAGAAGGCAGTTAATTATACCAAGATTTGATAGAACAGATACAGACTGCAAAAGTGATGAGAAACCTTATTAGGCAAAGGAAAGAAATAAAAGGCATTCAAACTGGGATGGAAGAAGTAAAACTACTAACTCTATTCACAGATGGAATGGCTTTATATACCAGAAATCCTGAGGGAGCTACACAAAAACTATTAGAGATAAATAAACAATTTCAGCAAGGTTATAAGATCAATATACAAAAATCAATTGTACTAATATGCACTTGCAATGAACAAGGAAATTTTAGAAAAGCAGTCAAAGATATAAAACCTTACCATCACCCTGGAAAGTTTTCTCATGCCCCTCACCAGTCAATCCCCTCCAGAGGCAACCACTGTTCTCCTTTTTTTAACTATTGATTTCATGTCTTCAATTGTTTCCAAAGGAAATTTGGGTCTTCTTTCAGATGCTGAATCCACTCAACATCAACTCAGCTGTGTCTGACTCTTTGTGGCCCTATGGACTGTAGCTTGCCAGGCTCCTCTGTCCACGGAATTTTTCAGGCAAGAATACTGGAGTGGGTTGCCATTTCCCACTCCAGGGGATCTTCCTGACCTAAGGACAGAACCTGCAGCTAATGATTGATTAGTTTTGCCTATTTTAGAACTTCCTATATTGATATCAGGGCTTTCCTGGTAGCTCAGACGGTAAAGCGTCTGCCTACAATGCGGAATACCCAGGTTCGATCCCTGGGTCGGAAAGATCCCGTGGAGAAGGAAATGGCAACCCACTCCAGTATTCTTTCCTGGAAAATCCCATGGACGGAGGAGCCTGGCAGGCTACATACAGTCCATGAGGTCGCAAAGAGTCGGAGGCTTTTTCCACTTAGCATAATAATCTTGAGACATGCTTATGTTATTGAACATATAAGTAGTTTGCTCCTCTTTACTGCTGAGTAGTAGTCCACTGTATGACTGAAACAGTTTAGCCATCCTTCTGTTCAAGCATAACAGGACTATTACAACTAAAGCTGCTATGGACATTCTTACACATGGCTTTTCGTTGACAATTTTTGAAATGTGCTTTCATTTATTTTGAGTAAATACTCGAGTGGAATTTCTGATCATAGGTTAGGTGTATCTGTAGCCCATTTTCCAAAGTGGTTATACCATTTTGACAGGGCTAGTTGCTCAGTCATGTCCTCTTTGCAATTCCATGGACCATAGCCTGCTCCTCTGTCCATGGGATTCTCCAGGCAAGAATATTGAAGTGGTAGCCATTCCCTTCTCCAGGAGACGTTCCCAACCCAGGGATCGAACCTGGGTCTCCTGCACTGCAGGCAGATTCTTTACCATTTGAGCCACCAGGGAAGCCCCTTATACCATTTTTATATTCCAAAAAAACAATGTGTAAGACTTCTGATTGCGTCACATCCTTACCAATATTTGGCTTTTTAATTTTAGCCATTCTGGTGGGAACACAGTAATACTATCTCACTGTGGTTTTAATTTACATTTCCCTGATGACTAATAACATTGATTCCCTTTTATTGTGCTTATAAGCCATTTGTATAGAATAGTCTTTTGTGATGTGTTTGTTTGCATCTTTTGCCCATATTATATTGGGCTGCTTGTCTTATTATTAAATTGCAAGAGTTATTCATACATCTAGATATCAATCTTTGTTCAAACATATGTTTGGCAAATAGTATCCCAAGTGATAAGTATTTATTGACTGAATTGCTTACAGTTTTTAAGTAAGGTTACAGAACTTCTCTCTTTGAAATCATATAGATTTGGATTTAAACCTTGGCTCTACCTATAACTAGCTGTGGGAATTTGAGCACAGTATTTAACTTTGGGGGCATTTTTTCCCATCTGTAAAACAGAGATAACACTTACCTTTATAGGGTTTTTATGATGATTTAGACAACAGATTTTGACATATCTGGCATATAAAAGGTTTCCAATAAATGTTAGTTGTTCTTTTTTGATTTCAGTTCTATGATAATGTGGCAGTTGATGCCTTAAATAGCTGAACTGCAATTCTTACGCTGTAAAACTCTATAAAAATTTGAATTTTCACAATGGTAAAAAGCACTGCAATAGTTGAAACCATAAAGAATTAGGGCTCCTGGGAAGACAGTAATATATCTTTCTTTTATTCTAATTTAGTAACATATTCAAAGTAAGGCTGAACCTAAAAGCAGTTAAATCAAATGAAATTCATCTGGAGATAAAATTGAAAAGAAAAAGGTGAAAAATTCAAATTGTGTTGTGCTAACAGTCATCTGTTACAGCACATGGAAAATTTAAATGACAGGCTATTGCAAATACAATTGTATTAAACGCTGTCTATACCAGTCAGCTGTATTTCATCTCTAGCAGAAATTCACATAAAAACAGGTTTAACCCAAAAGCCTTTTTATGGAATAATTTCAACATAATAAGACTTTAAACACAAGTTGTACTGATAACTTACTATAAATAAGTTAATTCAGCTCTAGCAATTACCATAATTGTTATTATACAGTATAGAACTAACTTTACTGTTTGTGTTCTATTTGTTGCTATAAAAAATTTCAGGTTCTGAATCTAAATTCTGTCCCCTTGGTTTACTAGTCAAGTTAGTTAACTCTTCTAAATCCTGTTTCTTCCATTTATAAAATGGAGTTGGTAATATTATCTATCTTACGTCACTGCTATGAGGATTAAATAAGTTTATAAATCCCTTAGCATGGAATACTTTTAGCATATAGTAAGCAATCAGGAGGAGAAGGGGACAACAGAGGATGATATGGCTGGATGGCATCACCGACTCGATGGACATGAGTTTGAGTAAACTCCGGGAGTTGGTTATGGACAGGGAGGCCTGGTGTGCTGTGATTCATGGGGTTGTAAAGAGTCAGACACGACTGAGTGACTGAACTGAACTGAAGAAATCAGTAAATACTAGTTATTTGTTATTGTTGTTGTCAAAGTATGTTAGTCTTTTTTTTTTTTTTTTTTTTTTAAAGTTTCTGTGGCTAGCCTGGGCTTCTCATTTTCCAATTTGGAGAGGTAACAGATATGATTATGATTCATCTGTCAAACTGACTAGAAAACAAAGGACAGAGTATGTATTTTGCATTCTTCAGATCACTTTCTTGGAGAGACCTACTCTCCAAAACAGGTCCTTCATTTAAATTTTAACTTCCAATACTGTAAATATTGATAGATATGACCCACATAAGCAAATGCTCTTTGGGAGACCTCAGTAATTTTTAACAAAGAGGTCTTAATATCAAAATGTTTGAGACTAATATAATGAACTGATTAGAAAATGTTAGTTGGAATTCTCCTGATTCAAAGTATATTATAGTCAAATTTCTGAGTAATTTATATTCCCTTTTTTTGGCTAGATTTAATTTGAGCAGTAATTAAGAACTGTACATATTCACTTTTCCCTATTGTAGTTATACTTACAGTAAGGTTACAAAAGCTAATTACAGCTTCAGGCCTAAGTTTTGTTTTGCTTGCCTTTTTTTACTGGGAACTAAAATTGCATTAACTTAATGCAGTATGCATAGTTACTTTATGCCTATAAGACTTTATAACTAGTGATTAAAATTTTATGGTGATATGATTACTAAGAGAAAAAAAGTGCAAGTGTCAGTTGCTCAATTGTATCTGACTCTTTGCAACCCCACGGACTGTAGCCCACCAGGCTCTTCTGTCCATGGAATTTTTCAGGCAAGAATACTGGAGTATGATTATTAATAAATACAGCTTATTTGCAAGACACAAATCTTTCCAAACAGTAAATCCACAGTGGCCCATGAAAATGAACATATTGGGAAGTATGGCACTGAAATGAGCTCTTCACCTCCCCCTCCCACTTTGACCCCTATGCCACTGCCTTAAGCTAGTCACTTCCCTCACTTTTTTTCTATTACAACAGCCTTCTAGGTTCATTCTTTATTCTCACCAATCCATTCTCCACACTAAGGCGAGAATGATCTATCTCAAAATCGAATCTGGCCATGTCACTACCCTTGTTATTAAAAAGTTTGTATGGCTTCCTAACTATCTACAGCAGAGGACATAAACAGCCCACAGGTTAAGTAAAAAATAAAGGTAAAGGATTTCCCCACATACACACACGGGTGCTTAGGAAATATGATTTCATATTTAAATATCTATATATAACTTCACTTTAAAAAATAAGAAAATTTGGCAACACTGGGTCCAAATTTCCACACAGAAAACTGCGCTGAAGCAGAAGAAAGGACACCTAGATAAGACAAAGCACATGTGATCTGTGACTTTCAGTTTGTTGCTGTTTAGTCGCTAAGTAGTATCTGACTCTTTTTGCAACCCGTGGACTGTAGCCTTGCAACCCCGTGGACTGTAGCCTCCTCTTATACAATTGGATTTTAAAAGAGGAGTAAAACAGCTCATTTTGTGGGGAAACAAATATGAGAAGGACATTCCAAGCAGAAGGCACTAGATGTACAGCTTACAAGGTAAAAGAATGTGTGAAACAAAGTGATGTATTTGAGAAATGATGAGTGTCCATTGGATTTTCCAGGTATGAATACTGGAGTGGGTTGCCATTTCCTCCTCCAGAGGATTTTCCCAACCCAGGGATCAAACCCGAGCCTCCTGCATTGACAATTGGATTCTTAACCATTGAAACACCTGGGAAGCCCGATTTTCAGTTTACCACAGTCCTTATCCAGGCCAATTTACTCAATTACCTTTCCTGCCTGACTCCCCATAAACAATTGAATTTGTGCCATCTGCTTTAGAGGATATAGCCTAAACTCCATAGAAAGATAGACCCTCAATGACCTGAGTTTCTCTCAATTTCCATCTCTCTTATACTTTTCCTTCACACATGCAACACTCATCATCTCTCAAATACACCACATTATTTCACATATTCTTTTACCTTGTAAGCTGTACATCTAGTGCCTTCTGCTTGGAATGTCCTTCTCAAATTCGTTTCCCCACAAAATGAACTGTTTTACTCCTCTTTCAAAATCCAACCATATAAGAAGGTGGGGGAATATATATTCTCATATAAATGAGATTAATGCATATCGCACAGAGCCAAGCATATAGTAATCTCTCATTAAATGTCCTTATAACAATTCTATGAAGTACGTATTATGACCCTATATTACAGACAGCGTTTTGTTGTTCAGTTGCTCATTTGTGTCCGACTCTTTGGGACCCCATGGAATGCAGCATGCCAGGCTTCTCTGTCCTTCATCATCCCCTGGAGCTTGCTCAAACTCACATCTATTGAGTCAGGGAGGCCATCCAACAGCTTGTCCTCTGTCATCCCTTTCTCTTTCTGCCTTCAATTTTTCTTAGCATCAGGGTCTTTTCCAATGAGTCAGCTCATCACATCAGGTGGCCAACATTTTGGAGCTTCAGCTTCAGCATCAGTCTTTCCAATAAATATTCAGAGTTGATTTCCTTTAGGATTGACTGGTTGGATCTCCTTGCTGTCTAAGGGACTCTCAAGAGGTTCCTCCAACATCACAGTTTAAAAGCATAAGTTCTTTGGCGCTCAGTTTTCTTTATAGTCCAACTCTCACATCCACACATGACCACTGGAAAAACCATACCCTTGACTAGACGGACCTTTGTTGGCAAAGTAATGTCTCTGCTTTTTAATATGCTGTCTAGGTTGGTCATAGCTTTTCTTCCAAGGAGCAAGCATCTTTTAATTTCATGGCTGCAGTAACTGTCCGCAGTGATTTTGGAGCCGAAGAAAAGAAAGTCTGTCACTATTTCCATAGTTTCCCCATCTATTTGTCATGATGTGATGGGACCAGATGCCATGATCTCCAATTTTTGAATGTTGAGTTTGAAGTCAGCTTTTCACTCTCCTCTTTCACTTTCATCAAGAGGCTCTCTAGCTCCTCTTTGCTTTCTGCCATAAGGGTAGTGTCATCTGCATATCTGAGGTTATTGATATTTCTCCCAGCAATCTTAATTCCAGCTTGTGCTTCTTCAACCCCTGCATTTCTCATGATGTACTCTGCAAAGAAATTAAATAATCAGGATGACAATATACAGCCTTGACATTATCCTTGCCCAATTTAAAACCAGTCCATTGTTCCATGTCCGGTTCTAACTGTTGCTTCTTGACATTCACACAGGTTTCTGAGGAGGCAGGTAAGGTGGTCTGGTATTTCCATCTCTTGAACAATTTTTCAGTTTGTTGTGATCCACACAGTCAAAGGCTTTAGCATAATCAATGAAACAGAAGATGTTTTTCTGGAACTCTCTTGCCTTTTCTATAATCCAATGGCTGTTTGCAATTTGATCTCTGCTTCCCCTGCCTTTTCTAAATCCAGTTTGTACATCTGGAAGTTCTCAGTTTATGGACTGTTGAAGCCTCAGTTCAGTTCAGTTCAGTTGCTCAGTCGTGTCCGACTCTTTGCAACCCCATGAACTGCAGCACGCCAGGCCTCCCTGTTCATCACCATCTCTCGGAGTTCACTCAGACTCACGTCCATCAAGTCCGTGATGCCATCCAGCCATCTCATCCTCGGTCGTCCCCTTCTCCTCCTGCCCCCAATCCCTCCCAGCATCAGAGTCTTTTCCAATGAGTCAACTCTTCTCATGAGGTGGCCAAAGTACTGGAGTTTCAGCTTTAGCATCATTCCTCCAAAGAAATCCCAGGGTTGATCTCCTTCAGAATGGACTGGTTGGATCTCCTCGCAGTCCAAGGGACTCTCAAGAGTCTTCTCCAACACCACAGTTCAAAAGCATCAGTTCTTCAGCNGCATATTGAGTGCAGCACTTTCACAGCATCATCTTCCAGGATTTGAAACAGCTCAACTGGAATTCGTAGTGATGCTTGCTAACACCCACTTGACTTCGCATTGCAAGGTGTTGGGCTCTAGGTCAGTGATCACACTATCATGGTTATCTGGGTCAAGAAGATCTTTTTGACCTTCAGGAGAAGGTCTTCTGAAGATCTCCTGAAGATCTTTTTTGTATAGTTCTTCTGTGTATTCTTGCCACCTCTTCTTAATCTCTTCTGTTTGTTAGGTCCATACCATTTCTGTCCTTTACTATGCTCATCTTTGCATGAAATGTTCCCTTGTATCTCTAATTTTCTTGAAGAGATCTCTAGTCTTTCCCATTCTATTGTTTAGGAAGGCTTTCCCATTCTTCACTTAGAATGGCTTTCTTATCTTTCCTTGCTATTCTTTGGAACTCTGCATTCAGATAGGTATATCTTTCCTTTTCTCCTTTCAGTTCAGTTCAGTCACTCAGTCATTTCCGAGTCTTTGCAACCCCATGAACCGCAGCACACCAGGCCTCCTTGTCCATCACCAACTCCTGGAGTCCACCCAAACCCATGTCCATTGTGTTGGTGATGCCATTCAAGCATCTCATCCTCTGTCGTCCCCTTTTCCTCCTGCCCCCAATCCCTCCCAGCATCAGGGTCTTTTCAAATGAGCCAGCTCTCCACATCAGGTGGCCAAAGTATTGGAGTTTCAGCTTCAACACCAGTCCCTCCAATGAAAACTCAGCACTGATCTCCTTTAGGATGGGCTGGTTGGATCTCCTTGCAGCCCAAGGGACTCTCAAGAGTCTCCTCCAATGCCACAGTTCAAAAACATCAATTCTTTGGTGCTCAGCTTTCTTTATAGTCTAACTCTCTTGTCCATACATGACTACTGGAAAAACCATAGTCTTGACTAGACGGACCTTTGTTGGCAAAGTAATGTCTCTGCTTTTGAATATGCTGTCTAGGTTGGTCCTTTCTCCTTTGTTTTTGCATAAATAACTTAAGCAAGACCAAGGAGCTAGTGACAGATTTCGAATTTCTCTTTTTTCACTATTGGTAGTATTTTATTATCCTATTTTTTTTTAATTGAAGTACAGTTGATTTACAATGTTGTGTTGCTTTCTAGTGTATAGCAGAGTGATTTAGTTATATATACATACATGAATTCTTTCTCATATTCTTTTCCATTATGGATTATTATAAGATTGTGAATATAATTCCTTGTGCTATACAGTAGGACCTTGTTGTTCATCTGTTTTACATATAGTAGTTTATATCTTTAATCCCATAACCTAATTTATCCCTCCCCCAACCTTTCCCCTGGCAACCACAAGTTTGTTCTCCATGTCTGTGAGTCTGTTTCTGTTTTGTAGATAAATCCATTTGTACCATATCTTAGTCTCCACACGTAAGCGGCATCATATGGTATTTACCTTTCTCTTTCTGACTTATTTCACTTAATACTGTAATTTCCAGGTCCATCCATGTTGCTACAAATGGCATTACTTCATTTTTTATGGCTGAGAAGTAGTATTCCATATTCTGTTTTTTTCCCCAGATAGTCAACCAGTTGCTATATTGGGTCAATTCTTATCTGCAATCAAAGATAGTTTTACATTCTATTAGAAGCCTTCTTGAAACTGTATTGATATTTCAATCAGTTTTGAATAACCCCAAATGAGCAACTCATTCAAAGCCCTAGGCCATCCAAGAAGAGGATCCTAAGCTCTTCAAATCTCAGATTTGGGTTCCCGAAACAGCCATCTTAATTCTCGCTGGCCTCTCTGCTCTGTCTCTCTGATAATGTATACTACATCTTCTTATCTACTGATCTGTCGATGGACATATAGGTGGCTTCCATGTCCTGGCTATTGTAAACAGTGCTGCTATGAACATTCGGGTACTTGGATCTTTTACAAATTACTTTTCTGTGGATATATGCCCAGGATTGGGGTTGCTGGATCATAGAGTAATTCTAATTTTAGTTTCTTGAGGAACTTCCTTGCTGTTTTCCATAGTGGCCGCACCAATTTACGTTCCTTTTTTTAACAGAGTAGGAGTAGTCCCTTTTTTTCACAGCCTGTGCAGCATTTGTTCTTTCTAGAATTTGTAATATTGGCCATTCTGACCAGTGTACCTCAATGTAGTTTTGATTTGCATTTCTCTAATAATTAAGCACTGATCAGCGTCTTTTCATGTGCCCACTGGCCAACTGTATGTCTTCTTTGGAGAGATGTTTATTTAGGTCATCTGCCCATTTTCTGATTAGGTTGTTTGTTTTTCTGTTATTTAGCCGTATGAGCTGTTTGTATTTTGGAAATAAAGCACTTGTCAGTTGTATCGTTTGCAAATATTTTTTCCATCCCAAATGTTTCTTTTCATTTTGTTTATGGTCTCCTTTACTGTGCAACAGCCAGTAAGTTTGATTAGGTCCCATTTGTTTATTAATATTTTGCTCTTATTTCTACTGCACTGGGAGACTGACCAAGGAAAACACTACTATGGTTTACGTCAGAGAATGTTTTGTTTATGTTCAGTTCTAGAAGTTTTATGGTGTCATACCTTAAGTCTTTAAGCCATTTTGAGTTTATTTTTTGTGTATGGTATAAGGGAGTGTTTTAAGTTCATTGATTTACATGCAGCTGTCCAGTTTCCCCAATACCACTTGCTCAAGAGACTGTCTTTTCTCCATTGTATATTCTAGCCTCCTTTGTCAAAGATTAATTGACCATAGGTTTGTGCTTATTTCTGGGCTCTCTTTTCAACCCAGTTGGAATTTGAACCTTAATCTCTCTAAGGTCCGTGTTATTTATCACCAGGCTGTACTATCTCTTTTTACTTGACTCAAATGACACAAATTAACTTTCCTAATGTACTTCATCACTTCATGGGAAATAGATGGGGAAACAGTGGAAACAGTGTCAGACTTTATTTTTTGGGGCTCCAAAATCACTGCAGATGGTGACTGCAGCCATGAAATTAAAAGACGCTTACTCCTTGGAAGAAAAGTCATGACCAACCTGGACAGTATATTCAAAAGCAGAGACATTACTTTGCCGACTAAGGTCCGCCTAGTCAAGGCTGTGGTTTTTCCTGTGGTCATGCATGGATGTGAAAGTTGGACTGTGAAGAAAGCTGAGCACTGAAGAATCGATGCTTTTGAACTGTGGTGTTGGAGAAGACTCTTGAGAGTCCCTTGGACTGCAAGGAGATCCAACCAGTCCATTCTGAAGGAGATCAACCCTGGGATTTCTTTGGAAGGACTGATGCTAAAGCTGAAACTCCAGTACTTTGGCCACCTCATGCGAAGAGTTGACTCATTGGAAA
>SJYX01004480.1:231051-241501 GCA_006410675.1 Oreotragus oreotragus
AACAGAGACTTTATTTTGGGGGGCTCCAAAATCACTACAGATGGTGACTGCTGCCATGAAATTAAAAGATGTTTGCTCCTTGGAACAAAAGCTATGACCAACCTAGACAGCATATTTAAAAGCAGAGACATTACTTTGCCAACAAAGGTCCGTCTAGTCAGAGCTATGGTTTTTCCAGTAGTAATGTAAGGATGTGAGAGTTGGACTATAAAGAAAGCTGAGCACCAAAGAATTGATGTTTTTGAACTGTGGCATTGGAGGAGACTCTTGAGAGTCTCTTGGACTGCAAGGAGATCCAACTAGCCCATCCTAAAGGAAATTAGTCCTGAATATTCACTGGAAGGACTGTTGCTGAAGCTGAAACTCCAATACTTTGGCCACCTGATGCGAAGAACTGACTCGCTGGAAAAGACCCTGATGCTGGGAAAGATTGAAGGCAGGAGGAGAAGGGGATGACAGAGGATGAGATCGTTGGATGGCATGAGTTTGAGCAAGCTCTGAGAGTTGGTGATGGACATCGAAGCCTGGTGTGCTGCAGTCCATGGGGTCACAGAGAGTCAGACACGACTAAGCGACTGAACTGAACTGATAAGGTTCAGGGATTGGTGGTATAGTGGTGAACATAGCTGCCTTCCACGCAGCTGACCTGGGTTTGAGTCCCAACCAACACAACCTTCACTTTAGGGCTTCCTTTGTGACTCAGAGAGTAAAGAATCTGCCTGCAACGCAGGAGACCTGGGTTTGATCCCTGGGTTAGGAAGATCCCCCGGAGAAGGGAATGGCAACTCACTCCAGTATTCTGGCCTGGAGAATTTCATGGACAGAGGAACCTGGCGGGTTACAGTCCATGGGATCACAAAGAGTTGGACTCGAATGAACAACTGACACTTCTAAAAGGCTTAAAGTCAGAAAGAAAATGTGACAGTGGAAACAGTGGTTGGAGTGACAGGCTATGAAAACGGAAGAAAGATCCATGAGCCACAAAATGCTAATGTGGCTTCTAGAGAGTAGAAAAGGGCATGGAAAGAGACTTTCCCCTAGGGTGTCCAGACGTAACAAAGCTCTGCTGACAACTTGCTGAAAGATCCATTTCAGATTTCTGATTTCCAGAACTATAAAGTACTAATATGTGCTGTTTTAAGCTTTGACGTCTGTGGTACCTGTTACAGCAGTAATAGAACACTAACACAAACAGCAACATTGATTTATACAAATTAACCTACAGATTCAATGCAATCCCTATCAAAATCCCAGCTGGCTTTTTTACAGAAATTGACAAGCTGATCCTAAAATTCATACAGAAACTCAAGAGAACCAGAATAGCTAAAACAATTTAAAAAAATAACAACAGTAGTAATCAAAACAATATGGTACTGGCATAAAAACAGACATATAGACCAGTGGAACCATATGAAAAGCCAGGAATAACCCCATGCATAAATGGTCAACTAATATTTGACAAGGACCAAGAAAATTCAATGGGAAAGGATAGTTTCTTTAATAAACGATGTTGGGAAAACTGTACATACACATGTAAAAGAAAAGTTGGATCCTTTTCTTACCACTCACAAAATATTAACTCAAAAAGAATTAAATTTAAGACCTAAAACTACAAAACACCTGGAAGAAAATATAGCGGAAGGGCTCCTTTATCTGGGTCTTGGCAATGACTTTTTGACAACAAAAGCACAAGCAACAAAAGCAAAAATAAACAAGTGGGACTACATCAAACTAAAAACTTTCTGCACAACAAAATAAATAATTTAAAAAATGAAAAGGCAACCTATGGAATGGGAGAAAACATCTGCAAACCATACAATGCATAAGGGGTTAATATCCAAAATGTGTAAGGAACTAATGTAACTCAATAGCAAAAACATAAACAATCTGACTGAAAAATAGGTGGAGGATTTGAATAAACAGTTTTCTAAAGAAGACATACAAATGAAAAGTTGTTCAGTGTCTTTGTGCATGTGCTAAGTTGCTTCAGTTGTATCTGACTCTTTGTGACCCTATGGACTGTAGCCCAACAGGCTCCCCTGTCAATGTCTTCAGGGAAATGCAAGTAAAAACCATAATGAGATACCACCTCCCACCTCTTAGAATGACTATTACAAAAAAAAAAGAGAGATAACAAATGCTGTCCAGGATGAGGAGAAAAAGGAAATCTTGGTGCACTGTTGGCAGGAACGTAAACTAGTATGCCCACTATGGGAAAACATTGTGAAAGTTCCTCAAAAATTAAAAAACCTAACGACTGTATGATCCAGCAATCCCACTTTCAGGTATACATCAAAGGAATGAAATCACTATCTCAAAGAGATATTAGCACTCCCATGTTTACTGTAGCATTATTTATAATAGCCAAGACATGGAAACAAGCTAAGTGTCAATCAAGGGACGAACAGATTAAAAAAATGTAGTGTGTGTATGTATTATTCAGTCATAAAAAAGAAGGATATTTTGCCATTTGTGACAGCATGAGTGGACCTTGAGGGCATTAAGCTAAGTGAAATAAGTCAGCCAGAAAAAAACAAATACTGTATAATCTCATTTATATGTGTAATCTAAAAACACCAAACTCATAGAACAGAGAATAGAATGGTAGTTGCCAAGGGCTGAGGGGAGAACAGGATATGTTAGTCAAACCTAGTTATAAGATGAGTCAGTTCAGTTCAGTCACTCAATCGTGTCTCACTCTTTGTGACCCCATGGACTGCAGCACACCAGGCCTCCCTGTACATCACCAACTCCCAGAGTTTACCCAAACTCATGTCCACTGGTGGCTCAGAGGATAAAGCGTCTGCCTGCAATGCAGGAGACCTGGATTCAATCCCTGGGTTGGGAAGATCCCCTGGAGAAGGCAATGGCAACCCACTTCAGTATTCTCACCTGGAGAATCCCAAGGATAGAGGAGCCTGGCGCGCTATAGTCCACAGGGTCGCAAAAAGTCACACACAACTGAGCGACTAACACACAACACACACATGTCCACTGAGTCGGAGATACCATCCAACCATCTCATCCTCTGTCGGCCCCTTCTCCTGCTTTCAATCTTTCCCAGCATCAGGGTCTTTTCAAATGAGCCAGTTCTTCACATCAGGTGGCCAAAGTATTGGNAAAAATAGGTGGAGGATTTGAATAAACAGTTTTCTAAAGAAGACATACAAATGAAAAGTTGTTCAGTGTCTTTGTGCATGTGCTAAGTTGCTTCAGTTGTATCTGACTCTTTGTGACCCTATGGACTGTAGCCCAACAGGCTCCCCTGTCAATGTCTTCAGGGAAATGCAAGTAAAAACCATAATGAGATACCACCTCCCACCTCTTAGAATGACTATTACAAAAAAAAAAGAGAGATAACAAATGCTGTCCAGGATGAGGAGAAAAAGGAAATCTTGGTGCACTGTTGGAAGGAACGTAAACTAGTATGCCCACTATGGGAAAACATTGTGAAAGTTCCTCAAAAATTAAAAAACCTAACGACTGTATGATCCAGCAATCCCACTTTCAGGTATACATCAAAGGAATGAAATCACTATCTCAAAGAGATATTAGCACTCCCATGTTTACTGTAGCATTATTTATAATAGCCAAGACATGGAAATAAGCTAAGTGTCAATCAAGGGACGAACAGATTAAAAAAATGTAGTGTGTGTATGTATTATTCAGTCATAAAAAAGAAGGATATTTTGCCATTTGTGACAGCATGAGTGGACCTTGAGGGCATTAAGCTAAGTGAAATAAGTCAGCCAGAAAAAAACAAATACTGTATAATCTCATTTATATGTGTAATCTAAAAACACCAAACTCATAGAACAGAGAATAGAATGGTAGTTGCCAAGGGCTGAGGGGAGAACAGGATATGTTAGTCAAACCTAGTTATAAGATGAGTCAGTTCAGTTCAGTCACTCAATCGTGTCTCACTCTTTGTGACCCCATGGACTGCAGCACACCAGGCCTCCCTGTACATCACCAACTCCCAGAGTTTACCCAAACTCATGTCCACTGGTGGCTCAGAGGATAAAGCGTCTGCCTGCAGTGCAGGAGACCTGGATTCAATCCCTGGGTTGGGAAGATCCCCTGGAGAAGGCAATGGCAACCCACTTCAGTATTCTCACCTGGAGAATCCCAAGGATAGAGGAGCCTGGCGCGCTATAGTCCACAGGGTCGCAAAAAGTCACACACAACTGAGCGACTAACACACAACACACACATGTCCACTGAGTCGGAGATACCATCCAACCATCTCATCCTCTGTCGGCCCCTTCTCCTGCTTTCAATCTTTCCCAGCATCAGGGTCTTTTCAAATGAGCCAGTTCTTCACATCAGGTGGCCAAAGTATTGGAGTTTCAGCTTCAGCATCAGTCCTTTCAAATGAATATTCAGGATTGACTTCCTTTAGGATGCACTGGTTGGATCTCCTTGTAGTCTAAGGGACTCTCAAGAGTCTTCTCCAACACCACAGTTCAAAAGCATCAATTCTTCAGCACTCAGCTTTCTTTATAGTCCAACTCTCACATCTATACAGGACTACTGGAAAAACCATAGCTTTGAGTAGACGAACCTTTGTTGGCAAAGTAATGTCTCTGCTTTTTAACATGCCATCTAGGTTGGTCATAACTTTTCTTCCAAGGAGCAAGCATCTTTTAATTTCATGGCAGCAGTCACTATCTGCAGTGATTCTAGAGCCCCCCAAAATAAAATCTCTCACTGTTTCCACCATTTCCCCATCTATTTGCCATGAAGTGATGAGACCAAATGCCATGATCTTAGTTTTCTGAATGTTGAGTTTTAAGCCAACTTTTTCGCTCTCCTCTTTCACTTTCATCAAGAGGCTCTTTAGTTCTTCGCTTTCTGCTATTAGGGTGGTATCATCTGCATATCTGAAATTGTTGATATTTCTCCCGGCAATCCTGGTTTCAGCTTGTGCTTCATACAGCCCAGCGTTTCTCATGACGTACTCTGCATATAACTTAAATAAGCAGGGTGACAATATACAGCCTTGACATACTCCTTTCCCTATTTGGAACCAGTCTGTTGTTCTGTGTCCAGTTCTAACTGTTGCTTCCTGACTTGAATACAGATTTCTCAAGAGGCAGGTCAGGCGGTCAGGTATTCCCATCCCTTTAAGAATTTGCCAGAGTTTGTTGTGGTCCACAGAGTCAAAGGCTTTGGCGTAATCAGTAAAGCAGAAGTAGATGTTTTTCTGGAATTCTCTTCTTTTTCAATGATCCAATGGATGTTGGCAATTTGATCTCTGGTTCCTCTGCCTTTTCTAAATCCAGCTTGAACATCTGGAAGTTCATGGTTCACATACTGTTGAAGCCTGGCTTGGAGAATTTTGAGCATTACTTTGCTAGAATGTAAGATGAGTGCAATTAGATGAGTAAGTTCCAGGAACCTAATGTATAGCATGGCGACTACAGCTAGCAATAATATACTGTATACTTGAAAGTTGTTATGAGAATATATATTTAATATTCTCACCAGAAAAACAAGAAAATGGTATGTGAAGTGAAGAACGTGTTAACTAATCTTACTGTGGTAAATATTTCATAATATATACATGTATCAAATCATCACATCATATCCCTTAAACTTGCATAATGTTACATATCAATTATCTCAATAAAGCTGGAAAAAGAAATAAATAAAAGAACAAAGTTCAAAACTCACTTTCCAATTTCAATACTACAGAGCAACACAAATCAAAATAGAGTGATATTAACAGAAGGAAAGACATATAGATCAATGGAATAGACTTGAGACTCCAGAAATAAATTTAATTAATTTTCAATTACGTTTCACCAAGAGTGCCAAAACCATTCATTGGGAAACTGAAACTGAAAGTTGCTCAGTCGTGTCCAACTCTTTGTGACCCCATGAATTATACAGTTCATGGAATTCTCTAGGCCAGAATACTGGAGTGGGTACCTATCCCTTCTCCAGGGGATCTTCCCAACCCAGGAATCGAACCAGGGTCTCCTGCATTGCAGGCGGATTCTTTACCAACTGAGCTATCAGGGAAGCCCATCACTTAAACAAATAATGTTGGGACAGCTGAGTAGCCACATGCCAAAGAATGAAGCTGAAGACCTTTCTGACACCATACAAAAATCAACTCCAAATGGAACATAGAGAGAAGTAGAAGAGCTAAAATTATACAAGCCATAGAAGAAAACATAGAAGTAAATCCTCACGTTCTTGCGTTAGGCAGTGGTTTCTTAGAAATGTTATAAAGCAAGCAACAAAGAAAAAAATAAACTGTACTTCATTAAAACTAAAAACTTTTGTGCTTCAAAATATATTACCAATGAAGTGAAAAGACAGCCCACAAAGTGGAAGAATACGTTTACAAATCACATATGTGATAAAAGACTCCTATCTAGAAAAAATAAATAACTCTTACAACTCAACAATAAAAACACAACCCAACTTATAAATGGGCAAAGGATCTGAAGAGCCATTTCTCCAAAGAAGATATACAAATGGCCAATAAACACATGGAAAGATGCTCAACATCATTAGTCATCAGAGAAATACAAATCAAAATCAACCACAATACTATTTCATTCCTACTGCTGCTGCTGCTGCTAAGTCACTTCAGTCGTGTCCGACTCTGTGTGACCCCATAGACGGCAGCCCACCAGGCTCCCCCATCCCTGGGATTCTCCAGGCAAGAATACTGGAGTGGGTTGCCATTTCCTTCTTCAATGCATGAAAGAGAAAAGTGAAAGTGAAGTCGCTCAGTCTGTCCGACTGTTAGCGACCCCATGGACTGTAGCCCACCAGGCTACTCCATCCATTGCATTTTCCAGGCAAGAGTACTGGGGTGGGGTGCCATTGCCTTCCCGTCATTCCTACTAGGATGATAATAATAAAAAAGATAGATAATAATAAGCTTTGACAAGGATACAGATAAATTGAAATCCTTATATATTGTGAAGGCAAGGGGTGTAAAATGGTGTAGATACTTTGGAAAATAGTTGGGCAGTTCCTCAAAAAGTTAAACACAGAGTTACCATATGACTAGTCATTCCTACTAGGATGATAATAATAAAAAAGATAGATAATAATAAGCTTTGACAAGGATACAGATAAATTGAAATCCTTATATATTGTGAAGGCAGGGGGTGTAAAATGGTGTAGATACTTTGGAAAATAGTTGGGCAGTTCCTCAAAAAGTTAAACACAGAGTTACCATATGACTCAACAATTCTATTCCCAAAAGAAATGAAAACATATGCCCACACAAAAGTTTGTACATGAATGTTCATGGCAACATTATTGATAACCAAAAGGGAAACAATGCAAAAGTTCAAGAACTAAGTAAAAGATAAACAAAATGTAGTACATCCATACAGTGAAATATTATTCAGCCACAACAAGGAATGGAGTAGACGCATGTAACGGCATAGATGAACTTTGAAAAATTATGCTAAATGAAAAAAGTCAGTCACAGAAGATTACACTGTATATGATCCCAATTATCTGAATCAGATAATAGGCATAAAGATAAAAATTAGTGGTTGCTTAGAGTTAGAGGGGATGATAGGATTAGGGAGTGATATCAAAGGGTAGTACAGGGTTTCTTTTAAGATAATAAAAATGTTCTAAAATGGACTGTGGTGATGATGGCTGTCCATATCTGTGACTATCCTAAAAAACATTTAACTGTATACTTCAAGTGGGTGAGTTGTGTGGTATGTGAATTATATCTTGCCAAAAGTGTGAAGGAAGGAAGGGAGGGAGAAGAACGGATAGAGGGAGAAGGGAGGAAACAAGGAAAGGGAAGAGTGTCTGCTAAAAGCACCCTTAGTTTCAAAATATTAAAGTCTCTTCAGGGACACTGCCGACATCCTCATCTTCAAAGCGTCATCGAGCAGGCTTGGCTTCAAAGCAGAAGGAAGGTTCCTCACTAAAACCTTTCAGTAATGTTAACATGTCTTGATGGTTTGCTAAATGACATAATTATCACATGGCTATATAACTGCATTAAGTTAAGATCCAGCTCCTCAATTTTTCAATTCTAACCTCTAAATGAATAGGTAATGAGGAGTGGGTGCTAAACAACCACTCATTATTCACTAAAGTTCTAAATAAAACTATACCAAAATACTACAAATAAAAACATAAGATTTTAAGTAACTTCTTTTGTTGCTAATTATCCTGACAATATATTAATACTATTTGCAAGAGACAACACAAGAATTGACAATCTATAAAACTCTGCAATTAGTATCCCCATCATGTATCAAATAAACATTAATGAAACAGATTCAACAAGGTTCTGTTTGATCTTTAAAACCCACATAATAGATCTGATTTTAATGTCACGTAACATGCTACCTTAGCAACATATGTGTAAATGAAATTAAGCAGATTTACCAACACAAAGAAAAGTAACATCAGGAAGTAGATGACATTTAGCATGGAGGTTACCACTGGAGCATCTCTTAATAACTTCCTTGTCCAGTGGTGACAGTAAATAAACAAGTACAGTGCCAAGACCTAAAAAGGGCATCGTAACTAGGCTCAGACTCCTCAGTCATGACCACCATCCTATCTCGTTAAGTCATCTAGACAGGAAGAGATTCTGGCCAAGAATCTAGAGATTAGTGGAAGGAGACAGACTAATCAGTTGTTATCTGAAGACCAGCTGTAGTGAGAGAGGTTGTAATTGGTCCACCAATCTCACATTTGTAAATTACCAACATTTTAAAAGAGATCAAACAGAATACTGAAGAATTTGTTCACACATGGAGTGAAATTACTATTTGAAATGAATTCAAGAGGCACAAGGAGTACAGTGCTCAGACACTCTAGTCAGGACAAAGGCATTTATTCCTCTTATTGCCAGGAGAGTTGGATGCTAGTAGCTCACAACCAAGGCCTCTTCCACAAACTGCCCTCAACCAAAGTACCATGGGTTGCATTCTTTGTAAGCAGAAATTGAGAGGGAGCTTGGGATACAAGACGCTTATTAGAAATCAATACCTGTGACGGAAAGGCAGCAGAAGCAGGACTGAGAAGGGGAAGAAGTCAAACTGTAATGCAGGCCCGACAACCAGGAACAGTTATCTGAATAAGTACTGCCTGTCAAACAGTTCCATCTTGGGCCAATATACCCCGATCTTGCTCAGGCATTTGAAAACTGCTCCTGGAAAACTGTGACCTCAGGTGAAGCAGCTCTCTGTAGGTGACAGAGATCCTGAACCAGCCGATAATTGGAAACCATCTGCTTAAAGCACTTCCTGCAGTTGGGAAGGAGAACTGGGTAGTTCTATCTCTACTGCCGGGAGGACCCCATGCTCGAGGGGCGGCAGCAAAGAGGAGTTACCCTATGTCCGAGGTCAGGGGTGGCGGCCGAAAGGAGCTACCCCACATCCAAGGAGCGGTGGCTGCCCGGGCACAGGAGGGCCTAGAGGAGCTATTCCACATTCAAGGTCAGGTGGGGCGGTGGTGAGGAGATACCCCTCGTCCAAGGTAAGGAGCAGCAGCTTCGCTTTGCCAGAGCAGCAGTGAAGAGATACCCCGCATCCAAGGTAAGAGAAACCCAAGTAAGATGGTAGGTGTTGCAAGAGGGCATCAGAGGGCAGACACAATGAAACCATAATCACAGAAAACTACTCAATCTAATCACACTAGGACCACAGCTTTGTATAACTCAATGAAACTAAGCCATGCCCGTGGGGCCACCCAAGACGAGCAGGTCATGGTGGAGAAAGCTGACACAATGTGGTCCACTGGAGAAGGGAATGGCAAACCACTTCAGTATTCTTGCCTTGAGAACCCCATGAACAGCATGAAAAGGCAAAATAATAGGATACTGAAAGAGGAATTCCCAGGTTAAGTAGGTACCCAATATGCTACTGGAGATCAGTGGAGAAATAACTCCAGAAAGAATGAAGGGATGGAGCCAAAGCAAAAACAATACCCAGCTGTGGATGTGACTGGTGATAGAACCAAGGTCCGATGCTGTAAAGAGCAATACTGCATGGGAACCTGGAATGTCAGGTCCATGAATCAGGGCAAATTGGAAGTGGTCAAACAAGAGATGGCAAGGGTGAACGTCGACATTCTAGGAATCAGCGAACTAAAATGGACTGGAATGAGTGAATATAACTCAGATGACCATTATGTCTACTACTGTGGGCAGGAATCCCTTAGAAGAAATGGAGTAGCCATCATGGTCAACAAAAGAGTCTGAAATGCAGTACTTGGATGCATTCTCAAAAACAACAGAATGATCTCTGTTCGTTTCCAAGGCAATCCATTCAATATCACAGTAATCCAAGTCTATGCCCCAACCAGTAATGCTGAAGAAGCTGAAGTTGAACGGTTCTATGAAGACCTACAAGACCTTTTAGAACTAACACCCAAAAAAGATGTCCTTTTCATTATAGGGGACTGGAATGCAAAAGTAGGAAGTCAAGAAACACCTGGAGTA
>SJYX01004480.1:254473-290894 GCA_006410675.1 Oreotragus oreotragus
AAAAAAAAAAAACCACTTTCCATTCCCCTCCCCCCTAGCCTCTGATACCTCTTTTACTTTCTATCTCTATGAATTTGCCTATTTTAGGTAGCTCATTTAAGTGGAATCATATAATTTTGCCCTATTGTGTCTGGCTTATTTCACTTAGGATAATGTCTTCAGGGGCTTCCCTGGTAGCTCAGATGGTAAGGAATGCTGAAGCTGAAGCTCCAATACTTTGGACATCTGATGTGAAGATCCAACTCATTGGAAAAGACCCTGATGATGGGAGTCAGTTCTGCTTTGCCTTCAGGCAAAAGGAGAAGGGGCAACAGAGGATGAGATGGTGGGATGGCATCACCAACTCAAGGGACCGGAGTTTGGGGAAACTCCAGGAGATAGTGAAGGTCAGAGATATAGACTTAATAGTCAAATTATTTGTAATAAAGTATTTTCATGTATATGAGCTTATTTAGAATCTCACAAAAATTCTGATACTTTTACAGATGAGAAATCTCAGGCAGATCTCCTGACTACAAATCCCAAGATTATTTGGAAGTGCTTCAGGGATCAAAAGGAAAAAGCTGGCCAAGTTGAGTGAGTTTTGGGCCCTATCCCAATTTCCAAAACAGCTCAAATTTCCCCACTGCAAAAACTGGAATATCATCTAAGATTTCATTTGAAAATAAGCAGAGTGGCTTAAAACAAATTTGAGACCACTACATTATATGATGCTAACTTGTTATTCAATCGATAAATCATGTCTGACTCTGAGACCCCATGGACTGCAGAATACCAGGCTCCTCTGTCCTTTTGGAGTTTGCTCAAATTCATGTCCACTGAGTTAGTGATGCTATCTAACCATCGTATCCTCTGCTACTCTCTTCTCCTTTTGCCTTCAATCTTTCCCAGCATCAGGGTCTTTTGCAATGAGCTGGCTCTTCACATCAATTAACCAAAGTATTGGAGCTTCAGCTTCAGTATCAGTCTTTCCAATAGTATTCAAGGTTGATTTCCTTTAGGACTGACTGGTTTGATCTCCTTGAAGTCCAAGGAACTGTCCAGAGTCTTCTCCAGCACCACAATTCAAAAGCATAAATTCTTCGCGTGCTCAGTTTTCTAACTTATATTCATAAAATAGTAATTGAAGATATAGAAATAAACAAGACTGGTTAATTAGAAACTTGGGGCAAGATGGTGATGCTACTTTTGTGGAGTAAGAGAATAAAGAAGAAAGGTAGAAAGAAAACCAGAATGGTGAAGTAAAACAAAAATCTAGGAAAAAGTATTTTAAAAGACTACAGAAAATTCTATATAGAGGTCATATAGGATGAGGACTGAAAAAAGGATACTATGTCTGGCAATCATGAGGTCACTGGTAACCTTTAAGAGATCAATTTTAACATAGTGAGTGAAAGCAGAAGTCAGATTGAATAGGCTTCAGAGGTGGCATGAAGGTTAAAGGAAAGGTAACAAACATGGATTACCTCAACAATTTTGGTACAATAACAATAACGAATGGATATTTACATAATACTTAATAGGAGTTAGGCTCTGTTCTAAATACTTAACATGTTGATTTATCCTCAAAACAATTGTTGGTCTTAGAGGAGGAAATGGCAACCCAGTCCAGTATTTTTGCTGGGGAAATCCCAAGGACCGAGGAGCCTAACGGGCTACAGTCCACGGGGTCACAAAGAGTCGGACAAGATTGAGCATGTACCACCACCACCACGGTTGGGGAAACTGAGATGTAGTGAGGAGCCAGAATTCTGAGGCTACCTGCTGTATGGTCTCTGCATATATGTGATAATATATATGATAGAATATGCAAATATACATACCAGAAGACAGTACAATAATACTGAGAGTTTAATCTATAGAAAACTGAATCACTATGTTGTATACCTGAAACTAATATAAAATTGTAAATTAACTACACTTTAATTAAAAATAAAAATAATAATGTAATACTGAATGAGAGAAAAGATCAGCAAAATTATTTTTTCATAAGAGGGAACCATGACATGGGGAAGGGTTTTATACCACTGACATCAGTGTATGTCGGTGATTCTTGACAGTCCTGTCAGTTTATCAGGTATTGATAGATTTAAGCAAAATAAAAACAGGATGACTTTTCCTGAATGTATTAATGCTACCAGGTTCCATTCAATAAGACCATAAATAAGTAGGGAAGAGATGTAATTATCTCCAAGTGCTTTTAAAGGCATAATACATTTTCCCACTGATTACAGAATGCAGGATAATGAATGAATGGATAGACCAAAATCTATTTTACTGATTAGCTCTATCATATATTTGTACCTTAAAAAAGCAATAATTTTTTAAAAAAAGATCCTATGAAGATATAATAAAGTTATTCTAAAGACAGAAATCTGTAAAATTTATATTGAGGGAAAAAAAAATCTGGCAGTATTTCTGTCATCTTCCTGCCTGCTAATGTCACCCTTTGAGTCAACTATGAACTAGAGTACTATAGGGCAGAGAAATGTTAATACAGAAAGAACTTCATGAAGGGTCAGTCTAACCTGTAAGTGATAAATAATGTTTTCAATCTTTATTATACTGTTAAACATTATTTTAATATTTTTATAATTGAAGTTATATTAAAGTAATTTATCCAGCTAGCCCCATTTCTCTAGTTAATCACTTTCTACTCTTTACCTCCAAAGTAACTACCTCTATTATTAGAGAATATTGTGCTAAATGCTAGTTTAGTGTGTATCTTATACTAAACTATATACTGCTTAAATACAGAATTTATGTTCTATTTTGCACTGAGTATTTTAGAATGTTAAATGTTAAGTTTTACAAATGAGTGAAGGAGTGAACAAACATGAATAAAATTATATGTTGTGTTACATTTATACAAATGTCTTTTGATGGCAAGAATTTATACACTTTTGCATAGGACCTTTTCCAAACACAGACACACATTTTTTAAGTGAAAGAGAATAATTTTCCTTGAGATCCATTAATAAACCTAAAGATAGACAGAAGAAAACAGGCTGAAATAGAAAAGAAAGTTGACATAGTCCAAAGCATTTGTGTAATAAATATTAAAAAATGTTTTGATTGTCTACAGTAAGTTTAAAAACACTGAAAATACTAATAAAGGTGATCATTTTTCTAGAACAGTTTCTTTCAACCCTGGCTGCACATAAGACATCTAGGAGCTCTTTAAAAATTCAGAGGATCAGTCCTCATTCTCAACAGACTTTTAATTAATTGAGGGTGAGTCCTTGGCACTTTCTTTAAAATCTCCCCAGCGATTTTAATGTGAAATCAACAATTGTAACCTACCATTCTTTCTCTTAAAACCAATTTCTGAGACAGGATTTACATTCAATAAAATTTACTAATTTTTTTGGAGTATAATTGTTTTACAATGTTGTGTTAACTTCTGCTGTACAACAAAGTGAATCGGCTATATCAGGTTTCAGAGAATCTCAGTCTACAATCTCCCACCTACATAAAGATGGCAATATAATGTAGTTCTTAGAAGCATAAGCTTTGGTATCCAACTGGGGTTTGTAGTCTAAGGTAGGAAAGTACAAAGTATTTTGAAATGATTTCCACCCAAAGTAAGCAAATAGTTATTTACTGAGCTTTACACAAAACAAGTGACCAAATATCCAATGAAAAGAATCAGAAACTAGTTAATAAGCTTCATTGGTATTTTAAAATCTATATAATGTTTTAAAAATCTAAAACATCCAGAAATTACATTTAGCTAGTATATCTTCTAGGCTCCCATTACATACAAATCAATAAAGAGAGATTTTAACATTATCTAAATATTTTTAAATTATGTAACAGCTTGCTCATTCATTCAATAAGCATTCACTGAGTATCGGTTTAAGGCATATCACATTATATAGTCTAAGAGGGAGAACAATTTTTCTCAATACTGAGGACCAAAAGTTAATCAGTTGGCTATATGGGATTATGAAAAGTATCAGAGAAATTTATCATATGATAATATAATACTAAAGCTAATATTAAAATGAGTGTGATTTTTTTCAGTATATCAGCTCCATGACAGGTTAAAGTGGCCAAGAAGCATGCTGCCTATATGAGGAAAGAAATAAGCCTATATATAAACCACAAGGTAGAAAATTTACATAATAGTAATCTGGAATGGACTGCAATATATTTCTAATATCACAATCCCAAACCATATTAACTTGGGGTTTGTAAAACGTTGGGCTTCCCTGGTGGCTCAGATGGAAATGACCCACCTGCAATGCAGGAGACCCAGGTTTGATACCTGGATGAGGAAGATTCCCTCAAGAAGGGAATGACTACTCACTCCAGTATTCTTTTTTTTTTTTTATTGAAGGCTAATTACTTTACAATATTGTAGTGGTTTTTGCCATACATTGACATGAATCAGCCATGGGTGTATATATGTCCCCCATCCTGAACACCCCTCCAACTCCCTCCCCATCCCATCCCTCAGGATCATCTCAGTGCACCAGCCCTGAGCGCCCTGTCTCATGCATCAAACCTGGACTGGCAATCTATTTCATATATGGTAATATACATGTTTCAATGCTATTCTCTCAAATCATCCCAACGTTGCCTTCTCCCACCGAGTCCAAAAGTCTCTTTCTTGTATCTGTGTCTCTTTTGCTGTCTCACATATTGGGTCATCGTTACCATCTTTCTAAATTCTATATATATGTGTTAGTATACTGTATTGGTGTTTTTCTTTCTGACTTACTTCACTCTGTATAATAGGCTCCAGTTTCATTCACCTCAGAACTGATTCACATGTGTTCTTTTAATAGCTGAGTAATATTCCATTGTGTATATGTACCACAGCTTTCTTATCCATTCATCTGCCAATGGACATCTAGGTTGCTTCCATGTTCTAGCTATTGCAAACAGTGCTGTTATGAACATTGGAGTACATGTGTCTCTTTCAATTCTGGTTTCCTTGGTGTGTATGCCCAGCAGTGGGATTGCTGGGTCGTATGACAGTTCTATTTCCAGTTTTTTAAGGAATCTCCACACTATTCTCCATAGTGGCTGTACTAGTTTGCATTCCCACCAACAGTGTAAGAGGGTTCCCTTTTCTCCGCACCCTCTCCAACATTCATTGTTTGTGGACTTTTTGATAGCAGCCATTCTAACCAGAGTGAGATGGTACCTCATTGTGGTTTTGATTTGCATTTCTCTGATAACGAATGATGTTGAGCATCTTTTCATGTGTTTGTCAGCCATCTGTATATCTTGTTTGGAGAAATGTCTGTTTAATTCTTTGGCCCCGTTTTTTCACTGGGTCATTTTTTCTGGTATTGAGCTGCATGAGCTGCTTGTATATTTTTGAGATTAATTCTTTGTCAGTTGCTTCATTTGCTATTATTTCCTCCCATTCTGAAAGCTGTCTTTTCATCTTGCTTATAGTTTCCTTTGCTGTGCAAAAGCTTTTAACTAGGTCCCATTTATTTTTGCTTTTATTTCCATTGCTCTGGGGGGTGGGTCATAGAGGATCCTGCTGTGATTTATGTCAGAGAGTGTGTTGCCTATGTCTTCCTCTAGGAATTTTATAGTTTCTGGTCTTACATTTAGATCTTTAATCCATTTTGAGTTTATTTTTGTGTATGGTGTTAGAAAGTGTTCTAGTTTCATTCTTTCACAGTGGTTGACCAGTTTTCCCAGCACCACTTGTTAAAGAGATTGTCTTTTCTCCACTGTATATTCTTGCTTCCTTGGTCAAAGATAAGGTGTCCACAGGTACAAGGATTTATCTCTGGGCTTTCTATTTTGTTCCATTGATCTATATTTCTGTCTTTGTGCCAGTACCATACCATCTTGATGACTGTAGCTTTATAGTGTAGTCTGAAGTCAGGCAGGTTGATTCCTCCAGTTCCATTCTTTCTCAAGATTGCTTTGGCTATTTGCCACTCCAGTATTCTTGTCTGGAGTATTCCATGGATAGAGCAGTTTGGCAGGCTACAGTCCATGGGGTCGCAAAGAGTTGGCCACAACTGAGCAACTAACACTTTGGAAAAAGTTAAGACATGGTTCATATGCTTTCAGGGTTACCTATTTCCTTTTTTGTTTACATCTTATTTCTGTACAAATTAAAGATGCACTGAAAAATAAACCAATAAAAAGAAATGAGAGGTCCAGAGCAGGGGCATTCCAGGCTGGGAGCAAGCCTGGTCATGATCAAGCAGAGCCCTGTCCTATCCCACCCAGTCTGAGTTGGAAAATAAGTGTCAGCCACTTTGTCAATACCAAAGCCAAAGTGATGTCCCAGAAGGAGAGTCAGCTCCAGCCACTTCTGCCTAACTCCTCAAGAACTCCCAGCTTAGAGAAGCAGCGTTTCCAGTGGGAGTTCAGAGTGGGACATGGGTTGGCTCTGTGAGGAATTGGAAGTTGATAATCAGGCTCCCTACAGAACTATTTGGTGTTGGGGTCTCTTCAGCTGGAAAGGAGGATGGCAGCTCTCCCAGGTCTTAATTTATTTTGCAAGTCAGTTACCAGGCTTATTCATCTCTGACAATGTGCCTCTATCCAGTGGGTGATCACCAATCACTGCAGGAGATAAAAAGAATAGTGAAAGCAGAGCGAGAAAGCTAACTGACCACCCTAAGTAACTGTGACATTGCAGCTGACTTCTAGACCCAAAAGAGGACTGACCATTTTTCTCTTCACCGCCTATGGTCTATACCCCAGCTCTAATGCATGTGTATGTTTTATCCCTAATATAGGAAGTTGTTGCTAACAGTAAGCTAAATGAGCAGCCCCTCCTCCTGTACTAATTCTAGGATCCCCACTTCTTCCTGCCTGCCCCTTTCTTCTTAGAGGACAGTCTAAAAGGCCGCATAAAATTGCCAGGGTCTTGGTACCTCCAAATGCCCCAACATCGAATCACACAAAGTAAACTCAGAAACTACATTCATTACCACAGAATTAGCAGGAAAAAGAAGGTACAGTGAGGGGATAGGGGCATCAGTAGGACATGACAGAGTGGTAGAATTCTTAATCTCAGAAAGAAAGTGCCTCCTTAAACCTCTCCCTCCCAGCAAGGAGACTGAGGTCAGCTTACAAGACTTACAAGATATCTAACTGTCCTTATTTCTCTGCTCTCCTAGGGTTCTTTCTGCAAGCTGAACTAGGACTATGTTCTGTTTACTCACTTGCTCTAGGTCAGTAGCTGCAGAACTTCCTTATGCATGTAACAGAGAAAGTCCATACAAGGTGCCCTCCAGCTCAGGCTCTCGTCTCCCACCAGGATGAGATTGAACAGCATCTCCAGCTTGCCCTCCTGTTTCTCCACGATAACCTCATGCACTGCAATCTCTATCCCCTTAAACTATCAATGAGGTCTCATACTTTCATGCACAGTGTATTGTGCAGAACTGGCAGAACACTCAAGCCACTGGTGATCTGACTGAAGGAGATGCTGAAAAGGCACTGGACAACTGAGTGTTACCTATTTCTATAAATGAGTTATAAATGGTATTCATGAAAAAAAATCTGACAGTAATCTGTTCATACACGTGTGTATGCCCTGAGTGCTGTATTGCACAGTCATCATTTTTTATAAACAATGACAACAGGTTTAACCCTTAAATGACCACTTATCTATCAAAAGTTCCACATGTATTAAAAATATTAAATAATCAATCATGCAGACTGAATCAGTTAAACTGATATAATGCTTATAATAGCTGTGAAAAGGAGAGGCGAAAAGCAAAGGAGAAATGGAAAGATATAAGCATCTGAATGCAGAGTTCCAAAGAATAGCAAGAAGAGATAAGAAAGCCTTCTTCAGTGATCAATGCAAAGAAACAGAGGAAAACAACAGAATAGGAAAGACTAGAGATCTCTTCAAGAAAATTAGAGATACCAAGGGAACTTTTCATGCAAAGATGGGCTCGATAAAGGACAGAAATGGTATGGACCTAACAGAAGCAGAAGATATTAAGAAGAGGTGGCAAGAATACACAGAAGAACTGTACAAAAAAGATCTTCACGACCCAGATAATCATGATGATGTGATCACTAATCTAGAGCCAGACATCTTGGAATGTGAAGTCAAGTGGGCCTTAGAAAGCATCACTAAGAACAAAGCTAGTGGAGGTGATGGAATTCCAGTTGAGCTGTTTCAAATCCTGAAAGATGATGCTGTGAAAGTGCTGCACTCAATATGCCAGCAAATTTGGAAAACTCAGCAGTGGCCACAGGACTGGAAAAGGTCAGTTTTCATTCCAATCCCAAAGAAAGGCAATGCCAAAGAATGCTCAAACTACCGCACAATTGCACTCATCTCACACGCTAGTAAAGTAATGCTCAAAATTCTCCAAGCCAGGCTTCAGCAATATGTGAACCGTGAACTCCCTGATGTTCAAGCTGGTTTTAGAACAGGCAGAGGAACCAGAGATCAAATTGCCAACATCCGCTGGATCATGGAAAAAGCAAGAGAGTTCCAGAAAAACATCTATTTCTGCTTTATTGACTATGCCAAAGCCTTTGACTGTGTGGATCACAATAAACTGTGGAAAATTCTGAAAGAGATGGGAATACCAGACCACCTAACCTGCCTCTTGAGAAATCTGTATGCAGGTCAGGAAGCAACAGTTAGAACTGGACATGGAACAACAGACTGGTTCCAAATAGGAAAAGGAGTACGTCAAGGCTGTATATTGTCTCCCTGCTTATTTAACTTATATGCAGAGTACATCATGAGAAACGCTGGACTGGAAGAAACACAAGCTGGAATCAAGATTGCCGGGAGAAATATCAATAACCTCAGATATGCTGATGACACCACCCTTATGGCAGAAAGTGAGGAGGAGCTAAAAAGCCTCTTGATGAAAGTGAAGGAGGAGAGCGAAAAAGTTGGCTTAAAGCTCAACATTCAGAAAACGAAGATCATGGCATCCGGTCCCATCACTTCATGGGAAATAGATGGGGAAACAGTGGAAACAGTGTCAGACTTTATTTTTTTGGGCTCCAAAATCACTGCAGATGGTGACTGCAGCCATGAAATTAAAAGACGCTTACTCCTTGGAAGAAAAGTTATGACCAACCTGGATAGTATATTCAAAAGCAGAGACATTACTTTGCCGACTAAGGTCCGCCTAGTCAAGGCTATGGTTTTTCCTGTGGTCATGTATGGATGTGAAAGTTGGACTGTGAAGAAAGCTGAGCGCCGAAGAATCGATGCTTTTGAACTGTGGTGTTGGAGAAGACTCTTGAGAGTCCCTTGGACTGCAAGGAGATCCAACCAGTCCATTCTGAAGGAGATCAGCCCTGGGATTTCTTTGGAAGGAATGATGCTAAAGCTGAAACTCCAGTACTTTGGCCACCTCATGCGAAGAGTTGTCTCATTGGAAAAGACTCTGATGCTGGGAGGGATTGGGGGCAGGAGGAGAAGGGGACGACAGAGGATGAGATGGCTAGATGGCATCACGGACTCAATGGACGTGAGTCTGAGTGAACTCCGAGAGATGGTGATGAGCAGGGAGGCCTGGCATGCTGCGATTCATGGGGTCGCAAAGAGTCGGACACAACTGAGTGACTGAACTGAACTGAGTAAAATAGATGTAGTGATATCTAATTTAAGCCATATTCAACATATAAAATTTTAAAATTCACATGAAACTATGTTATGCAATAAGAAACAAGCATGAGAAGCTGTTATGAGTTGAATTGTGTTCTCCCAAGATTGACAGGCTTCCCCAATGGCTCAGAAGGTAAAGAATTTGTTTGCAGTGCAGGAGAAGCAGGAGATGCAGGTTCAGTCCCTAGGTTGGGAAGATACCCTGGAGAGGGAAATGGCAACCCACTCTAGTATTCTTGCCTGCAAAACTCCATGGACAGAGGAGCCTGGCGAACTATAGTCCATAGGGTTGCAAAAGAGTCGGACACAACTGAGCAACTGAGCAAGACTGATATGTTGAAGTCCTAACCTCCAGGACCTCAGAATGTGACCTTATTTGGAAATAGGGTCATTGCACATGTAATTAGTTAAACTGAGGTCATACTGGAGCAGGGTAGGCCCCTAATCCAATATGACTGTTCCCCTTCTAAAATGGTCATATGAAAATACAGACACATAGGAAGAATGCCATGTGACAAAGAAGAGACTGGAGTTATGAAGTTGTATGTCAAGGAATGCCAAAGACTCCTGGCAAACCACCAGAAGCTAGGAAGAGGCAGGAAGGAGTTCCCTACTGGTTTCAGAGGGAGCATGACCCTGCTGATACCTTGATTTCAGACTTCTCGCCTCCAGAACTATGAGACAGTAAATTTCTATTGTTTTAATCCACCCAATTTGTGGAATTTTGTTACAGTAAGTAAGTGAAGTCGCTCAGTTGTGTCCAACTGTTTGCGACCCCATGGACTGTAGTGTACCAGGCTCTTCTGTCCGTGGGATTTTCCGGGCAATAGTACTGGAGTAGATTGCCACTTTCTTCTCCAGAGGATTTTCCCGACCCAGGGATCAAACCTGGGTCTCCTGCATTGTAGACAGATGCTTTACCATCTGAGCCATACAAAATTAATACAGCATTTTCAGTATCTCTTGTATGTTAAGTTACTAATATTAATGTCTTTATTTTTAAAATTATTTTCTAAAATAACAGTAATTTTGACTTCTGGGAAAATAGTTCTATATATTTTAACATGTATACAGATAGGTAGATAGATACATATGTATATTCATATAGCCATCAACTCTAAGATACTGTTAATGTCTTGATTTTTAACAGCTGTCATTGAAATAAGTTCAATGAAACTGTTTCACACAGGCTTAAGTAATTTCTAGTCCTTTCACTTCAAAATTTAGACTTTGTATTCACACTTCAGTAATACATTTTTAATTCCTAAAATAAAAATAACCTTTAAAAATCTACTACCTTTAGTTTATTCATTATCTTTAAAGCTCTATTGTTGAGAAAGTCGCCTTCAATAAGAATTCATCTCAAGTTTTGGAAAAAAAAAAAACCTGATAAATCACTATTCTTCACACGAAGCAGACAGTCAACATAAAAGATACACACTGTTGCAACACTCATACCACTTACTGCTATCAGCTTATTATACCCACAAGTATGGAGTTTTCCCTTTATCTTCTAGCACCACACTCATTATAAAAATTCACATCTCTCTCTCTTAACTAAGTCTGTTTTAAATTTCTAAACATTTACTATTCAACAGACTTTTTTATTGCAGTGTAATTTACAATGTTATGTTAGTTTCAAGTGTAAAGCAAAGTGATTCAGTTATATACACACACATATATATTCTTTTTCAAATTCTTTTCCATTATAGGTTATTACAAGATATCGAGTATAGTTCCCCTGTGCTATACAGAAGATCCTCATTGTCTGCCTATTTTATATGTAGTAGTCTATACATGTTAACCCCAAATTTCTAATTTATCTCGCCCCCAACTCCCACTATCCCCTTTGGTAACCATGTTTATTTTCTATGTCTGTGACTCTATTTCCATTTTGTAAATAAATTCATTTGTATCACTTTTCAGATTCCACATATAAGTTATATGATATCTGTCTTTGACTAACTTCATTTAGTGTGATAATCTCTGGGTCCATCCATGTTGCTGCAAATGATATTATTTTATACTTTTCACGGGTGAGTAATATTCCATTGCATATATGTACCACATCTTCTTAATCTGTTCATCTTTCACTAGGCTTTTAGGTTGCTTCCATGTCTTGGCAATTGTAAATAGTGCTGCTATGAACACTGATGCCCAGGAGTAAGATTGCTGGATCATATGGTAGAACTATTTTTAGTTTTTTAAGGAACGTCCATACTCTTCTCCACAGAGGCTGAACCAATTTACATTTCTGCCAACAGAGTAAGAAGGTCCATTTCTCTTCACAGCCTCTATAGCACTTATTTTTTATAGATTTTTTGATCATGGCCATTCTGACTGGTGTAGTGATATTTCATCATAGTAAAGCTGGGAGGGATTGGGGGCAGGAGGAGAAGGGGACGACAGAGGATGAGATGGCTGGATGGCATCACTGACTTGATGGACATGAGTTTGAGTGAACTCCAGGAGTTGGTGATGGACAGGGAGGCCTGGCGTGCTGCGATTCATGGGCTTGCCAAGAGAGTCGGTAGGACACGACTGAGCGACTGAACTGAACTGAACCGAGCATCTTTTCATGTGCCTGTTAGCCATCTTTACGTCTTCTTTGGAAAAATGTTTCTTTAGGTCTTCTGCCTATTTTTTTTATTAGACTGTTTGTTTTTTTTCATATTAAACTACAGGAGCCGTTTGTATATTTTGGAACTTGCCAAGAGAGTCGGTAGGACACGACTGAGCGACTGAACTGAACTGAACCGAGCATCTTTTCATGTGCCTGTTAGCCATCTTTACGTCTTCTTTGGAAAAATGTTTCTTTAGGTCTTCTGCCTATTTTTTTTATTAGACTGTTTGTTTTTTTTCATATTAAACTACAGGAGCCGTTTGTATATTTTGGAAATTAACAAACACTTGAATATTAAGATATGTGTGTGAGGTACTGTAGTGGAAGAAGAAGGAGAAAATTCATCGCTTAAGAAAGAAAAAGAGCAATGTGATTTTAAAACCTGGTAAGTTTCTACTCTAAAAATTGTTACCACTTATCCCTTAAAGGTATGCAGCTGCTTTCCCTGCTGGAATATCTCACATATAAATTAAGTCATTTTTCCCCACACAGAAATTTTATTATGATTTTATATCTATTCTAACTTACAATGCTATACAGCTTTTTAGGTGAGGGTATCTTTTGTTCCTCTAAATAATATAGATTAAAAATAAATTACCTACAGAAATCAACACCAGCAATACTTATTACTGCTGCACTTTACAAAAGCTGTACTACAGAAAAATTACACAGATGTTTATTGATAATATATACACACTCATAATTATAAACTTAACTACTTAATGTGTAAGCTATGAATAACTTCCTGAAATGGATCTTTTTATTATTATTGACTTTGTAATTACATTTCTTTCACATAAAGTAGTACTTAGCATTGTGGNAGAAAAATTACACAGATGTTTATTGATAATATATACACACTCATAATTATAAACTTAACTACTTAATGTGTAAGCTATGAATAACTTCCTGAAATGGATCTTTTTATTATTATTGACTTTGTAATTACATTTCTTTCACATAAAGTAGTACTTAGCATTGTGGCTATAGTCTTGAAGATCATCCACACACAAATTATGCATTTATTAGAAAATGTGTAGGCTAAAACTATGGGGCTCAACTGTCAGAATATATGATAATTTCTGGATAAACATTTGTATAATTAAGACATACCAACACTGAAGGCCCCTGTAAGACTTTATCCAATTTTTGAAAATCTAAATATTCAAATAAATATAATATTTCTGCATACAAAAGAAAAACTATCAATGCTTCTTTTCCATCAATCAAATCAGTTTTCCCTGAGAAGACACAATCCTCCTTTAAGTTCTACCAGACACAGAGACATTAATTTAAAATATGATGATGGGTCAACATCTTAAAATTATTAGTAAATTATAGTTGTACCATTCTTATACCATCTGCAGATTCCTGAGTAAGTATTTTCCCAAGGTTTATACTACAACTGTTTCCATGGGCTCCTCAGACAGGTTAAAATGCAGATGCTTAAAACATCTGAACTCTATTACCTTCATAATACCTAGAGAACAGAAAGATCTATTCACAGAGCTTCAAACTTGCAGATGTCCATGAAAAGACTAATTTATAATTTTCTCCTTTTAAAAGGAGCAATACCTCTGATTCAGTACTGTCTTGTAAAAGAAATGTATCCTTTGAGCATAACAAGCTACAGTCCTCCCATTTCTTTATATCAAGCTGGGAAACTTTTAGTTCTAATTCAAAATCGGATGTTTTCTACAGAGCATTTGTGTTTTAACCAGCCCATGATGTCCCATTACCAGATTCCATGTGGAAAGTAATCAGAAGTTACTGAATATAAATACTCTTTGTACGAAGTCTTTGTTGTCTAATTTATTTTGTTTCAATTTTTTTCTTTTATGTTGTGCTTTTTATTTTTAAATTTACTTATCTATTTTAATAAAATATTTAAAATACTTCATGTGTACCTTGTTTAAATCCCTTTATGAATCTTTTCTTTAAAAGAATGTTTAAAAGAAATACCCTAATTTCCCTTACTTCCTAAAGCATCAGCCTTCAGTAACTTTCCAACTCTGAGGTTTTAACTATGGCTTGGATATAGTAAGGAAATAAGAATTTTTAATAGTAGCACTGGGTAGTTATATTGAGGGTTTTAAGTAATTTTATTTATCTATGATTTTTGGCTGTGCTGGATACTCGTGGCTGCGCGGGCTCTTCTCCAGCTGCGGTGAGCAAGGGCTACTCTCTAGTTGCGGAGCACGAGCTCCTCATTGCAATGGCTTCTCTTGTTGCAGAGCACAGGCTCTAGGACACATGGGCTCGGTGGTTGCGGCCCCCAGACTCTAGAGCACAGGCTCACTAGTTATGGAACATGCACTTAGTTGCTCCAAGGCATGTGGGATCTTCCAGGATCAGAGACTGAACACGTCTCCTGCACTGGCAGGCAGATTCTTTACCACTGAGCCACCAGGGAAGCCCCTATATTGAATTCGAAGTGAAATTATAAAGTGAAGAACATGATTACTGTCTTGCTATATACAAATCATTTTTTTTGCTTATCTCTTGGTAATACTTCTATAAAACCTATCATCTGATCGTCACATACTCACATTTTAGGTTTAAGAGATGAGGAATGGTTCTCTAATTTTACATACTAAACGATGGTTTGGGACTTCCCTGGTGGTCCAGTGGTTAAAACTCTGTGCTCCCAACACAGGGCACCCATGTCTGATCATCTGGTGGGGGAAGATGATGCATGATGCAGCCAAAAAAATTAACAGGGGTTCATGCCAAGATACAGAACTCAGAATGATAAAGAATGGAATATTCTTCTCTTTCACCTACACTAGCATAAATTAAAATCAGAAAAATAAAGATTATACAACTCATGTTTCTCAAATAGCATTACTTAAAAATGATTAATTCATTATCCTACCTTCATCTATGAAATCCAATGTAAGAATCAGAAAATGTGCTTAAATATATTCTTTCTCCAGTCCCTAAAACTATCACACAAGAGCTCATCATCCTAAGAAGCATGCCAGCTCTCATACTGTAGAAGAAAAAGATCTGATTTAAACATGACCTGGATCACTCACAGCATTTGATTTCATTTACAACTTGACATTATAGTCATTTTCAAAATATATACTTCTTTAAAAGTCTTCTTTCTCAACGGCCCCTTCAAAGTTTGAAAATTATTTCAAATACAGTATCTCTTACTATCAAATGACTACTTAAATTGAAACTTTTCAATTCAAAATATTTAAACAAGAAACTTAAAAATTAATTGATATAAACTCATAAAAAGAATATGATCTACAGATGAATAATGAAATGCCTATATTCATTTTCATGTTTTCAGAATTAAAGCTGCAAACCTTAATTACCTGTTATTCAATTAATTCTTACAAATATGTACAGAAACACACAAAGGAATAGCCTCTAATAAACAACTTTCTCAATCTACTGTTTCTATATTCTGACACAGGATAAATTTAGATAAATTTACATTTCATATTTGCAAAACAAATTGTGGTATATGTTGCTTTAAAAAGAAACAGGATTCAGTGAGTCTCAATAATCAAAAGTAGGTTGATTATATGAAACACCACAATGTGCTACTCTTCAAATGAAAAAAAAAAAAAAAATCAAATATGTCAGTTTTACCTGGGGAGAAGAGAGCTAGATGTTTGGAGTTCCTGTTTATGTGTGTTCCTGTGTCTGTTTAATTCTAAAAACAGCCTCTCTCCAACTCCTTTCAAAAATCAATATTTTTTCAGTAAATATGAGCATATACTGTACAATAAAATGCAAAAAGATAATGTGTACTTCCAAAGTGCTATAATAGTCCAAATAGAAAAAAAAAAAAATCAGCATTTAAATTTCCCCACATAGCAAGTCAATGTTAAACAATGTCATTTTTTCCCCTTTCTCCCTATCCATTCCACAAATCAGGACTACTGAATTTGTATTTTTAATAAGACGTACAAACTGACTAGACGCTCTGAAGCAATAAAAGAAAAAGAAATCCTTTTCATTCCCCCACAAACAAAAAGATAAAACAAAAGCAAATATGAAGACTTGTTAAATGAGAAGCATTTGAAAAACCCAACGTGACCAGCTTTTGATTTACCCCAGTCTGACAAGGAAGACAGACCCCACCCCCACTCCAGATTGTGCCTTTTTTTTTTTTCCTTGGGTGGGGGTGTGGAGAAGAAGCTGTCACATTTCCATCTTCGGGTATTGTTAAGTCCACAGCCTAGATTCCCAAGTATCACTGGTCTAGGGGAAAAAAAACACTAAAGCAGATAATTAAAACTGTATGAAATGCACAGTATTTTGCTGAGGTTTTTTTCCCCATTTTTAAAGTTAATTATACCCAGCTTCAATCTGCAAAGACTAGATTGCCTTTGACAGCCTGTCCCTCAAACGTTCCCTGTAAGACCGCTTGCTCCAGATTCACTAACAGTTCGCTCCTCTCTAAACTTAAATTAGAAAAACGCATTCAGAAATGATTACATCCAGAAAGCCATACTTCCCCATCCTTTTTGCTTTGGCGTGGGGTGTAAAACGAAGAATAAAAAAGCGATCTATTCGCTCTTCAAACAAAAAGAAATGGGGGTAGTGGAGGAAAGAGCAGCGGTGGACCTGACGAAATGTTGAGAAAAGTTTTTTATGTGACTAGTTTGTCCTTTGGCAGAGGATCGGGAGTTGGGCAAAAAGCCGGGGTCCTGGCTCAGGGCTTGTGCAAAGAGAAGGCACCTGCGGAAGAGGAGGCCGGGGACCCGAGAGAAGCCGCGCGAGCACCTACCGACTTGCAGCACATTCTCCACGGAGCCGCTGTCCAGCAGACGGATGCCCCGGCGGAAGGGAAGCCCCTCGCCGCCACCGCTGCCGGCCACTCCAGCCCCAGAGCCCAGTCCGGGGGACGCCCCCGCCACGGCGGCCCCGGGGGCGGAGCCGGCCGGAGCGGCGGCCCCGGGGGGTGGCGGCGGCCCCTCCTCGGCCGGCGAAGCCCCCGCGGCGCCGCCAGCCGCGCCGGCGCCAGGGCCGCCGCGGTACTGGAAGCTGGAGTACATGCAGATCTCCCGCTCATTCCGCGGGAAGGACCAGTAGACGATGCGGCGCTGCACGGGCTCCGGGATCCGCTCAAAGCGCTCCTCCACCCGCTCGTACGCCCACTTTTCTGCCACCGTCTTGGCGGCGCAGTCCAGCAAGGACTCGGGCTGCAGGTGGGGGCGGGCCCCCGGGGGTAGGCAGCTGCCGCCGACGCCCCCCACCCCGCCGCCGGCCGCCCCGGGCGAACCGCGAGGGTGGTGAGCCTGTGGACTGGGCCACGAGCACAGGCGCTTGGCCGGAGAGACCGGCGACGGGGAGAGCAGTTCCTCTCGCTCACCTCCTTCCGCCATTGCTGGGGACTGACTGACTGACTGAGGAGGCGGCGGCGGCACCGGCTGCGGCGGAGACCCCGGCCACGGCCACGCGCCCCGCGCAAGCGCCCAGCTGCGGCACCGGGGGGCGGGGCGAGCAAACCCGCGAGCCGGCCGGCCCGAGTGGGGAGCCTGGGCCGGTCCGGTGCGCGCGCCGCGAGGGCCGACAGGGGCGGCCTGAGGACGAGCGGGAGGCGGCGCGCGCTGTCCGGGGCCGCCGCGAGCGCGAGGAGGGACGGGAGCGAGCGCGGGCTGGCGGCGCGCGCCAGGGGCAGACCGCCCAGAATGCGCACCGAGCGCTCGCGCCTGGCCGACTTCCACCTAGGGGACACCCAGGGACCGGGAGCGCCCGGCACCCTCGCCAGCCCGCGCGCCTCCCACCCACCTGCAGCCTGGAGGGAAAGGAGTGGACTGTGCGGCCAAGTGCAACGGCCCGGAGCGAGTATTGCGCGAAGCCGCAAGCAAAGTGCTAGGCTTGCGGGGCGGAGAAAGAGAACTCAAAATCAAGGGTCCTCTGGTAGATGGACCAGACGGGCGACGGCCCCAGAGGAGCGAATGATCTGGCAGAAAGACGCTAGGAAGACGCTAGGGGGGAAAATTGGAAAGTTCCATTGATGAAAACTCCCCTCACACCACAGCAATGTAGAATAAAGTCAGCCATCCCCTCCAGAGCCAGGCAAAGTCGCGCCAGCCCCTGACTGGACAATGGGGCGCCAAGATCTCACCGCCACGGCAGCTACAGCCTCCGTGGGTTTTGAAGGGTTTTAGAACCTTGCATCCTAGGAAACAAAACACTTTCGTGTGGTTTTTGGTACAATTCTCTAATCATCTGAGTCCAGTCTCAATTAGGGCTTTATATTTTCCTCACTTGGCTCAGTCTTCTGCACTTTCATATTAATTATAACAAGTAACACACACATTTTTATATATTTGTGTAATGGTCCGTCAAGTCAAAGCTATGGTTTTTCTAATAGTCATGTATGGATGTGAGAGTTGGACTATAAAGAAACCTGACCGCTGAAGAATTTTGAACTGTGGTGTTGGAGGAGATTCTTGAGAGTCCCTTGAACTGCAAGGAGATCCAACCAGTCCATCCTAAAGGAAATCAGTTATGAATATTCACTGGAAGGACTGATGCTAAAGCTGAAACTCCAATACTTTGGCCACTTTTCTGATGCATTCGAAAAGACCCTGATGCTGGGAAAAATTGAAGGCAGGAGGGAAGGGGGATGACAGAAGATGAGATGGTTGGATGGCATCACCAACTGGATGAACATAATCTGAGTAAGCTCAGCGAGTTAGTGATGGACAGGGAAGCCTAGCATGCTGTAGTCCATGGGGTCTCAAAGAGTCGGACTCTACTGAGCCACTGAACTGAACTGTAATGTCCAACTGCCTGTGCGCTCCATGAGAGCAAAGATCATGTCTGTTTTCTTCTTGATAATTTATATTCTGACACAGCAACTTTACCACTAACTCCTCCATAAACAATACTGAGTTGTAAGCGATGGTATGTTGATCAGTCAAGAAAACTTATTTCAGATTTTCAGACAAATTAATCTCGAAAATGTTAAAATGTTCCAAAAACTGTACTGAGTTCCTTTAGTTGTGTTCTCTCTCCAAAATGAACAAGTTCTAGAGTGTAGTATAAATAAGGATTCAGTTCAGTTCAGTTCAGTCGCTCAGTCGTGTCCAACTCTTTGCAACCCCATGAATGGCAGCACACCAGGCCTCCCTGTCCATCACCATCTTCCGGAGTTCACTCAAACTCATGCCCATCAAGTCGGTGATGCCATCCAGCCATCTCATTCTCTGTCGTCCCCTCTTCCTCCTGCCCCATATCCCTCCCAGCATCAGGGTCTTTTCCAATGAGTCAACTCTTTGCATGAGGTGGCCAAAGTACTGGAGTTTCAGCTTGAGCATCATTCCTTCCAAAGAACACCCAGGACTGATCTCTTTTAGAATGGACTGGTTGGATCTCCTTGCAGTCCAAGAGACTCTCAAGAGTCTTCTCCAACACCACACTTCAAAAGCATCAATTCTTCGGTGCTCAGCCTTCTTCACAATCCAACTCTCACATCCATACATGACCACTGGAAAAACCATAGCCTTGACTAAATGGACCTTAGTTGGCAAAGTCATGTCTCTGCTTTTGAATATGCTATCTAGGTTGTTTATAACTTTTCTTTCAAGGAATAAGCATCTTTTAATTTCATGGCTACAGTCACCATCTGCAGTGATTTTGGAGCCCAAAAAGATAAAGTCTGACACTGTTTCCACAGTTTCCCCATCTATTTCCCATGAAGTGATGGGACCAGATGCCATGATCTTCATTTTTAGAGAAGAGTAAATGACTGAAGATGGACAGGGGCCAAAGTAGTTTGATTTTGCTATAATCTCAGAATTTAAAGGGGCTTCCCTTGTGGCTCAGCTGGTAAAGATTCTGCCTGCAATGTGGGAGACCTGGGTTTGATTCCTGGGTTTGATTCCTGGGTTGGAAAGATCCGTTGGAGAAGGGGAAGGCTACCCACTCCTTCTGGCCTAGAGAATTCCATGGACTGTATAGTCCATGGGGTTGTAAAGAGTCAGACACGACTGAGCAATTTTTACTTCACTTCAGAATTTTAAAAGTACAGCTATAGATTTACAGAATTACAGTGTAAATCACACTTGGTATTTGTATGATGCTAATCATATTATTTGTAAAAGGGAGGTAGTAATGATAAATGATAACCTATACATAAAATTTACTAGAAGTAATTCAAATCTAGTGTTTATTTGGTGTAGTGGATAACATGTTTATATCTGTAAATGGATTTATATCTGCAAATATCTAAATGAATTATTGTGAAGTAGCATAAATCCTTGTTGTTTAGTCGCTAAATCATGTCCGACTCTTTGCCACCCCATGGACAATACAGTCCATGGAATTCTCTAGGCCAGAAGGAGTGGGTAGCCTTCTCCTTCTCCAGCGGACCTGCCAGGCTCCTCTGTCCATGAGATTTCCCAGACAAGAATACTGGAGTGGATTCCCATTTCCTTCTCCAGGGGATCTTCCTAACCCAGGGATAGAACCCAAGTCTCCTGCATTAGCTGGAGGATTCTTTACTGTTGAGCTACCATGAAAGCCAGCATAATCCCTTGCTGTGCTATGCTGTGCTTAGTTGCTCAGTCATGTCCGACTCTTTCTTACCCCCATGGACTGTAGCCCCCCAGGCTCCTCTGTCCATGGGAATTCTCAGGCAAGAATACTAGAGTGGGTTGCCATGTCCTCCTCCAGGGATCTTCCCAACCTAGGGATCAAACCCAGGTTTCCTGCATTGCAGGCAGATTCTTTACCAGCTGAGCCACCAAGGAAGCCCAGCATAATCCCGCAACCTCCTTAAATCTGGTACCACAATTATAGACTTTCATGGCACCGTTCTTTTCCTTCCTAGAACTTATCAGTTTATTTTGAGGGTGAGTATTCCTTTAATGCCTTTCTCTCTAACTAGATTATGAGCTAATATAAGAGCAGAAAATGTTTCTCTGTAAAGGCCTATCTCTAACACTCACTGTAATGCTACATATATTATTGTTGTTGATCAGTCACTAAGTCGCATAAGACTCTGCAACCCCATCGACTGCAGCACACCAGGCTCCCCTGTCCTTCACTATTTCCTGGAGCTTGCTCAGATTCACGTCAGTTGAGTCAGAGATGCTAGCTAACCATCTCATCCTCTGCCGACCCCTTCACATTTTGCCTTCAGTCTTTCCCAGCATCAGGGTCTTTTCCAAGGAGTTGGCTCTTTGCATCAAGTGGCCAAAGTATTGGAGTTTCAGCTTCAGTATTAGTCCTGCCGATGAAAATATCCTTTAGGATTGACTGGTTTGATTTCCTTGCAGTCCAAGGGATTCTCAAGAGTTTTCTCCAGCACGCTGCTCAAAAAAAATTTGCTTTCTGAATAAATGAATATGTTTGAGTAAATATCTGATATACTCAACAGCTGGAAAATATAGAGGTTGGAACATAAGAAGACATGTTACTTAAACATTTATTAAGAATCAAGTTTGTTTTTTACAAGTTTGATTTAACTAGGTGTTTTTCCTTATCTGGAGGACATTAAAATTTATAGAAAAGTACAAAGAATAGCATAATCTATACCCATATACTCACCACTCAGAATTAATAATTATTACTTAATATAGCAGAAGTCCACTTTAACTGCCTCCATATAGCATCCCCAGGAACAAGTTTAACTTGAGTTTGGAGTCCATTTTTAAATTATGTGTGTGTGCATATGTAACATTGTTTGGTGTATACTTCATTTAATTGAATGGTATCACAGCTGCCTACTATCACATTGGTAACTTTCTTTTTCCAGTGCATACTGTTTAATTACCAATTAAATTTGGTAATATGTCATTGAATTTGTAAATATTTAGATGATGGGTAAGATGAATTTTCCTTCTTTGTTTTTGTTTTCCAATTTTTTCTTAGCTGTCTGTGTACTTTTTAAACCTTCTATATAAATCTTATAATCTACTCTGTTTCCAAAATTCCTTCAAGAATTCTTCTTGGAATTACATTAAATTTATAGATTAATTTGGGGTCAACTATAACTGTCTTCATAAATATAATATATCCTTTTATTTATCTGAGTGTTCCTTGCCAATTTTTTAAAAAGAACTATTTTATTATTACTCTTGTATTTATTTGTGACCCTAGTGATTGATAGACCTTTTCCAAAATATCATTAAACAAGAAACAGTCTCATCTCTGGCAGCTTAACATCAAGTTAGCGAGATACGATAAAACATGTGGAAAGTTAAATAACAGTAAAAGACTGTAATGATACAAAAAAGTAGTAGCTTCAGAAGATTGTCAGGTGATTTGAAGAAGCACTCATTATTTTGGGAGTCAGAAGAAAGATCGGTTTGGGCAAAACTTGTGAGAGGGAGCTCTACTGTAGTCTTATTTCATCTAGGTCTTGGAGAATGAATAGGATTCAAATATGCCCAAAAGCTTAGGTAAGGAATTTCAGTTATGTTGAACAACTCCAGCAAAAGCCCCAAAGCTGAAAAGTACAGAACATTCATGGAACAGTTAAAAATAAATGTTTGTATATAAAAATGGGAAATAAAGATTAGAAATATCTTTTAAAGCCAAATTATGGGTGATATTAAATGCCAGGTTAAGGAACATGAAGTTAAGTATATAGTATGGGCAACAGGGAACCAAGATAGTGAAGGTTGTTAGACATCTATATAGCATGATAGCACTGAATGTAACCTATGTTTTTCACATCTCTTCCCTCATTAGTATGCTTTGTGTGTTAGTCACTCGGTCATGTCCAACTCTTTTCAATCCATGGACTGTAGCCCGCCAGGCTCCTCTGTCCATAGAATTCTCCAGGTGAGAATACTGGAGTGGATAGCCATTCCCTTCTACAGGGGATCTTCCTGACCTAGGGATCAAACTCAGGTCTCCTGCATTGTAGGCAGATTCTTTACCATCTGAGCCATGAGGGGAGTGCCAGTGTGCTTTATACTTAGCACATAATAGACCCTCAATAACTGTTCCATGAATGAATGAATCATCTGGCTGTGATGTGGTCAATCTATTCAAAGGGGAGAAAAAGAGACATAGAAACCTTTTAGGTACCTATTCCAACAATCTAGTCATGAACTGTAGTGGCCTCAATTCAGATGACAGTAGGAAAAGAGACATTTCTCTGAATAAACTGCTTCTGCCCTATTGTTTCTAAAAAATAATGATATAATGACATTGTACCTTGGAGTAGCAGGGTGACTTTTTTTCCTGATAGCTCATGAAACTACATGTTGTGTTTTCTGATACATTTGCCATTTTTAAACAAATACAAAGAAATAAGCTACTATTTGTGAGGAGATGGGTTGGTGGTAAAGAATCAGCCTGCCAATGCCTGAGACATGGGTTCAATCCCTGGGTCAAGAAGATTTCCTTGGAGAAAGAAATGGCTGCCCACTCCAGTATTCTTGCCTGGAAAAGCCTATGGACAAAGGAGCCTGGTGGGTTACAGTCCATGGGGTCACAAAAGAGTTGGACATGCTTAGCAATTAAACAACAACAACCAATAGTGAAGGATACTAGGTTGCTTAATATAGCCTGGACATTAAGAACGAAAGAAACTGGGATTTCCCTGGCAGTGGTTAAGACTCCATGCTTCCAACACAGTGGTGCGGGATTGACCCCTGATTGGGGAACTAAGATCCTACATGCCACAAAGGCACAACCAAAAAATAAAAACAAAAAAACTTCCAAAAGAAAAGAAGAATGAAAGAAACCATATATGACCCTGAGCTGGAACCAGGGAAACCTAGAATTGATACAGAGGAAGTTATAGGAAGGAGGAAAGAACATCTAATAATGATGATATTTAAAACTGATACAATGTTTTACAGTTTTCAGCTAGAAAATAAAGCATTCCTGAAGAAAACTGATGCTGACCAAGAATATTAACTTTATTCTAATTTCATGTGGGCCCTAAATTGCTGCTTGTTAACTCTGTTATTCATCTCCAATTTATTAGCATCTTTATTCCCATTTTACATTTGTAGAAATGCTCAGAAATATTGTGTTTTAATCAAGGTCACTAGCAAGTGGTGACAGATCCAGAACTCAAATCCACCTTGTTGAATTCTGAGTCCAGTGAAGTTTCCTTTCTATACCATTAGTTGTCTCACCTAAGAGGCAAAGTATTTTGTAAGGATAGAATTATAGTGACCATATATTCTCTCCTGGATAAGGACTCAAATTTGGCCTGAAGGGGGCTATCAGATTGATCAACTTAGAAGGGAATAAGCAATGAGATTTCTTAGTAAAGCATGAGAATTGTTCCATTGGTTAAATAATTAAACTTCCCTGGTGGCTCAGAGGTTAAAGCGCCTGCCTCCAATGCAGGAGACCTGGGTTCGATCCCTGGGTCGGGAAGATCCCCTGGAGAAGGAAATGGTAACCCACTCCAGTATTCTTGCCTGGAAAATCCCACGGACGGAGAAGCCTGGTAGGCTACAGTCCATGGGGTCGCAAACAGTCAGACACGACTGAGCGACTTCACTTTCACTTTCTTTAGGAAATAAGAAGGAAAAAGAGGGTAAGAACAGGAGGAAGGTGAAGGAGAAGAAGAAAGATGAAAAGGAAAAGCAGCAGTGACTTGTAGTAAGAAAGAGACCATAACACACTGGAAATATCAGCACGTGAAATAATTATGAGACCCCAAATCAGGTCTTGTTTATCTGTGGTTTGTGTGGAGTAAATATGGAGGTCAGTGTCCCTGAGAGCTATATGAAGCCACTGTTGACATCTGCCAGCTCTTTTCAAAATTAGCCTAAACATTGGTTCAGATTAAAATAATACCAGTTTATTGATGTTAGCGTTATTGTTCTAATACTTTAAATACAAGTCAACATACAATGTGGGGCTTATAGTTTAGGAAACAGACGTTAAACAAATAAACATATAAATATATAAATACAGATGGTAAAAACATGGCATATAAGATTTTGGGGAATATGTAAAACGTGGCTGGGAATAGCAAGTACTTAAGATTAATTGGAACACAGAGGCTGTGGTGAGAAGTACCAGGAAAAGACTATAAAAGAGATTTGAGAAACATTGGGAAAAGCTTTAGACTGCTAACTTAAGGAATCTGAGTTCTCTTAGCTTGGCAGAGGGAAGCCAATGAAGGTGTTTTGAGCAGGTGAGTAGCATGATAAAAAGGCCTGTTTGGGGAAGATTAATCAGACAAATTGTGTGTGGGATCAATGGGAAAGAGAAATGGAGGCAGAGGATAAGTTAGAAGGTTATGGCAACATGTGAGAAGGAGGTAGTAAAGCCCTGTAGAGGACACATGACATCTAGACATCAAGGCTGAATTCCAGCCTGCACTCCACTCACCCGGTCTTGCACCTAAAGGGTTGCAATTTGGGTGCCTTTCAAATTCTCACCAAGGAACCATATGGGTAGTGACCCTAGACTGTATTACCCTGTTTCATCTCTCTCCTCTGGTGAGAGAACGGATCCATTTCAAAGAGACCGAAGCCTAAAGATACTTCTTTTATAGCATTGCAATGTCTAGGGTGAAAACACAACTACCAAAATCAATGACCAGGAAGAATACATGACATTTTATAACAGCTCTTTTAATGTCAGGAAAATTTTGAGCCAATCTTAAAAACAAATCTTCAAAATTGCATTTGTGGACCATCCTCAACCCTTTAGGAAAGTAACAAAAATCATGAGTGAGGGATAGAGTTAGGCTCAGAAATGGGGATTTAGACATCATTTGGGAAGTAAACTATATGCAATCCAGAATAATTTATATGATAATGGACTTTATTCTAGTTTCAGTCTCAAAATGTAATGGCAGAACCTGTGCTCGATGATAATGCTAACTTTGAAAGTGAAAGTCACTCAGTCGTGTCTAATTCTTTGTGACCCTATGGACTATACAGTCCATGGAATTCTCCAGGCCAGAATACTGGAGTGGGTAGCCTTTCCCTTCCCAACCCAGGGATCGAACCCAGGTCTCCCGCATTGCGGGCAGATTCTTTACCAGCTGAGCCACCAGGGAAGCCCAAGAATACTGCAGTGGGTAGCCTATTTCTTCTCCAGCCAATCTTCCCGACCCAGGAATTGAACCGGGGTCTCCTTCCTTGCAGGCAGATTCTTTACCAGCTGAGCTACCAGGAAAGCAAATGCTAACTTTGAATATATATGAAATACTGATAAACTGGGAGTAGGGAAAGATATTTGAGAAATGGAAAGGAAAATCATGATTAAAACAATATTGAGGACTTCCCTGGTGGCACAGTGGATAGGAATCTGCCTGCCAATGCAGGGGACACAGGTTTGATCCCTGATCTAGGAAGATTCCACATGTGGTGGAGTAGCTAGGCCCATGTGCCGCAACTACTGAAGGCCATGTGCCTGTGCTCCACAACAAGAGAAGCCACCACAGTGAGAAGCCCATCACCACAACTAGAGAGTAGCCCCTGCTTGCCGCAATTAGAAAAAGCCTGTTGCAAAGCAACGAAGACTCAGCACAGCCAAAAATAAATATAAATAAATAAAATTGTTTTTAAAATTGACTTGATTGGCCCTATTACCCAACCCTGCCATATTTCTTCCAGTGAAGAACAACGATAAAATTAGAGGGATTTAGCTCCACGGGTAAGCTCCAACTTATCTAATGGATTGCAGTAATCCCACACCCCATTCTAAAGTGATTCGGTCAGGGATAGGCAGTTGTAAGTCAGTCAATGTACAGCATTTCCCTTGCACTGGGGATTGGTTTGGGAATGGGCATAACCCACTAGGCCAATGAGACATGGTTTGCTGGCAACTTCCAGGAAAGAAATGTTCTCACTCTCTTAAAAGAGCTCGTGGAAGTAACTCTCTGAGTGCTCTGACATAGAAAAGGAGATTGCTGATAGCATGCAATGAATACAAGGGTAAGCCAGGCTTCACTTGAAGGTGACACACCAGAAGGCTTATGGGAAACATAGAAAATAACTAGATTCCTGATGGCATTCTTGAACAGCTGAATCAAACCTACCTAATGCCCTCTATGTCTATCAACATCCAGTTACATGAGTCAATAAATCCCCTTTATAATTTTTCATTATTTTTTGAGATAATTTACATGTATTAAAATACACAACCTCTAAATGTACAGCTTAATGACTCTCTACATATGTACATACCTATGAGGCCATCACACACATCAAAATATAGAATATTTCTGTCATTCCATAAAGTTCCTTTGTACCCCTTTTCAGTCAATATGAATTCCTGCCTGCCCCCCTCCTCCCCGCCCCGCTGCCCCAGAGACACATTATTCAAGTAGACTCCTATGGTATGAATTCTTTTGTCTGGCTTTTTCCACTAAGCACGTTTTAAGAGTCATCTCTGTTATTCCCACATATCAGCAATTTGTTCGGTTTTAATCCTGAGCAGTATTCCATTACACAAATGTACCACATGTCCATTTTTCTTTATCCATTCTCTCTTTGATGGACATTTGATGTGTGTTAGTCAAGAAGGATTAGATGTGTGAGAGCTTTATTAGAAGTTAAGCTGTATAGGGAACACAGAGGAAACTATGAACTAGGGAAAGACTGTGTGAGATATCAAGGCTCCCCTGGTGGCTCAGCAGTAAAGAATCCATCTGCAATTCAGGAGATGCAGATGTGGGTTCGATCCCTGGGTCAGGAAGATCCCCTGGAGGAGGGCGTGGAAGCCCACTCCAGTATTCTTGTCCCATGGACAGAGAGCCTGATGGGCTATAGTCCATAGGGTCGCACAGAGTCAGACACAGCTGAAGCAACTCAGCATGCTTGCACACACATGACAGCCATCAGAACTCTACGCTGGTNATGTGGGTTCGATCCCTGGGTCAGGAAGATCCCCTGGAGGAGGGCGTGGAAGCCCACTCCAGTATTCTTGTCCCATGGACAGAGAGCCTGATGGGCTATAGTCCATAGGGTCGCACAGAGTCAGACACAGCTGAAGCAACTCAGCATGCTTGCACACACATGACAGCCATCAGAACTCTACGCTGGTGAAGAAGAAAGGGAAAGAAGGAAGATTGAGTGGAAGGGTCTTAGACTGCAATTCAGTTCTAAGAATGTTAGACAAAACCGGTCACCCATCAGAGGGGTCCTGCATCTCCCAGGATCAGGTCTGCCTTAGAATCTCTTTTACACTCAGTCAGAAGAGCAACCTGTGGAAACCATGGCCTTTGAGTGAACATGGGGATGGATTTTAGAGCACAGCAATCAAGATGGTTAACAAAGAATGCCCTCACAATGTATGGAGAAGGCAATTGCACCCCACTCCAGTACTCTTGCCTGGAAAATCCCATGTATGGAGGAGCCTGGTGGGCTCCAGTCCATGGGGTCGCAGAGTTGGACACGACTGAGCGACTTCACTTTCACTTTTCACTTTCATGCATCAGAGAAGGAAATGGCAACGCACTCCAGTGTTCTTGCCTGGAGAATCCCAGGGACCGGGGAGCCTGGTGGGCTGCCATCTCTGGGGTCGCACAGAGTCAGACACAACTGAAGCGACTTAACAGCAGCAGCAGGAGCAGCTCACGATGTAATCTTCTCAGATCACAGAGATCCGAGAAGAGCGTTTTTATGGCTTCCACAGTCACCCTTTATTTCATAGATTTACTTCTCCTTACAGGATTGGGGAACATACCTTCCATAGTTCTCTTTCTGAGAGGAAACTCAGAAGAGGAAGGTTGACTGGGTGAGGTACAACCTTCATTGCTTCAACTGATCCTGGGGCCACAACTAGTATTCATTTTCTCCTTCCTCTACTTATCCATTCTGAACTTGCCCCACCCTCAATTATCACCTCAGAGCTCACTTAGTGGTGTGACTAAACCTACAGTCCTTAGGATTCTGAGCCCTTAGTAATCATATCTTTCTCAGGCCAAGATGTTTCCATGTGTCTGGTTACAGTTACAGTGGGGCAAGGGAGTACCAGGAGGCACCCAAATAGATCTCTTGGATTCTGTTGTTTCCTCCCTGACCCCACTGTGTAAAAGGAACACCATCTCCTTCTGCTGAAGGGTCAGTGACTCCTGCCAATATCGTGACTCCACACCTCCTAGTCTCTGGACACAAGTCTCTGGTGCACTGGTAGGAGCTGAAGTTTGTGATGCAGTGGACCAGGGCCTTTAATCATGCAGAACCTACTGTTGTGGAGACAGGAAGTGCACAATCCCCAGAAGGTCACTGGCAATGATTATAAGTGGGACCACTCCTGCTTCTATTCTTTGGTTTCGGGACATCTGTCTTATTCCTAGTAGAGACACAGCACTATATGCGTGCATGTGTACTAAGCTGCTTCAGTTGTGTCCGACTCTTTGTGACCCTATGGACTGTAGCCCGCCAGGCTCCTCTGTCCATAGGATTCTTCAGACAAGAATACTGGAGTGGGTTGTCATGCCCTCCTCCAGATGATCTTCCCAACCCAGGGACTGAACTAGCATCTCATATGTCTCCTGAGTTAGCAGGCGGGTTCTTTACTACCATCACCACCTGGGAAGCCCACAGCACTATATAGAGGCCCCTAATTTGATGCACACACAACATTGAAGGATGGCACCCTGGGGACTTCTCTGGTGGTTCAGTGGCTAAAACTCTGCACTCCTAGTGCGGGAGGGCAGGGTTCAATCCCTGGTGAGGGAACTAGATCCCACTGCTACAACTAAGAGTCCATATGCCTCAACTGACAGATCCTGCATGCTACAACTGAGCTCTGGCACAGCCACATAAACAAATATTTCTTTAGAAAAGAATGTTATGGGGCTTCCCTGGTGACTCCGTGGTAAAGAATCCACCTGCCAGTGCAGGAGATGTCGGTTAGATCCCTGGTCTGGAACGATGCCACATGCAGAGGAGCGACTTAGCCCATGCACCACAGGTATTGAGCCTGTGCTCTAGAGCCCCGGAGCCACAAACACTGAGCCCATGTACCGCAACTACCGAAGCCTGTGCACCTAGAGCCTTGCTCCACAACAAGGGAAACCACCACAGTGAGAAGCCCGAGCGCCATAACTGAAGAGTAGCCCCCTGCTCGCTGCAACTAGAGAAAAGCCCGTACAGCAACAAAGACCCAGCACAGCCCAAAATAAATGAATACATAATTTTTTTAAGAAAAGAATGTTATCTCAGAGCTGAGCAGTTTAAATGCACCTGTAGAAGGCCTTTCTAGCATTCTATGAGGCTGGCTGCTTCTGGATGATGTGTTACCTGCTATGGCCAGTGGATTTCACAGTCAAAGCAGATGATTCTGACACATCTTGTGTTATGAAATGGGTCTCCTGGTTAAGTGCTATTCTGTGTGAGATTCCATTTCTGTAGATCAGGGATTCCATAGTCCCTGAGTAGCTGTTATTGGCTGAGGTCTGTGGGCAAGTACGACAATTTGTATGTAGAATAGGAATCCATTCCTCTGAGAACAAACTCCTGACTCTTCTAGAATGGAAGGGGTCTTATATATTTGATCTGCCAGGAACCAGTTAGTCTCTGAAAAACAATGCCATATCAGGGGCTTGGCTCTTCATCTTGATCAGAAACAGGTTGAACACTCAAGGAAACAAAAGCTAGATCAGCCTTGGTAAGGACCTGCCATTGGGCCTGTATGTAGTCTCAATTTCTTTTGTGTTCCTATCAAGCTAGTTGTGGGACAGCCAATGACAAAGGCTGGCTAACACCAATTAACCAAGTCATTTTGTCTGCTTCAACGTTTGGTGCCTCTTTCATAATAGATGCTTTCTGGTGCTGTGTAATTAAAAAAAAAAAAATTGTTTTCCTTCTAAGCTCCTGACCAGATGGCCCATGCTGAGGTCACTGTCCAGGAATCTCTATATATTTTCACCTCTCTAACCCTTTCTCTCATCCTCACAAAGCAGACAACCAGATGCACTGCTCCCAGCTCTATCCATTTGGAAAATATTTTCTCTCCATCATTTTTCAGGGCCACTGCTGAATATAACTATAATGAAATCAGTATCCATTTTTGGCTTTCACCCACATTCCAAGCAGACTCACCCATAAACCAAGCTCAGGCTTTTTCTTTCTCCTTCAACTATTGTGTCAGACCTCCTTCTCCCCATACAGTCATAGGAGCAAGCTCAGAGAAGGGCAATGATGCAGCTATGGTAGGTATACGAGGGCTTGAACTTCCTGCTCACGCTCTCAGGCTCCTAGAGTCCTAAATGTACCATTTCCATCTTACAATAGACACATGCTGGGTATGTCAGAATTTATGACTTGGCCTTTCCAACAAAATCTAGCTCATAATGGAAAGTTCCATACTCAAAGTTACGTAGTGTCCCATAATCTAGTGTGTAACCAGTAATGCATCTGGTGCTGTTTATCACAGGGTGTATAATCCTCTCCTGTGAGTGACATGCCCTTGTTCCAGAATTTCAAGGTCTTCATTATGATTCTAGTACTGGGGCTTGCCATAAATTCCATATTAAATCTTTTCTCACTATTGACAGCTCTCCCTGGACCTGCTGAATCATACAACCCAAGCATCAAGGCTGCCTGCTCTACAGTTTGAACCTGCTTTTGACCCTTTCCTACTTTAGGTCCCGTTGAAAGCCAGCTGCATTCAATGTTACCTCAGTATACAGGCTAGAATAGCATTCTTAGGTACGGAATATGTTACCTTAAGAACCTAATGGAAGTTCGTGTAAAAAAATACAAAAATACAAAAAAAAAAAAAAAAAGAACCTAACGGAGCCTCCCAGGCTTTGTACATTTTTTTTGTATTAGGAAATACAAGACGCAGCAATTTTGTCTTTCACTTGGAGGAGATATCCTGGGATGCCCTGAAACTGGGCCCCTAAATGCCTTCAGAAGTGTCACGTGCATGATTTGCAACAGTTTGTCTCTCACCCTTTGTTTTATCCTCATCCTAGTAACCTAGTGCTCATTCTGTTCCATCAGCACAATGTCATCAATGTAATAAACGACTGTGATACTCTTTGAGATTGTCAGGATCATACAGCATTATGATGCTGGGCAGAAAACAGCATAGCCCCAAAGCAAAACTATAAATAATTGTGATGGTTAATTCTGTGTGTCAACTTGACCAGACCACTGAGTGTCCAGATATTTAGTCAAACATTATTCTGGGTGTTTTTGAGAGTGTTTTTGGATGAGATTAACATTTAAATAAGACTGACTAAAGCAGATTGGCTTCCCTAGTGTATGTGGGCCTCAACCAATCATTTGAAGACCTGAATAGAACCCAAAGCCTGACCTTCCCCTAAGTAAGAGAGTTTTGTCTTGTCCAACTACCTTTGAACCAAGACATTAACTTTTTCCCTGCCTTTGGACTTCAGCTGAAACAGCTCTTCTTGGGTCTTAAGCATGGACATGTTCAGATAAGAACTACATTTGCTTTCCTGGGTTTCCAGCTTGCTGATTCACCTTGCAGATCTTTTGTTGTTGTTCAGTTGCTAAGTCATGTCTGACTCTTTGTGACCCCATGGACTGTGACACTCCAGGCTTCCCTGTCCTTTACTATCTCCCAGACTTTGTAAAATTCATGTCCATTGAGTTGGTGATGCCATCTAACCATCTCCTCTTCTGCTGGTCCCTTCTCCTTTTGCCTTCAATCTTTCCCAGCATCAGTCTTTTCTAATGAGTCAGCTCTTCACATCAGATGGCCAATGTATTGGAGCTTCAGTTTCAGCATCAGTCCTTCCAATGAATATTCAGAACTGATTTCCTTTAGGATTGACTGGTTTGATCTCCTTGCAGTCCAACAGAATCTTAAGAGTCTTCTCTAGCACCACAATTCAAAAGCATCAGTTTTTCAGGGCTCAGCTTTCCTCGTGGTCAAACTCACATCCATACGTAATGACTGGAAAAACCATAGTTTTGACTATATGGACCTTTGTCAGCAAAGTGATGTCTCTTTTTTTAATATGCTGCCTAGGTTTGTCATAGCTTTTCTTCCAAGGAGCAAGCATCTTTTAATTTCATGACTGCAGTCACCATCTGCAGTGATTTTGGAGCTCAAGTAAATAAAATCTGTCACTGTTTCTACATTTCCCCCTTCTATTTGCCATTAAGCGATGGGACTAGATGCCATGATTTTCATTTTTTGAAAGTTGAGCTTTAAACAAGCATTTTCACTCTCCTCTTTCACCTTCATCAAGAAGCTCTTTAGTTCCTCTTCATTTTCTGCCATTAGGGTGGTATCATCTGCATACCTGAAGTTGTTGATATTTCTCCCAGCAATCTTGATTCCAGCTTGAGAGTCATCCAGCCCTGCATTTCGCATGATGTACTCTGTGTATAAGTTAAATAAGCAGGGTGACAATATACAGCCTTGATGTACTCCTTTCCCAATTTGGAACCAATCCGTTGTTCCATGTCCAGTTCTAACTGTTGCTTCTTGACCTGTATACAGGTTTCTCAGGAGACAGGTGAGGTGCTCTGGTATTGCCATCTCTTTAAGAATTTTCCACAGTTTGTTGTGATCCATACAAAGGCTTTAGCACAGTCTATGAAGCAGAAGTAGATGTTTTTCTGGAACTTTCTCGCTTTTTATTGCTTCTTGACCTGTATACAGGTTTCTCAGGAGACAGGTGAGGTGCTCTGGTATTGCCATCTCTTTAAGAATTTTCCACAGTTTGTTGTGATCCATACAAAGGCTTTAGCACAGTCTATGAAGCAGAAGTAGATGTTTTTCTGGAACTTTCTCGCTTTTTCTATGATCCAGCTGATGTTGGCAATTTGATCTGATGTTGGCAATTTGTTGTTCTTTTGCCTTTTCTAAATCCAGCATGAACATCTGAAAGTTCTCAGTTCACATACTGCTGAAGCCTAACTTGGAGAATTTTGAGCATTAGTTTGCTAGCATGTGAAATGAGCAAAACTGCATGGTAGTTTGAACATTCTTTGACATTGCCCATTTTGGGGACTGGAATGAAAACTGACCTTTTCCAGTCCTCTGGCCACTGCTGAGTTTTTCAAATTTGCTGGCATAGTGAGTGCAGCACTTTGACAGCATTATCCTTTAGGATCTGAAATAACTCAGCTGGAATTCCCATGCATACAAAAAGCAAAACTTTGATTCTAATTTTTACACCATAGGCTCTTCATATAAAATATTCAATTGCTTAAGAACATTATAAAATTTTTATTTTCTAGTGTTCCCCTTATATAATTGTTGACATGGAGATGGTCAGTATTGTATACATAATATTTAAATCATGTCGATAATGCCATTTATTATGCTTTTAAAATAGCCCACAAAAATCTTGTCACCTTATGTATTTACACCTCTTATACAGAGAGTGACCATATGCAGCTTTCTTTGGTTAGATGCCACATCCGAAGACTCATGGCAGTATGTTACATAACAGGTTAAAACAAAATCAATCAAAATAAAAAACTGTAAATTTAATTTGAAGCTGTATATGGTATTATATATTTGCTAGGAATTTGATATTTGGAGAGAAGAAAATAATCAGCCTTCGTATCTGCATATCCATGGATTCAATCAAAGGATGGAAAATATTTGAAAAAAAATTCCATGAAATTCCAAAAAATAAAACAAATTTGCCACTCAACAACTTACATAGCACTTAACATTACATTTGGGCTTCCCTGGTTGCTCAGACAGTAAAGAATCTGCCTGCAATGTGGCAGACACGAGTTCAATCCATGGGTCAGGAAGATCCCCTGGAGAAGGAAATGGCCACCCACTCCAGTATTCTTGCCTGGAGAATTCCATAGACAGAGGAGCCTGGCTGGATACAGTCCATGGGGTCGCAAAGAGTCAGACATGACTGATTGACTAACACTACACAATACTAGTACCACGAGCTTTGTTCATAGTAATGCTTCCTAAGGCCCACTTGACTTCACATTCCAGGATGTCCAGCTGTTAGTGACCATGCCATCATGATTATCTGACTTATTAAGACCTTTTTTGTATCGTTCTGTGTATTCTTGCCATCTCTTCTCGGTATCCTCTGCTTCTGTTATGTCCTTACTGTTTCTGTCCTTTATCATGCCCATCCTTGCATGAAACATTCCCTCCAATTTTCTTGAAGAAATCTCTAGTCTTTCACATTCTATTGTTTTCCTCTATTTATTTGCATTGTTCACTTAAAGGTTTTATCTCTCCTTACCATTCTCTGGAATTCTGCGTTCAGTTACATCTTGGAACTTCTTAAAGTCCACAATATCGTATGTGCCTGTTTAGTCCCTCAGTCATATCCGACTCTCTGTGACCCTATGAACTCTAGCCCACCAGGCTCCTCTAGCCATAAAATTTTCCAGGCAAGAACACTAGAGTGGGTTGCCATTTCTCCCTCCAGGGGATCTTCCCGGAGATCGAACCTGAGTCTCTTGTGCCTCATGTATTGCAGGTGGATTCTTTACCACTGAGTTACCAGGGAAGCCCAATACCATGTGAGTTAATTCCTTATGATAAGTCTTGGCTTTTTTTCAAGAGTATTTGTTTATTTTTAGCTGCACTGGGCCTTTGTTGGTGTGTGGGAGCTTTCTCTAGCTGCAGTGAGCAGAGGCTACTGTCTAGTTATGGAGCACAAACTTCTCATTGTGGTGGCTTCTCTTGTTGCAGAGCACGGGCTCTAGGGCATTCGGGCTCCATAGTTGCAGCTCGCAGGCTCAGTAGTTATGGCACAGGGCATCAGTCGCTCCACAGCAGGTGGGATCTTCCTGGACCAGGGATTGAACCCACGTCCCCTGCATTAGCAGGTGGATTCTAACCACTGGACCACCAGGGATGACCAGTCTTGCTTTTTTAATAGATAAAAATAAAAATTTTATATACATACATACATATATATATGTGTATATATATATAATGTATATATATATATATAGTATATATATATATATATAATGATGCTGTTTCTCTGGCAATCCCTACGACAATAACTGTGTTTCAGGTAAGCAAAACTCTTTCTGATTCTTTTCTTGATTAGGGTAGAAGAGAATGCATTTATTTGTTAATTCAAAGGCTACATAATATGTTCCTGAAACCATGTTAATCTAATCTAGCAATGATAGTATGTCTGTTATGGCAGTTACAACTGAGGCTGCCACTTGGTGGAGTAGTCTACCAACCAATCTTGGTTTGTAGTCATCTATCTGTTCAGTTCATTTCAGTCATTCAGTCATGTCCAACTTTTTGCAACCCCATGAATCGGAGCACACCAAGCCTCCCTGTCCATCACTAACTCCCGGAGTTCACCCAAACTCATGTTCATCGAGTCGGTGATGCCATCCAGCCATCTCATCCTCTGT
>SJYX01004481.1:7724-23537 GCA_006410675.1 Oreotragus oreotragus
GAGAAGCTGGGAGGCTGGTGGGGAGAAGCTGGGAGGCTGGTGGGGAGAAGGGGGAGAAGCTGGGGGGGGCGCTTGGGAGAAGCTGGCAGGCTGGTGGGGAGAAGGGGGAGAAGCTGGGCGGGGGCGCAGGGGGGAGAAGCGACCGGGCGCGGCCCCAGCTCAGTGCCCACCCCCCACAGTACCTCGACAGAATAGGACAGCTCTTCTTCGGTGTGCCGCCCAAGCAGACGTCATCCTACGGAGGCTTGCTAGGTGAGGGGGCTCACGGGTGGGGGCCTGTGGGTGCGGCTCAGAGCACAGGGTGCGGCCGGGGCCTGGAGCGCACCCGACGCTGGCAGGGGGGTTGCTGGCCCATCTCCCCGCCCCCCTGGGGGCCCCAGCCCTCCGCCTCCCGAGCAGAGCAGTAGGGCCTGTTGCCCCCGGTGAACACTCTTCCCCTGGGCTCCTGTCTGTTGGCCGCAGAGTCGAAGCCAGGTGTGCTTTATGGTGAAACACACGTTAGATGCCACTGCCCGCCTCAGCCGTGCCGTGAGGCCGTGAGGCTGCAGTGGGCGCTGGTCCTGGCTGAGCCCCAGCCCTCCTCTCGGTCCCCATGAGCCTGACGCCGCCTGGGGCCTCAGCTGACGGAGTCAGTGTCTGTCCTGTGCTGGCTGTGGCCGGCGCCATGACGCCCTTCCTCTCAGGTGCCGCGCGTGGGCTGCGTGCACGTGGGCTCTCCCCCTTGGCCCGCTGTGAGCGTGGGTGTGACGGTCATCTCCGTGAGGCCGGCTGTGAGTGGGTGTGACGGTCATCTCCGTGAGGCCCGCTGTGAGTGGGTGTGATGGTCATCTCTGTGAGGCCGGCTGTGTGAGTGGGTGTGACGGTCATCTCCGTGAGGCCCGCTGTGAGTGGGTGTGATGGTCATCTCTGTGAGGCCGGCTGTGAGTGTGGGTGTGACGGTCGTCTCCGTGGGGTCTTGCTTTCGGTGCTTCTGGGACACCCGGAGGCAGAGTTGCTGGACCTGTGCGATTGCTGAGCACACACCCTCCGCCCGCGGCGGCTGCTCCGCTCTGCACGGCCGCCGGCAGGGCTGAGGGCCCGGGGCCCGCACGCCCGCGCGCTGCCCGCACGTGTGCTGTCCGCTGGCGGCGGCCGGGCGCGTGGGCGCCGGGCCTGCGCTGCCGGGGCTGCCCTGTGTTTGCCCAGGTGCCGAGCCCCTTTCCTTTGTGTGCTCGTCGGCTGTTCGTGGAAGTCGGCTCGTGTCGCTTCCCTAGCTTTGAATCTATACTGGGCGCTAACTCCTTACCAGACACATGAGTTGCAACTGTCTTCTCCCACTCTGTGGTTTTTCTTTTCTTTTAAGTAGTTTTACGGCCAAGCAAGATTAGGAGGAAGGTAGGGAGGTTTCACACGAGTACCCTCCCCGGCCGGCGCAGCCTCCCCGCCTCCAGCGGGTCCAGCTGTCAGGGCGCACCTGCTCTGACGGCCTCACCACCCAGGGCTGAGGGCCTCAGCGTCACTCTGGCGTCTTGTCTGTGAGTTCGGACAAGCGCATGGTAACGTGTATACACTGTTACTCTGGTGCTGCCTGAAAATCTCAGCCCACCTGTTCTTGCCTGCCCTCCCTCGGCACCACTTTACTCCCTGGAGTCTTTTAATTCCTAACTGGAGGGTAATCGCTTCACGGTGCCGCGCTGGCCTCTGCCGCCATCGCGTGACCCCGGAGCGCCTTCTGATAGGAACGTTGAATGTCCATCCTGTCTGTCTGCTTCTCTTCGTTGCTGGTGCCTTTGGAGTCGTTGCCAAGTTTAGCGTCACGGAGCGTTTGCCCTGTGGTTTAAGAGCTTTGCTGGGTGAGGCCTCCGCGAGAGTCCTCGGTCCAGTTTGAGGGATCTTTTACGTGGCAGTTTGTGCGTATGACCATCCGGCCTTGCTGCTTGGTGTGTGGATTTCCAGTTTTCCCAACACCACGTGTTGGAAGGACTACCCTTTCCCTATCAGGTGGGCATATACCGCTTGTCCAAAATCTTTTGCCACGTATTTGAGGGTTCCTTTCTGGGCTCTCTCTTCCACTGGCTGAGGCCGCACTGGTCTGCTGCGTCACTGAACCGTGTCTGTCTCTCTGCGCCCCAGTAGGTTGTTTTCTTGCCCGCCAGGCTCCTGCCCACGGAGTTCTCTAGGCAGGCACTCTGGAGCGGGCTGCCACCTCCTCCTCCAGGGGTCTTCCTGACCCAGGGACTGAGCCTGTGCCTCCTGCATTGGCAGCGCCGCCTGGGGAGCCCAGCCTTGGTGACTATAGTCTTATACTAAGTTTTTAGATGAAAAAGTGCGAGACTTTAGTTTTACTCAAGATTGTTTTGGCTATTTGAGTCCCTTGAGAGTCCATGTGAAATTTAGGATGGGTTTTTTTATTTCCGCAAAAAATGTTTTGGAGATTTGAGATTTCATTCAGTCTGTTGACAGCTTTAGGTAGTATTGACATTTTAACAATTTTAAGTCTTTTTGTCTAGGATTATGGGATGTGTCTTCACTTACATATCTTTCAGAAATGCTTTATACTTTTCATTGTGAAATCTTTCACCTTCTTGGTTCAGCTAGTTAACTGTTTTATTCTTTTTGATGCTATTGTAAATAGAATTGTTTCTGTTTATTTTATACGTTTGGAAATTTTTACATGTAAAAGCATACCACTTGCAGAGAGATAATTTTACTTCTTTTCAATTTGTAATTCCTTTTATTTTCTTGCCTAATTGCTCTGGCTAGAACCTCAAGTTCAGTTGACCCTTGAACACATGGAGAGGTTGGGGTGCTGATTCCCTGAGCAGCTGAAAGCTGGTGTGTAACTTAGGGTTGGCCAGCTGTTCGTGGGCGCAGCCAGCTGCAGCGTGAGCATAGGAAACAAGCTGCGACTGAGTGGGCTGCGTGGTGCCCGTGTTGAGGGCCACCGGGGCCGTGCTGAGCGTGAGTGCTGGCCGCGACCCTTTGGCTTCCGAGCCTGTTTGCCGCGGGCTCGCGTCTGGCTTTTATCGCGTCGTGCCGTGGCACGGCTTCCTTTCTGAGTGTGTGTGAAAGTGCTGATCTTGTCAAGTGCTCTGTGTCCATTGATGACCACTGGTCCTCGGGCTCTGTCACCCTGACTGGTTTCCACACGTGGAGCCACCTTCCACTCCAGGAGCAGATCCCGCCTGGCCGTGGTGCCGAGCCTTTCCCCAGCTGCCGAGTTGGGTCAGCTAGTGTCTGTTGAGGCGTCTCGTCAGTGTCATAAAGGATGTCAGTCTATAGCTTTCTTTCACTGTGGTGTCTGTTGATGGGCAGGGGGTCCTGGGTCAGCAGTTTGACCAGGGAAGCTGTGAGGTTCCGGGATTTTCTTTGCTGGACCCTGACTCCAGAGGCCGTCTCCTGACCGTAGAGCATGTTGGGAGCGTGTGTCGTGGGCGCTGCCTCTCAGGGCCAGGCCCTGCCCCGCCCCACCATCTGTGCTGCCTCTGTCTGACCCCCAAGTCCTGGCTGCCCTGCCCTCCCGCAGGGCAGAGCCCAGGAGAGTCCGGCACTCACACATGGGTTTTGGCATCGCTAGCGCTCTAGGTCTCCTTTTGAACAGATAAAGCGCCTTACAGAGTCCACACGTGCCGGGCCCGCCACTGTCCCCAGGCACATGCAGGCCAGGCACCCCGTCTTCTCAGCTTCCTTGGGGAGAGCTTCGCATACAGGCAGACGGCCCCTTCTCCGTGAACCCACAGCCCCCGTCCTTTGCTGTAGATCTGCTGTGGGCCTCAGGGCCGCAGGCCCGGGAGAGCAAGTCCCCCAGCGCGTCCTCTGCCCGATAGGCCGTCGCGGGCGAGCCTGCCCCATGGGGATCTGCAGGGAGGCTGGGGTGAGTGTCGTCGATTGGCGCTGCCACGGGGAAAGGTCTCCCGGATCATTTGAGCAGCTGTTTCCGCTTGGATACAAGCCGGAGTTGACCTGTAGGTGGAGTCGTGTGGCGTGTCAGTGGCGGGGCTCTCACCGTGGCCACTTANGAGTGGGTGTGACGGTCATCTCCGTGAGGCCCGCTGTGAGTGGGTGTGATGGTCATCTCTGTGAGGCCGGCTGTGAGTGTGGGTGTGACGGTCGTCTCCGTGGGGTCTTGCTTTCGGTGCTTCTGGGACACCCGGAGGCAGAGTTGCTGGACCTGTGCGATTGCTGAGCACACACCCTCCGCCCGCGGCGGCTGCTCCGCTCTGCACGGCCGCCGGCAGGGCTGAGGGCCCGGGGCCCGCACGCCCGCGCGCTGCCCGCACGTGTGCTGTCCGCTGGCGGCGGCCGGGCGCGTGGGCGCCGGGCCTGCGCTGCCGGGGCTGCCCTGTGTTTGCCCAGGTGCCGAGCCCCTTTCCTTTGTGTGCTCGTCGGCTGTTCGTGGAAGTCAGCTGGTGTCGCTTCCCTAGCTTTGAATCTATACTGGGCGCTAACTCCTTACCAGACACATGAGTTGCAACTGTCTTCTCCCACTCTGTGGTTTTTCTTTTCTTTTAAGTAGTTTTACGGCCAAGCAAGATTAGGAGGAAGGTAGGGAGGTTTCACACGAGTACCCTCCCCGGCCGGCGCAGCCTCCCCGCCTCCAGCGGGTCCAGCTGTCAGGGCGCACCTGCTCTGACGGCCTCACCACCCAGGGCTGAGGGCCTCAGCGTCACTCTGGCGTCTTGTCTGTGAGTTCGGACAAGCGCATGGTAACGTGTATACACTGTTACTCTGGTGCTGCCTGAAAATCTCAGCCCACCTGTTCTTGCCTGCCCTCCCTCGGCACCACTTTACTCCCTGGAGTCTTTTAATTCCTAACTGGAGGGTAATCGCTTCACGGTGCCGCGCTGGCCTCTGCCGCCATCGCGTGACCCCGGAGCGCCTTCTGATAGGAACGTTGAATGTCCATCCTGTCTGTCTGCTTCTCTTCGTTGCTGGTGCCTTTGGAGTCGTTGCCAAGTTTAGCGTCACGGAGCGTTTGCCCTGTGGTTTAAGAGCTTTGCTGGGTGAGGCCTCCGCGAGAGTCCTCGGTCCAGTTTGAGGGATCTTTTACGTGGCAGTTTGTGCGTATGACCATCCGGCCTTGCTGCTTGGTGTGTGGATTTCCAGTTTTCCCAACACCACGTGTTGGAAGGACTACCCTTTCCCTATCAGGTGGGCATATACCGCTTGTCCAAAATCTTTTGCCACGTATTTGAGGGTTCCTTTCTGGGCTCTCTCTTCCACTGGCTGAGGCCGCACTGGTCTGCTGCGTCACTGAACCGTGTCTGTCTCTCTGCGCCCCAGTAGGTTGTTTTCTTGCCCGCCAGGCTCCTGCCCACGGAGTTCTCTAGGCAGGCACTCTGGAGCGGGCTGCCACCTCCTCCTCCAGGGGTCTTCCTGACCCAGGGACTGAGCCTGTGCCTCCTGCATTGGCAGCGCCGCCTGGGGAGCCCAGCCTTGGTGACTATAGTCTTATACTAAGTTTTTAGATGAAAAAGTGCGAGACTTTAGTTTTACTCAAGATTGTTTTGGCTATTTGAGTCCCTTGAGAGTCCATGTGAAATTTAGGATGGGTTTTTTTATTTCCGCAAAAAATGTTTTGGAGATTTGAGATTTCATTCAGTCTGTTGACAGCTTTAGGTAGTATTGACATTTTAACAATTTTAAGTCTTTTTGTCTAGGATTATGGGATGTGTCTTCACTTACATATCTTTCAGAAATGCTTTATACTTTTCATTGTGAAATCTTTCACCTTCTTGGTTCAGCTAGTTAACTGTTTTATTCTTTTTGATGCTATTGTAAATAGAATTGTTTCTGTTTATTTTATACGTTTGGAAATTTTTACATGTAAAAGCATACCACTTGCAGAGAGATAATTTTACTTCTTTTCAATTTGTAATTCCTTTTATTTTCTTGCCTAATTGCTCTGGCTAGAACCTCAAGTTCAGTTGACCCTTGAACACATGGAGAGGTTGGGGTGCTGATTCCCTGAGCAGCTGAAAGCTGGTGTGTAACTTAGGGTTGGCCAGCTGTTCGTGGGCGCAGCCAGCTGCAGCGTGAGCATAGGAAACAAGCTGCGACTGAGTGGGCTGCGTGGTGCCCGTGTTGAGGGCCACCGGGGCCGTGCTGAGCGTGAGTGCTGGCCGCGACCCTTTGGCTTCCGAGCCTGTTTGCCGCGGGCTCGCGTCTGGCTTTTATCGCGTCGTGCCGTGGCACGGCTTCCTTTCTGAGTGTGTGTGAAAGTGCTGATCTTGTCAAGTGCTCTGTGTCCATTGATGACCACTGGTCCTCGGGCTCTGTCACCCTGACTGGTTTCCACACGTGGAGCCACCTTCCACTCCAGGAGCAGATCCCGCCTGGCCGTGGTGCCGAGCCTTTCCCCAGCTGCCGAGTTGGGTCAGCTAGTGTCTGTTGAGGCGTCTCGTCAGTGTCATAAAGGATGTCAGTCTATAGCTTTCTTTCACTGTGGTGTCTGTTGATGGGCAGGGGGTCCTGGGTCAGCAGTTTGACCAGGGAAGCTGTGAGGTTCCGGGATTTTCTTTGCTGGACCCTGACTCCAGAGGCCGTCTCCTGACCGTAGAGCATGTTGGGAGCGTGTGTCGTGGGCGCTGCCTCTCAGGGCCAGGCCCTGCCCCGCCCCACCATCTGTGCTGCCTCTGTCTGACCCCCAAGTCCTGGCTGCCCTGCCCTCCCGCAGGGCAGAGCCCAGGAGAGTCCGGCACTCACACATGGGTTTTGGCATCGCTAGCGCTCTAGGTCTCCTTTTGAACAGATAAAGCGCCTTACAGAGTCCACACGTGCCGGGCCCGCCACTGTCCCCAGGCACATGCAGGCCAGGCACCCCGTCTTCTCAGCTTCCTTGGGGAGAGCTTCGCATACAGGCAGACGGCCCCTTCTCCGTGAACCCACAGCCCCCGTCCTTTGCTGTAGATCTGCTGTGGGCCTCAGGGCCGCAGGCCCGGGAGAGCAAGTCCCCCAGCGCGTCCTCTGCCCGATAGGCCGTCGCGGGCGAGCCTGCCCCATGGGGATCTGCAGGGAGGCTGGGGTGAGTGTCGTCGATCGGCGCTGCCACGGGGAAAGGTCTCCCGGATCATTTGAGCAGCTGTTTCCGCTTGGATACAAGCCGGAGTTGACCTGTAGGCGGAGTCGTGTGGCGTGTCAGTGGCGGGGCTCTCACCGTGGCCACTTGTCTCAGGGGCCGCGTCCAGCCCTCCCGCACCTCAGGCCTCGTCAGCAGCCCTGCTTTTCCCGCAGAACTGGTCCCAGAGTGCCGCCCTGGGGCAGGCTCCCCCTGGGGGCACCACACGCCCTTTCTCCCTTGTGTGGGTTGGGTTCGGGCATTTTATAAACTTTGCTCTTGTATCAACGGAGGAGTGGTTCTTCGGATAAAAATTAGGTAAAGTGTCTGGCCCAACAAGGCCCGCAGGTGGCCACAGTTGCTTTAGAACCGTCACGTCTCCTTTATTCCTGCAGCACTGGAGAGGTAACCTGCGAGTGAGTGAACCCGCTGCTCGGTCCCCGGTGCCCCAGGCCTGTGCTGGTGGCCGGGCCGGGCCCCCACAGGCCCCCACAGGCCCCCCAGGGCGGGAGGAGGGCGCGGGGCGGGGCCGGGCTGGGGCTGACAGTGCCGCGCCCCTTCCAGGGAACCTCCTGAGCAGCCTCATGGGCTCCTCAGAGCAAGAGGGTGAGGACAGCCAGGACGACAGCAGCCCCATCGAGCTCGACTGACGCCCGCAGAGCCACAGACTCGGCAGGGCCAGGGCGCGCGGGGGCCCTGGCCGGGCCGTGTACCTCGATGACCCCAATAAAGCGCAGGCCCTGCGGCGCCTCCTCCCGGCCCTCGTGTCTGGTTTGCTTGGGGAGGGCTCGGTGGGGCGGGGGACCTGGCCACCGTGTCCCAGGGACAGCTGGGCGGCCAGCGCCTGGCCATGAGGACAGCTCTCGTCAGGAGACTGCGGGATCCCCAGCTTTGTGGGGCGGCGTTACCACCGGCCAGTGATGGAGGCCGTGACCTGACAGCTCGGGTTCATGCAGGTGAGCGGCCCGGGACGAGCAGGCCTGTGCCTCGCCGACGCTGCACCAGATGCCCGGGACGGTTACAAAAGGGGAAACACTTTATTTTTTCACAATTATAATAAGAGTTGTAGATTAATACCCGGTGATCATGCATGGGAAGGAACACAGTACACAATTTTATTTACTGTAAAAATGGAATTTAAAGGAAGGTTTGTGTTCATTGTTGAGTTTAAATAAACCCTTTATACTGGGCTCAGCAGCAGTGGTCCTTTCTGAGGGAGCTCCTCGGGCTGGGTGTGGGCGGGGAGCAGCAGCCTGAACGTCCCGTGAGCCCGGCGGGCGCTGGGACCAGTGTTCCGCTCCGTCTGGAGTGTGTCCTTGGTGGGTGGCACCAAGTGGCCAGTGTTGGGAGTGTCGTGGTTTTAGGTATGAACAGGGTTGTAGCTAAACCTGCAGACAGGTGAGGCCTCCCAGGCCCTCTGAGCGGCCGGTGGGGCTGAGTGCCCCGAGCCCTGGTCTCATCGCGCAGGATGTGCTGTGCTGCCTGCACGCGGGCTGCGTGCCTCTGACTCCCGCACCACCACGTGGCTTCTGCATTTTCTGAGAAATGCTCCCTGCTGGCTGGTCACGCAGCTCTTCCAGAGCTTTCTGGCAGAGCATGTGGGTCGGCACACACACACACACAGTCCACACTGACAGAGCGGGCTGCCACGACCCAGGGCCCGAGGGTGAGTCCTGGGCAGCCCTGCATGGTCAGGAAGATCTGGGGACCCTGGGCGAGCCCCCCTGCCTGCTCTGGAAGTTGAGGACCTGGGCTTCCCGGGACCTAGACTGGAGGAGCCGCCAGGGGCAGGGGTCTGGGGAGACAGAGCTCTGGCCCTGGGTGACCTCACAGCGGTTCTCCCCTGGCCCAGCCATCTTGGTGACCCCTGATCTGGCAAGCCCTGGCAGTGGCCCCGGTGGAGTGGGGGGCTTGTGCTGCCTGCTGATNGACTTTGACTTATGTACAGTTGGGCAACCCAGAAATGCTTTAGAAGTTTAGGTAACATATAAAATATAGTTAGGTAACGTATAAAATATAGTCAGACTTAATTTTACTTTCCATATTGCTTCTCCAAAGTAGGGTGAATAGGAGTACCAGCTTGTAAAGATTTTTTAAATTACGCACTGCGTGACAAAAACCAAGGCCAACCCAGTCCTTCTCTTGGCATTGTCAGTTGGGGACCTTTAGCCAACACTTGGCTCAACTGACTGTCTAGACCAGGGGTCTGTGAACTCTTCCTGTAGCAACACAGAGAGTAAATATTTGGGAGTTTTGTTGGCCATACGGTGTCTGTCGCAACGACTGAGCTCTCCCATTGTAGCACAGAAACAGCCATAGACAAGACATACACAAATGAGCGTGGCTGGTGTCAGTAAAACTTTATTGACAAAAGCAGGCGGCCAGTTCCTGCACTATCATTTTCCAACCCTCAGTCTAGACTGCTCTGCCCTTGCTGTGCAGCTTCTTTCTTACTCCTTGAGCATTCAAGAGTTTGAAAAACAAATTGGGTACAATGGGAGTGTTAGCCATGTGTTGATATTTACATTAGGATCTTGTTGCCTGTGTAAGATACAAACAGAAGCAATGAGCTTATCACTGGGGCCCGAGTTTTTCTCTCTCGAAGGCAGTGGTTGTTTTGTGAGCACCACTAACTGCACTGGAGGAAGCGCTCCAGTCCCACACTCCAAGTGGATAATTGCTTCATAAACAAGTAGCAGTCACCTCTCATGCAGTGGATTAAAGCAGAGATCCTTACCATCTGATTGTTTTCAGTTTAAATGTTTGCTTGCCCTGTGACAATACTACTTTCCCACCAGAGTCACTTGAAAAAATGAAAAAAATGTCCCAGGCAGTGACTTGAGAATGCAGTTTTCAATCCCTCAACCCAGCCCCACCAGCTCCTGGAGATTCTGCTTTGTGGCAGAGAAAGAAAGGAAAAAGACAGATTTCGTAGATGTCATTTCAGGACTATTGAATGAGTGATGGTGATATGTACGTCTGGCTCCAGAAGAAGCAGGTGCAATGGTGGACTCAGATGGATAGAACCATTGAGCCAAATTTCCTGAAGCCAAGAACCCTCTTTACACTCCCTGTTTCAAAGCACACAGATCATCCAGGGGTGGCGACTATACAGGCTCGCCCACACCGAAGGCTGCCTCCTACTTGCCAATTTAATAGTGATGTTATGGACGTGAATACAACCAGTTATTAAAATGAAACCTTCCAACACCCTTCTAGACTGCTTGATTTAAATTCCAGGGCTGGTTATAGAACTGTCCTTGAACTGGGCAATAGCAAGCCAAATGCACGTGTCTGGCACCAGCCAATGTGAGTGCTTTAGTGAGGCTGCTAGATAAACACCACACAGTTTGAACTTTTAGAACAAGATCTCAGAATTGAACCCAAGATGACTGTGTTGGGAAATTTAGAAGCTGCTTCTAATTGTTAGAATCATCAACAGTCTGGCTCCTATTAAGGCCATCTTGAAGTTAAAAAATAAAATAGAATTCCACATATATGTGGTTTCCATGCAAATACAGACCAGTCTTGAACTATTAAATGTGGTGTTTTAGTAATTGTGGTAAATACAGGGTAGAGCCTTCCACCCAGGAATTCTTGACTCTGTCCCCTTTCTCACCAGCCTCAGGGTACCACACAACATGCTGTCCCATGCCAGCAGATCAAGTCAGTTACAGGAGCTGTGGCCCATCCAAAGAAACTTTTTTTTTTCCCCTAGAAGAGGGGGAAACTCTGCCTTCCACGTTGGTCCTTATTGAGTTAATGAGGACCGACCACAATGTAAAAAGAGGAATATCAATCCCAATATCAAATAAATGTGATGCTTCGGGGATGTGGGGGGCACGCAGCCGGGGCAGATGCCGCCAAGAGTTTCACAGGGTTCCAGGCAAGATGCAAGATAGGCTCTGAGTTCCAGGAAAGAATCTGCTTCCCAGGGAGCTGGCAAGTGTGTGTGACGAGGCAGGAGCCCATGCGTCCCTGACCGAGCGGCACGCATGGAGCCACGCCACTTCACACGCTTGAGCCGCTGCTCTCCGGACGCGAGCTAATCCTCCCAGGGCTCACGCTTCCCGCCCTGGGAGCCTCTTTCCTCATGGCTCTAATTTGAAAACCAGCCTCAGCGATTTTCTGAGGCTTTGGGCTCTCCTCCCGCTGTCCAGAGCACCTCACCTAAATCTGCTAAACACTGAACGCGAACAAGGAAATGAATCAGTTCAAGGAGTCTTGATCCAGGCCCTCGGAGCTTGAATTATCTGCCTGGTGATAGACGCTAACCCAAATTACATGCCTCAGACAGCAAACCCGCGTTAATGTACTCACACATAATTGGTCACACGCTCCTTTCAATGTAATGCATTTAAAGTTGTTAGAAACATAATAACGAATTAGACATGAAGACGTGGGGAGCTTAGATCCGAGAATGAACAGCCCCATCTCTGGAGCACTTACTGTGTAAGTCTTTGGCCCTTCATTTAGTTCTTATCCTCTTTCTCTCAGGGAGGTCACTATCCCTAGTTTACAGATTAAAAGACCAGGGCAAGAGGCAGGGCGGGGGCAAGGGTAAGACAAGAGAGACACCTGGGGCACAACGTGTAAGGAGGCTTATGGAAATCTCCCTCCCCGGATAGAAAGAGCGCCGGCTCTGCACGTGCAAGCCTGCAGAGGAAGGCTCCCTTCAGCCGTGTGCCCCGGGGGCCTCTCTGTGTCCTGGCCCTGGCTAGAGGAAGTTAAACGACTTGACAAGAGCCATTCAGCTGGCCGGTGGCCCAGCTGGGATTTGAATCTAGGACAACTCTGCAACCCACACTCTCACCACTAGTACCAGAGTATCTAGATTGCATAGGAGAATGCCAAAGGGCCTTTGAGATTCTTGAATAAAGGGCTTTGGAACCCAAAAGTGAAAAGGGTCACTTATGGCCAGGTGACAGTCTTCAAGGGAACGGGGGACTGTGGTAGATTCAAGGATGCCCCACACCCTAAATAGATATGTCCACCTCCTAACTCCTAGAACCTATGAATAGGACCTTATTTGGAAGAAGGGGCCTTTGCAGATGGAATTAAATTAATCTTGAGATGCTATCATTCTGGATTTCCTGGATAGTCCCTAAATCTAATGACATAGATCCTCATAAGAAACAGAAAAGACACAAACACACAGAAGAGAAGGCCACATGGAGATGGAGTCAGAGAAATGCACAGAGCCTCCAAAAACCCGAAGTGGTGAGGAAGGGCTCTCCCCTGAAGCCTTTGGAGGGAGCACAGCCCTGCCGACACCTTGCCTTCAGCTCAGGCCTCCGGAACTGCGAGAGAAGAAAGTTCTGTTGTTTTAAGCCACCAAGTTCATGGCAGTTTGTTGCAGCAGCCATAGGAAGGGAACATAGGCATTGAACTAGCTTTTGAGGCACAGGCGGAAAGTGGACGTTACAAGAAGCCCTATCAAAGAAGCTGATTAACTCACGGCAAGCTTGGGAAACGTCTGGAACGTGGCTCATGTGAAGAGGAAGATGGCTCCACAGGACTCGAAAGGCAGCTAAGAGAGCCTCTGGTGGCCAGCTCTGACAGAGACTTGAGAATCTGGACTTGATTTGGGAGATACCCGATGGCATTAACCTTCATTCCGGGAGGTGTGGGCTGGACCTGTAGACGTCTTTGGTGTCTCTTCAGAAACTCACCCGTCAGAATTTAAGGACATCTTCCCTGTATCTTTCTTAGTCACTTGTGCGCAATATCAGATGGTATAATTGTGGTACACTAGGTCTTATTCCCTTGTGGCTCAGCTGGTAAAGAATCTGCCTACAATACGGGAGACCTGGGTTTGATCCCTGGGTTGGGAAGATCCCCTGAAGAAGGGAAAGGCTACCCACTCCAGTATTCTGGCCTGGAGAATTCCATGGACTATACAGTCCATGGGGTTGCAAAAAGTTGGGCACGACTGAGTGACTTTCACTGACTCACTCACTCACTTAGGTCTTATGAGAAATGACCAAGTGAAGCAGGGCTGTAGGCTGGACAGTGACCGCTGAGAGGGCCTGGGGGAGGGTGAACTGGGCCAACCAGAGCTAGGCACTCCAGAAGCTGAACTAGAAGTCCTGGAGAGAGGTGAGGAGTCAGCAGTGGGAGCTGAAGCTGGAAGGCTTCCTAGAATATGGCAGAAACCAACACAATACCATAAAGCAATTATCCTTCAATGAAAAATAAATACATTTTTTAAAAAAGAAAGACTTCCTCGAAAGATATACAGGTAAAAAGACAGTTAAGGGCCATGAGCAAGCCATTCTTGTTAGCAAATTAAAATTCTAGCAGAGAAGGGATCGTAAGAGTAAAAGAGCTAAGAGCCAAATCTGTCAGCAGAGGAAGGGCAACCAAGCAGGTCTGACAGGAGAAGCAAAGACTCAGAGGCTCCGAGGCCGACCGGGAGAGAGCCAAGGCCCAGCCAGACCTGAGTCAGGAAGGCCCGGGTGTGTGAGGCTCACCACCTGTGCTCATGGGCATGCTTACAACACTGTCTCTTATACACATCTAGATGTGTATAAGAGACAGGAGCGGCACGCTGCGGCCGCGTACAGCTCACGGCACGGCCAAGGTCACGCCAGAGCGGCACGCTGCGGCCGCGTACAGCTCACGGCACGGCCAAGGTCACGCCAGAGCGGCACGCTGCGGCCAGGCCTGAGGGCTGTCTCTTATACACATCTCCCCCGGGAAGGAAACCCCGTGGCCTCCAGGGACTTCAGGCCGCTTGGCGGCCGGGGTCTCTGGGGGCCGCGTGGCCCTCAGTCAGCCCCCCGCCGCAAGTCCCGGCCGAGGGCACACGTCCCCCCTGGGTCACGGGCAGCCGCAGCCACTCACGTCGGCGTCGCTGGCCCCCGGGAAGGCCACTTGCAGGTAGTGGAAGCGGGCGGCGCGCAGCGCGTTGAACCAGTCCACCATCTCCTGGGGGCAGAGGCGGGGTGAGGGCCGCGCCGCGGGGCCGCCACGCGCCCAGCCCCGCCCGCCTGGCTCGCAGGCCGCCCGCGGCCCGCCCCAGAGCAGGCCTGGGCGGTGGGCTGCGGCCGCGCTGCCCCTCAGCCCCGCTGCTCCGTGTGCCGGGCCTTTCCCCAGACGCGGCTGTTCTTATGGCCGGACGCTGGCCCAAGGAGGCGCATCTGTTTATAGACCCGCACACAGCCTGCCCTCACCAACTGCGCTGCTGCTGGTGCTGCTAAGTCACTTCAGTCGTGTCCGACTCTGTGTGACCCCATGGACGGCAGCCCACCAGGCTACTCCGTCCATTGGATTCTCCAGGCAAGAGCACTGGGGTGGGGTGCCACTGCCTGCCCTCACCAACTACACTAGTGTTCTGGAAATGAAAGTGAACAGTGGGGCCTAAGCAAACGCCAAAGGAAGGGAAACTGAGCAAAACGAAGAGGCAGTCTGCAGACGGGGGGGAATCTCTCCAGGCAACGCAACGGCTGAGGCTTTCATTCCCAGGTATCTACGAACAGCTCATATAACTCAGTGACACAAAAACAGCCCAGTCAGAAAACGGGCAGAAGGCTTGAATAGACGCTTCTCTAAAGAAAACAGACAGGCGGCCAACGGGCACATGGGGAGATGCTCACCGCCACCAGCGATCAGAGAAACGCAAACCGAAACCACAGTGAGCCTCCTCGCACAGAGCGGCCGCCCGCCAACGGGTACAGAGAACAGACTCTGGAGGGGCTGTGGACAAGAGAGACCACCTTCACCGCGCGAGTGTGAGCCGGCGCAGCCGCGTGGACAAGTGCGGAAGTTCCTCAGGAAACTCAGGACGACCATGTGACCTGCGGTCCTGCTCCTGGGAGCAGTAGAGAAAACCGACTCAAACGGATTCGCTTGAAGGCATACAGGCAGCTTGCGTGTCCACGGGCAGACGAATGGGTGAAGGCTTGTGTACACACACAAATATTAGCCATTTTAGAACGAAACGAATGCCATCTACGGCAATATGGATGCACCCAGAGAGTAACTAAGTCAGGAAAAGACAAATACCATTTGAAATCACTTACACGTGGAACCTAAAATATGACAGAAATTAGCTTTCCCGAAACAGAAAGAGCCTCGCAGAGAATAGACCCATGGTTGCCACGGAGGACGGGTGGGAAGGGTGAGCTGGGAGGCGGGGCCGCGCAGGGGCAGGAGGGTCAGCGCAGGCCTGTGCAGCTCAGGGAGCTATTCCGCCCCCGTGACAGACCGTAGCGGACAGAAACGTGAGAGTCCGAAGACACTGACACTGTAAGGCGACTATAGTTCAGTAAAATTAAAACCAAAAACACGGAACCCAGGATGGGCTAGAACAGGGAACCCAGGAACGTAACAGCATCAAGACTGGTCGTCGGGAGAAGACAGTCCTCGAAACAAGCGGCGCTGGGAGCACTGGGTGTCCACACGCCAGAGGAGGCTGGGCCCTTACTCAACCACAGAGGCATCAAGGGCTGAAACGCGAGGCCCCGAACAGTGAAGCCGACGAGAACACGGGGCCACGATGCGACTAGCAGAGACTTCTTGACTGTGACCCCAGAGGCGCCCGCGGCCGAAGGGAAGCCTGGCTATTTAAGCACACTGAGCTTCAAAGTGGAGAAGGCGACGGCACCCCGCTCCAGTGCTCTCGCCTGGAAAATCCCATGGACCGAGGAGCCTGGTGGGCTGCAGTCCCCGGGGTCGCCTAGAGTCAGGCTCGAGTGAGCAACAGCAGCAGCAGCAGCAAAAGGCTGCGGCCGCGTACAGCCCGCGGCACGGCCAAGGTCACGCCAGAGCGGCAC
>SJYX01004481.1:25986-106742 GCA_006410675.1 Oreotragus oreotragus
GGGCCCGCGTGTGAGTATCACAGCTCAGGGCCCGCGTGTGTGTCACAGCTCAGGGCCCGCGTGTGAGTCACAGCTCGGGGCCGGGTCCACATGTGAGTGTCACAGCTCGGGGCCCGCGTGTGAGTATCACAGCTCAGGGCCCGCGTGTGTGTCACAGCTCAGGGCCCGCGTGTGTGTCCCAGCTCGGGGCCGGGTCCACGTGTGAGTGTCACAGCTCGGGGCCCCCCACTGGCCCTGAGCTGGCCATGCCTGGTGCTGTCCCCTGCTGGCGGTGACTGCAGGCTGCAGCTGTCCCAGTCGGGACGCCATGGCGAGGCGCTGACCCCGGAGCCCCCAGCTCCCTGCCCGCCGCCCGCCCCAGACACCATGGACACGGCGCTTCTCTGCGCTCCAGACGGCCTTCAAAAGGCGGCCGCCGGCCCCCTCAGTCTGCAGCGCGCCAGGCCAGGTGGGGTGTCCACCCACGCCCACGCCCCGGAGCCTGGGACAGGCCCAGCCCCGTGCCTTGCACGCAGCGCCGGTGCCCGTGTGTGTGCCGGGCGACAAGCCGGGCACGCGTGCTGACTAAGCGAGCGCCCCGCCAGGGCAAGGCCGGAAGACCGCTGCCGGCTTCCCCGACCCCGAGTCAGCTACAGAGAGCAGTGCCCGGGGAACGGCTCTGCTGCGAGGATGGTCCCTGCCAGCACCCTGTCCGCACGAGACGCGGCCGGCCAGGCCCGCACCCGGCGGCCTCGTGGCCCCACACGGGCCTCCGGGACCGTCCGGTGGCCCCCACGCTGAGGCCGCGGCCGAGGCGGGCAGGAGTCCTGTCCGAGGCCGCGGGCCAGCGAGCGCGCAGCTGCCGGCNCACCCTGTCCGCACGAGACGCGGCCGGCCAGGCCCGCACCCGGCGGCCTCGTGGCCCCACACGGGCCTCCGGGACCGTCCGGTGGCCCCCACGCTGAGGCCGCGGCCGAGGCGGGCAGGAGTCCTGTCCGAGGCCGCGGGCCAGCGAGCGCGCAGCTGCCGGCCGGGCCCACGAGGGGGCAGCAGCGCCTCGGCCGGCCTGGGCTGGGACGCCCCTGCGGCGGCCGGCATGGAGCTCCAGCCGGGCACCCCGACCCCGCTGACCCGCCACGGCCAGCCCGACGGGACGGGCCCCCAGGCCCGACGGCGAGCCGCCAGGTGGCCTGGTTTCGGGTGTGTGACCTGGCCACGGGGATTCCAGGCCGGCACCCACCAGCCTCCGATGCCCCCGGGGAATGGGCGGCCCTTAGGCCACTGTTGAAGCCCGCGGCCAAGCCATGCTTTCTCCGCACTCCTGTCCCGTGATGCAGGACGCAGCAGCCCAGTTCCTGCCCTGGGCTCCCAGCCGGGCCCCTGGCCACCCGCCCACCAGCAGGCCCCGCCCTGGGGCCCCGAGCAGCGCCCACCCGCAGCCCACACCAGGGGCCCGGCTGCGTGAGGCACGACCGTCTGCTCCCCAAAGACTGGCCAGTGCTGGGGCAGGGGCCCCAGGGTTCACTCAGCACCTACTGAGTGCCAGCTGCGTGCCCCACACGGGGCCGCTGGAGGACCCGGGCTGCCCCCGCTCAGCAGCCACCTCTGCTCAGGAAGCCCTGCGTGGCGCGGCCAGGACACAGCAGTGCTTCCCACCCCGGAGACGACACACGGGAGCCAGCTCCCCAGCTGACCGTCCCCCGAGGGGACAAGCAGCGGGCAGCTTCTCATCAAGCTCACACACACGTCCCACAAGGCCTGGGGCCCCGGGCTCTGAGGGGCTGGGACCTGTGAGGCCGGGCCGGTCGGGCCGTGGCGCGAAGCGCTGGGTGTGCTGTGACAGGCAGCCCTCGGGACAACAGGGGCCCTGTTGCCTGTGAAAGGCGGCCTTTGAGGCTCGGTGCAGGCGGGGACGGGCTGGGGGCAGAGCCAGGAGCGGCCGGGACCTGGGGTCAGCTGGCCGAGGGGCCTGTGGGCGGCGGGAGGCGCGGCCTGGCCCGGGCGCCCCGTATCTCTGCCGCATTGTCTCAGGGCGAGTGCCTCCCACACCAGGACCTTGGCCAAGGGCAGCGTGGGGGACCTACTGCCTCGCCCGCCGCCACAGCAGAGCCGTCGAGCCAGGCTGGCGCCTGCGGTCCCGGCCACGGCCTCGTGCTGGGGGTCCCTGCCTGACGGGGGCACATCGGCACCCCCGGGCATGCCGACACTGACCCGGGAGGTCGCCCCTGCCCCTCTGTCCTCACGGGCACCTCGTCCACGGTGGCTTCTGGGCGGGATGATACCCCTGCCCCTCACGATCAGGTCCCTGGCTCCTGGGACGTGCGGCATCCACCCGCTGCAGACTGCTGAGGCTGCCTGGCTCAGCCTGTGCGCCCTCCCTCCGGGCCGCGGGCCCCCTTCCTGGTGGCCGTGGGTGTGTCGGACCCCCATGCATGGGAGAGGCCCCGGGAACCCCGGCGCTCCTCGCAGGGGCTGCACCTTGAGGACGACCGGCCGGGGCAGGTGCCCCACTGCCCTGGACTGCGGGGAGGCGAGGGCTGGGGAGAGACAGGGGCGTGGGGAGGTGCGGTGCGGCCCCACTGCCCTGGACTGCGGGGAGGCGAGGGCTGGGGAGAGACAGGGGCGTGGGGAGGTGCGGTGGGGCCGTGGTGGGGGGCAGGAGACTCGGGGCTTGGGGCCTAGCCCCCTCCATGTGGCACAGCGTGGGCAGGGCTCCAGTCTCGGGGTCTCCGGCCAGCCAGGTGGAGGCCTGGGGAGGCAGGCGGGGAAGGGGCAGCCCTGCCGTGACCACGAGACAGGCCACTCAGGGCCACACTCAGAGCAGTGCTGGGCACCTCTGGGTCCCCAGGCCATCTCCCCACAGTACCCTGAGGGGGCTTTTCCCCGAGGGCACTTGTGGAGGGCTCCCATGGGCTCCTGCACAGCCGGGACCCTCCCTGAGAATCTCGGCTGGGTGAGGTGGGGGGACCACAGGCTCGGACCCTCAGGGCTCGAGGTGGCGGCATTTCACTCTGGGGGGTGCTGGCTTTGAAGAAAAGAAAGCCTGGCCAGAGGTCACTGCCCTGAGCCCAGGGGCAGAGACGCAGCCAAGGCCAAGGCCTCCCTACTCGGGGCCGAGTGCTCGGAGAAAGTGCTCCCGCAGAGGAGCTGACGCCTGCGGGGAGCTGGCCCCCACGAAGCCCACACCGTGCCCAGCGCCTCTTCCCGGCACCCGGGGGAAGAGGGAACCAAGGGCGTTTCCAGCCCAGGCGGGAAGTCTGGAGCTGCCGCAGTGAAGCCTCCTCCGGGGGGCTGCTGCCACCCAAGGTGGAACCAGGGGAAACAGGCTGCGTTCTCAGGGCACTGGCTGCTGACAGCCCCAGGGTCAGGCTGGGCCTGGAGCCAGTGCCTCTGCAAGCCCACCCTCCTGTCTGCCTCACGCCCGCTGGGTCGGACCCCCACAGCCAGAGGTCGACACCCTGCCTCTGAACCGAGGCCACACGCACACGTTCCAGACGCCTGAGGTGTTCTTACCTGGGAGACGGGAGACAGGCTGTGGGGTGAGCGGGCCCTCAGGCAGGACGAGTGTGTCCTGGGGCTGAACAGGGACCTGTGCCCACGAGTCAAGGCCACGGCCCAGTCCCGCGACCGCCTGCCAGGTAGCAGAGGGGCACACACAGAGCCCCTCGGCCGACAGCCGGTCCCCCGCTGCCCGCGTCTGACACGCAGCAGCAGGAGCCGTGTGCTGGCCGAGCCCCCGGGGCCTGGCCCACCCTCTCCAGGCCCACCTGGGCCCCAGGCCCGTCCACGCCCCTGCGACACCCCCGCCCGCCCTGCAGGGCCAAAGGCGCAGCCCCCAGGGGCCCACCCGCAGGCAGGGTTCAGGGCGGAGCTCTGAGCAGCTGTAGGGCCCTTGAGGCCAGGTCAGCCAGCCGGCCTTGAGGGCCAGTGGAGGGACACGGGCCCAGACCCTGAAGCGGCCGCCCAGGCTCCTCGGGGCCCTGCTCCAGCTCTGGGGGGCAGGCCGGACGCCCGGGGGCGGGCAGCCTCACCTGCAGAGTAGGGCTCCTGCCGCTCAGGGTGGGCAAACTCCTGCCGCTCGTACTTGGCCCGGATCCACTGCTCCCGCAGCAGTCTGAGGAGAGAGGGCACACGCTGGGCGACGCCTGGCCAGTGCTGCCCAGGTGAACTGACGAGCTGGCCCACCGAGGGGGGCACCCCAGGCCACGGCTGCCAGGAGCAGGGGGGCCCAGCCCGCCCCACTCACTCGGGAAGCAGGAGGGGCCGGCTTCCAACAGGCCAAACGAGGGCTGGCCTAACCTCCCCCCAACCCGAGGTCAGGCACCAGGGACACGGGAAGGGAGCCGGCCTCCCTGGGTCACGGGCCTGCTGCTGAAACTAACCGCGTTCCCTGGGACCTGATCCTCCCTTTACCCAGACAGCAGGGGGCGGGGAGGGCCAGACTCTGGTCTCCTGACTCACTACCTATTTCATCCCAACAGCACCCCAGAGCCTTTGCCTGTGGGAGGCTGCTGCAGCCGCTGCACTAAGTGGGTATAGCTGGAGGCGCACTCCACACCGAACACGGGTATCCACCCTGCACGGCACGCCACAGTGTACACGGGCATCCACGCGCCCCGTCCGCATCCACGTGCCCTGTCCACCCCGCATGGCACGCCACAGTGTACACGGGCATCCACACTCCCTCTGCCGCTGCATGGCCTCCATGGTGAGCTCGGCTGTCAGCCCCCACACCCTCCTGGTCTCACGGCTGCCCGGTCAGTTTCCCTTGTTGATACCAGCCTGGTGAGGGGCCTCTCTCAGGACCCCACCCCTCCCGGCAGACCCAGGCACCTGAGTCTGGGGAATGGAGTGGGCTTGGTCCTGTGAGCTCTCACGCAGTAGAGGTTTCTGGAAAGTGAGGCCCACTGGGATTCAGAGCACCCTCCCGCTGGGGCCGCTGGGTTAGCCGAGAGGCCCTGATCACACAGCCCTGCCAGAGCACCTCGCAGGAACCAGGCCCATGGGGGTCTGTCCACGGCACTGGCTCAGGCGGTGCGGACCCAGCCGTGCGTGCAGGTGGGCTGACTGCAGAAGAGCTGGGCAGAGCGGCCGGGCAGGGGGCGCCAGGAGGGGCGGGGCCGGGCAAGGGGCCTGCCCACGAGGGCTTGAAGGGCTGGACGCGGCGTGCAGAGTAAGGTCAGCCCTCGGCTCCCCACCTGTCAAGCGGGGTCTGAACTGGCCTGCCTCTCAGGTGGGTCACCGCTCCCAACCCTGCTGTGGCAGCCAGCAGCAACCCCCCCACCCCCGTCTCCCAGCCCCCACCTGCGCAGAGCCAGGTGCACACAAGCCCAGCGTGCAGCCCGGGTCCAGGAGTCATGGGCAGGGCCCCCGGGGTGTGGGGCTCACCAAGTGAGTCAGGGGCTACAGTGAACAGGAAGAGGTGCCGCCCGGGGGTGGGGCCGGACGCGGGGGCCTGGGAGAAGGGCAGGCCGCAGCCCCGCCATCCACCCCAAGGGAGGCACAGTCCAGGAGGAGCCTCGTCACAGGGCCCTTCTCTCCAAGCTGGTGCTGAGCCTGACATGGGGGCCTCCCCCGGGGGCGGGGGTCCCAACCTCACCCCAAGCACCTGCCCTGACCTCCGGAACCTTTCNGCCCTCGGGACAACAGGGGCCCTGTTGCCTGTGAAAGGCGGCCTTTGAGGCTCGGTGCAGGCGGGGACGGGCTGGGGGCAGAGCCAGGAGCGGCCGGGACCTGGGGTCAGCTGGCCGAGGGGCCTGTGGGCAGCGGGAGGCGCGGCCTGGCCCGGGCGCCCCGTATCTCTGCCGCATTGTCTCAGGGCGAGTGCCTCCCACACCAGGACCTTGGCCAAGGGCAGCGTGGGGGACCTACTGCCTCGCCCGCCGCCACAGCAGAGCCGTCGAGCCAGGCTGGCGCCTGCGGTCCCGGCCACGGCCTCGTGCTGGGGGTCCCTGCCTGACGGGGGCACATCGGCACCCCCGGGCATGCCGACACTGACCCGGGAGGTCGCCCCTGCCCCTCTGTCCTCACGGGCACCTCGTCCACGGTGGCTTCTGGGCGGGATGATACCCCTGCCCCTCACGATCAGGTCCCTGGCTCCTGGGACGTGCGGCATCCACCCGCTGCAGACTGCTGAGGCTGCCTGGCTCAGCCTGTGCGCCCTCCCTCCGGGCCGCGGGCCCCCTTCCTGGTGGCCGTGGGTGTGTCGGACCCCCATGCATGGGAGAGGCCCCGGGAACCCCGGCGCTCCTCGCAGGGGCTGCACCTTGAGGACGACCGGCCGGGGCAGGTGCCCCACTGCCCTGGACTGCGGGGAGGCGAGGGCTGGGGAGAGACAGGGGCGTGGGGAGGTGCGGTGCGGCCCCACTGCCCTGGACTGCGGGGAGGCGAGGGCTGGGGAGAGACAGGGGCGTGGGGAGGTGCGGTGGGGCCGTGGTGGGGGGCAGGAGACTCGGGGCTTGGGGCCTAGCCCCCTCCATGTGGCACAGCGCGGGCAGGGCTCCAGTCTCGGGGTCTCCGGCCAGCCAGGTGGAGGCCTGGGGAGGCAGGCGGGGAAGGGGCAGCCCTGCCGTGACCACGAGACAGGCCACTCAGGGCCACACTCAGAGCAGTGCTGGGCACCTCTGGGTCCCCAGGCCATCTCCCCACAGTACCCTGAGGGGGCTTTTCCCCGAGGGCACTTGTGGAGGGCTCCCATGGGCTCCTGCACAGCCGGGACCCTCCCTGAGAATCTCGGCTGGGTGAGGTGGGGGGACCACAGGCTCGGACCCTCAGGGCTCGAGGTGGCGGCATTTCACTCTGGGGGGTGCTGGCTTTGAAGAAAAGAAAGCCTGGCCAGAGGTCACTGCCCTGAGCCCAGGGGCAGAGACGCAGCCAAGGCCAAGGCCTCCCTACTCGGGGCCGAGTGCTCGGAGAAAGTGCTCCCGCAGAGGAGCTGACGCCTGCGGGGAGCTGGCCCCCACGAAGCCCACACCGTGCCCAGCGCCTCTTCCCGGCACCCGGGGGAAGGGGGAACCAAGGGCGTTTCCAGCCCAGGCGGGAAGTCTGGAGCTGCCGCAGTGAAGCCTCCTCCGGGGGGCTGCTGCCACCCAAGGTGGAACCAGGGGAAACAGGCTGCGTTCTCAGGGCACTGGCTGCTGACAGCCCCAGGGTCAGGCTGGGCCTGGAGCCAGTGCCTCTGCAAGCCCACCCTCCTGTCTGCCTCACGCCCGCTGGGTCGGACCCCCACAGCCAGAGGTCGACACCCTGCCTCTGAACCGAGGCCACACGCACACGTTCCAGACGCCTGAGGTGTTCTTACCTGGGAGACGGGAGACAGGCTGTGGGGTGAGCGGGCCCTCAGGCAGGACGAGTGTGTCCTGGGGCTGAACAGGGACCTGTGCCCACGAGTCAAGGCCACGGCCCAGTCCCGCGACCGCCTGCCAGGTAGCAGAGGGGCACACACAGAGCCCCTCGGCCGACAGCCGGTCCCCCGCTGCCCGCGTCTGACACGCAGCAGCAGGAGCCGTGTGCTGGCCGAGCCCCCGGGGCCTGGCCCACCCTCTCCAGGCCCACCTGGGCCCCAGGCCCGTCCACGCCCCTGCGACACCCCCGCCCGCCCTGCAGGGCCAAAGGCGCAGCCCCCAGGGGCCCACCCGCAGGCAGGGTTCAGGGCGGAGCTCTGAGCAGCTGTAGGGCCCTTGAGGCCAGGTCAGCCAGCCGGCCTTGAGGGCCAGTGGAGGGACACGGGCCCAGACCCTGAAGCGGCCGCCCAGGCTCCTCGGGGCCCTGCTCCAGCTCTGGGGGGCAGGCCGGACGCCCGGGGGCGGGCAGCCTCACCTGCAGAGTAGGGCTCCTGCCGCTCAGGGTGGGCAAACTCCTGCCGCTCGTACTTGGCCCGGATCCACTGCTCCCGCAGCAGTCTGAGGAGAGAGGGCACACGCTGGGCGACGCCTGGCCAGTGCTGCCCAGGTGAACTGACGAGCTGGCCCACCGAGGGGGGCACCCCAGGCCACGGCTGCCAGGAGCAGGGGGGCCCAGCCCGCCCCACTCACTCGGGAAGCAGGAGGGGCCGGCTTCCAACAGGCCAAACGAGGGCTGGCCTAACCTCCCCCCAACCCGAGGTCAGGCACCAGGGACACGGGAAGGGAGCCGGCCTCCCTGGGTCACGGGCCTGCTGCTGAAACTAACCGCGTTCCCTGGGACCTGATCCTCCCTTTACCCAGACAGCAGGGGGCGGGGAGGGCCAGACTCTGGTCTCCTGACTCACTACCTATTTCATCCCAACAGCACCCCAGAGCCTTTGCCTGTGGGAGGCTGCTGCAGCCGCTGCACTAAGTGGGTATAGCTGGAGGCGCACTCCACACCGAACACGGGCATCCACCCTGCACGGCACGCCACAGTGTACACGGGCATCCATGTGCCCCGTCCACCCTGCATGGCATGCCACAGTGTACACAGGCATCCACGCGCCCCGTCCACCCTGCCCGGCACGCCACAGTGTACACGGGCATCCACGCGCCCCGTCCACCCTGCATGGCACGCCACTGTACACGGGCATCCACGTGCCCTGTCCACCCCGCATGGCACGCCACAGTGTACACGGGCATCCACACTCCCTCTGCCGCTGCATGGCCTCCATGGTGAGCTCGGCTGTCAGCCCCCACACCCTCCTGGTCTCACGGCTGCCCGGTCAGTTTCCCTTGTTGATACCAGCCTGGTGAGGGGCCTCTCTCAGGACCCCACCCCTCCCGGCAGACCCAGGCACCTGAGTCTGGGGAATGGAGTGGGCTTGGTCCTGTGAGCTCTCACGCAGTAGAGGTTTCTGGAAAGTGAGGCCCACTGGGATTCAGAGCACCCTCCCGCTGGGGCCGCTGGGTTAGCCGAGAGGCCCTGATCACACAGCCCTGCCAGAGCACCTCGCAGGAACCAGGCCCATGGGGGTCTGTCCACGGCACTGGCTCAGGCGGTGCGGACCCAGCCGTGCGTGCAGGTGGGCTGACTGCAGAAGAGCTGGGCAGAGCGGCCGGGCAGGGGGCGCCAGGAGGGGCGGGGCCGGGCAAGGGGCCTGCCCACGAGGGCTTGAAGGGCTGGACGCGGCGTGCAGAGTAAGGTCAGCCCTCGGCTCCCCACCTGTCAAGCGGGGTCTGAACTGGCCTGCCTCTCAGGTGGGTCACCGCTCCCAACCCTGCTGTGGCAGCCAGCAGCAACCCCCCCACCCCCGTCTCCCAGCCCCCACCTGCGCAGAGCCAGGTGCACACAAGCCCAGCGTGCAGCCCGGGTCCAGGAGTCATGGGCAGGGCCCCCGGGGTGTGGGGCTCACCAAGTGAGTCAGGGGCTACAGTGAACAGGAAGAGGTGCCGCCCGGGGGTGGGGCCGGACGCGGGGGCCTGGGAGAAGGGCAGGCAGCAGCCCCGCCATCCACCCCAAGGGAGGCACAGTCCAGGAGGAGCCTCGTCACAGGGCCTTTCTCTCCAAGCTGGTGCTGAGCCTGACATGGGGGCCTCCCCCGGGGGCGGGGGTCCCAACCTCACCCCAAGCACCTGCCCTGACCTCCGGAACCTTTCAGAACCCAAGGAGCCCAGGGGTGCCCACGGGGTGGGCAGACAGAGGCTGGTGACTGGGATCGTGTGGGGTCATGCCCCTGACCCTCCCCGTGTCCATGCCCTGCGCCCCGAGCCAGGTGGGCCGCATGCTGGAGCGGCCGCCCAGCAAGCCCTCCAGACGGCCGGGGGTGCCGCAAGGAGCCCTGGACCCAGGCCCGGGAGCCCAGCCGTCCCCACCCTGCCCACCACCACACCAGGAACCAAAACCAAGCGGGGGCGCCTGGACAGGGTCCCGGACACGGGCCGGTGCAGAGCAGCGGCACAGACAGGCCCCCGTGTACTCACTGGCAGTCAGAGGCTGAGGGCCGGTAGTAGAAAGGGGGCACCTTGGACTCGAACGTGGCTCGGGCGATGGCGTTGCCGCGGGAGGCCATGAACTGCGAGAGAGACAGTGTCAGGGCCCCACCCCACAGCTGACCCGGGCCGGGGCGCTGCCCTTCCCTGCGGGCGGCGGGGCCCCGGCCCTCCAGAAAGGGCCCCTCGGGAGGGAGGCCCCCGCCCCGCATCGGATCCCACGGGTCCCGGGGCACGGAGGCATCCACGCGCCCCGTCCTGTGAGGCGGCCAGGCTGCAGAGAATAGGCAGGCGACTGCGAGCAGAGAACGCGTCTGCGGGATGCAGATGGTGCCCTGCGGGGCGGGGGCAATGGGGGCCTTTGCAGCAGCCGGTGTGCGGGGTGTCTGGGCACAGAAATAGCATGAGCAAAGGCCCTGAGCGGGATGAGCCAGAGGGGAGGCCCTTGGTGTCAGAGGCAGGGGGGCTTCCTGCGGGGCCTCAGGGCCGGGGGTGCCGCAGGTCCCCGGGGCTCCAAGCGCGCCCTCTCTGCACCGTCCGGCCGAGGGTGCGAATGACCAGTGGGAGCTCCAGGCGATGGGACCCGCCCGGAAGGCTGGGGCCGACGTGGGGCTCAAAGCAGAGGCTTCTCCACACAGAGCGCCCGCCAGGCCAGAGGCCTGATGGGAGAGGAGGCCGGCTGAGCCCAGCGGCCGGGCCCCATCGCTACGGGCCAGCGGGGTAGGGCCCTCGGCTCCACGGAGAAGCCTCCGGGCACCCCGGGAGCGAGCCACACTGGACAGGCGGAAAGCAGGCCGGCGTGGAGCGAGGGGGACGGAAAGCTCGCCGACACGGGGCGAGGGACGGAAAGCAGGCCGTCTCCTCATGTTGCTCTACTTTTAGCAATTCTCAAAAAAGAAGACCAGGAATAGAATTTTCAAGAGCTAGAATGATTCCAAAGTTCATTTTAAAGTTAGCAAGCAGAAGAAAATTGTGAGAGGACGCTTCCTAGCAGATATTAAAGCCTGTTATAAAGCTACTGAGTCAAACAGTGCCGACAAGAAAACCTCCAAGGTCCAGAAGCAGGTCCAATGGGATTTAATACCAGCATCAACAGGCTTAGCAGGACGAGCTGGTGCACAGTGGTGGTAACGTCTCAGATTGATGGGGGTTGATAACCAATGAGAAACCGGAAACCGCTGGAGAAAAGGGGGTATGCCTCTCAGCAAAACAAAACTCCAACTTCATGAGAGGCTGAATTTCCAGAGTTAAGCAATCAGAACAGTAGAGGAAGGGCATTCCTGGTGGTCCAGCTTCCGGGGGAGGGGGCAGTTTGATCCCTGGTCAGGGAACTGAGGCCCCGCAGGCCACGCAGCACAGCGAAAAAAAGAGCAAGGTCACAGGGTGACTTAAAACACGACGCAAGGAAAACACGAGGGAGACCTTCAGCATCGGGGCTGGGCGTGGTTTCTCAGCCACTGCGTGTGACGTGAGCAAGACGCCCCATCGCGTCCGACTCCGTGCGACCCCGTGGACTGCACAGCCCATGGACTTCTCCAGGCCAAAATACTGGAGTGGGTAGCCCATCCCTTCTCCAGGGGATCGTCCCGACCCAGGGACTGAACCAGGGTCTCCCACACTGCAGGCGGCTCTTTACCAGCTGCGCCCCAGGGAAGCCCTTCGCTTTCTCAGGTCTCTTAAAGCTCTCAGGCAAGCCCACGGCTTCTTAGAGGTACAGCAAAACCACAAGGAACGAAAGGAAGCAAAGTGAACGGAACGTCACCGGAGCTGAAAGCTTCTGTGCTTCCAAGGGCACCATCAGGAAAGGGAAAAGGTGTGTGAACCCTAAAACACGAGGCTCCGGAGAAGCAGACGGCCCAGGTCCCGAGACAGCCGAGGACCGCGTCGGTGCGACAGGTCCCAGACGGGCGAATCCAGACAGGAGAGCCGCCTGGGGGTCTCAGGGAGGGGTCTCCCCTGAGGTGAGGACGACAGATGTCCTGGCAGCCGGAGGCGACGGCTGAGCTGGGCCGTGAACGTGCTTTATCTGCTTTTTGCTGCTGGGAGGCTGACGTACAGAGCTGGCTTCAGGCGTGACACCTGGTGGTTCTTGTCCAGGCCGTGAGACGCCGGTTACGGGGCTGGGGGCCACGTGCTGCCGTTACAGCTGTCACCTCTGTCCTGGGACTGGAGTCGCGGCCTCAGTCTCCTGCACCTGCGTCTCCTGCTCCCCACGCCTGCCCTCCGGCAACGGCCTGTTTGTTCCCCGTGCCTACCATGTGTGTTTGTCTTTTCCAGATTCCACGTGGGAGTGAGATCAGACTGGCCTGTCCTTCTGCGTCTGACAGATTTCTCTCAGCGTGAGACCCCCTAGGCCCGCCCCGTTGCCGCAGATTGTAACCTGGCGCTCTTCTGGCTCAGGAACATTCCGCCGTATAAACAGACCTTCCCATCAGGTCGCCCGCAGATGCTCCACATCTCGCCTGTTATAACTCATGCTGCAGGGACACGAGAGCACATAGATTTTGGATTAAAAATGTTCTAGTGGGGCTGTACCCACCAGGCTCCTCTGTGCGTGGAATCTCCAGGCCACAGTACTGGCGTGGGCAGCCGTTCCCTTCTGCAGGGGACCTTCCCGAGCCAGGAATTAAGCACCGCTGGCGCACTCTTTGCCGCCTGAGGCACCAGGGGAGCCCTCCTTCTGCTGGGGCTGCTGGATGTGGCTCTCTCTTTCGTTTCCCGAGGAAGCTCCGCGCCGTGCTCCACGGTGGCTGGGCCGGTTCACGTTGCGCCCGCTGCAGAAGGCGCTCTTTTCTCCACATTTGTTATTCGTAGAATCTTTTTTTTTTTTNGCTGGGGCTGCTGGATGTGGCTCTCTCTTTCGTTTCCCGAGGAAGCTCCGCGCCGTGCTCCACGGTGGCTGGGCCAGTTCACGTTGCGCCCGCTGCAGAAGGCGCTCTTTTCTCCACATTTGTTATTCGTAGAATCTTTTTTTTTTTTTTGGCCACATGGCACGTGGGATCTCAGCAGTTCCCCCACCGGGGATGGAAGCCACGGCCCCTGCCCTGGAGGCGTGGGGTGCTAAGCGCCGGGCCGCCAGGTGAGCCCGTCACCGCAGACTCTTAACGGAGGCCACGATTCGCACCGGGAGGCGGCGCCTCGGTGCAGCTTGGATCCAGGTTTCCCTACGGTGACGCTGAGCGTCTTTCACACACCTGCTGACGGACGAGCCGCGCGTCTCCTCCAGAGAAGCGGGTGCTCAGGTCCTCCGCCCGTTTTTAACTGGAGAGCCTGTTCTTTTTGGAACCGAGTTCTGTGAGTTCTCCGCACATTTTGCGCAACGACCCTTAACACACGTGTCGTCTACAGACGCTGCTGCCATCCCGAAGGTGGCCTTTTCGTCCTGTTGATGGTTTCCTTTCTGTGCAAAAGCGCTTTCGTTTGCTGCAGCCCCATTTGTTTATTTTTGCTTTTGTAGCCCTGCCTGAGGAGGCAGACCCAGAACGATACCGCTAAGACTGACGGCCAAGAGCTTGTGCTCGCGTCTACGGGCCGTGTGGTCTGGGGCCTTAAACATTTAGCTCCTTGATTCATTTGACTCACTTTTTGTGCACGGTGTGACACGCTGCGCGGGCCGTCCAGCTCTCCCAGCACTTTTCACAGAGGAGACTCTCCTTTCCCCACTGCACGTTCCTGCCTCTGGACTATTCACTTTTTAAACGTTCATTTTACGGAGGTCTAGTTGATTTACAGCGCCGCACTGATTTCTGATGTAGCGGTAAAGTGCAGAGGTACCTGCATCTGTACTCTCCCGGTGCTGAACAGCGCCCCCGAGCTGCACGGCAGGACCTTGTTTATCTACCCTGCGGTGCGGACCCCGGACCCCCAGCCCTTCCCCAGCCCGCTCCCTGTGGGCAGCCACGGCCTGTCCTCTGCGCCCGGGAGCCCCTTGCGGCCACGGCCTGTCCTCGCCCAGGAGCCCCTTGCAGCCACGGCCTGTCCTCTACGCCCGGGAGCCCCTTGCGGCCACGGCCTGTCCTCTACGCCCGGGAGCCCCTTGCGGCCACGGCCTGTCCTCTACGCCCGGGAGCCCCTTGCGGCCACGGCCTGTCCTCGCCCGGGAGCCCCTTGCGGTTTCCTGGGCAGCTCCATCTGTGTCGTGTCTTAGATTCCGCATGTACGTGGGGTCATGTGGTATTTGTCTTTACCTTACTTTGCTCGGCAGGATAACCTCTAGGCTCATCGATGTAGCTGTAAACGGCGTGCTTGTATTCTATTTTATGACCAAGTAATATTCTAGCATACACATGTCCCACTATCTTCACTTTAAAATGGATTTTATATGAATCACCCCTCAATGATTTAAAAAATTATCGATAGCTCCTTAAAAATATAAACCATACTTTTTCATTTCAAAAATATCATTTCAAAATGAAAGTTAAAATACAACCCACAGAATGAGAAGAATTACTTGCAAATACTAAATCTGAAAGGGATTTTGTGTCCAGAATATATAAAGTGCTCTTAGTAATAAAATCTCCCAACTCAGTAATAAAAAGACAACCCATTTTTAAAGTGGGCAAAGGATCTGAATGAACATTGCTCCAAAGATAACACACATGGTCAGGAAGCACGTGGAACAGCACTCAGCGTCCCGCCTCCCCAGAGAGGCGGGGCCAGCCCACGAGGAGACGCCCCGCACGCCCCGAGGAGGGCTGAGGCCAGACAGGCGAGGCTCGGGGGGGCTGCAGTCCTTGCGGGCTCCCGGCGGGCCAGGCCGCTGTGGTGGGCAGAGCCCGCCGACCCTCAGTCGTCAGGCGGCCACCCCGAGGCCTGGCAGCGCCGCGCCCTCCCAGAGAGCGGAGGGCACAGCACTGCCCTCAGCCCCGCTGCTCAGAAGGCCTGGGAAAACGGGACAAGCCAGGTGCGCAGCTGGTGGGGGCGGTCAAGCTGTGGCCCCCGCGCGACCGCGCGACCTCACCATGCCAAGAGGCACTGACACCCGGCAGCCGGGTGACCTAGAAACCGGCGCTCAGCGCGAGGGGCCGGGTCTGGAGCCACACGGGCGAGTCCACCGGCGCGAAGCACCCAACAGACAGACCCACCGCGGGGAGGCAGGGCCCCTCTCCCTGCAGCGGCTGGGGCCGAGGCCGGGGCGGCCCAGTGGGTGCAGGCTCATTTGAGGATATGAAAACCTTCTCAAATTAGATCAGGGCGGTGGTCACACAGCCTGAGAATTCATGAAAACCACCAAACCGTAGGCTCTGGAAGGGTGAGGGGTGCGGTGTGTGAGCTGCTGAGTAAAAATGATCGAGGCAGCACAGGCCTAAAGCCCTGAAACCACAGAAGGCAAGGCTGATAAACTTGATCACTTCAAAATCTGAAAGTTTCCACCGTGAAAACCACCACGAGCAAAGTCAGGACAACCTCCGAGAAACGTCTTCACCTACTGTCTCTGAGGGCGGCAAACCCGCCTCTGCGAAACCCCCACAAAGCGGGCAGCCCAGCCCGGGGCCCGGAGGTCACACCTGGTCTGCAACGGCCCCCAAGGCGGGGAAGGGCAGGGAAGGGCCTGAGTGAGGCTGCCAGGCAGAGGCCTGCGGGCGTGGCCAGGAGCGGAAGCCTGGCAGCACCCCTGAAGTTACGGTCAGAGCCTTCCAACTTCCCCTCCGGGAATGGAGGCCGCCTTGCTGCCCCGGCGGGACGATGCGTCCGTGGGGCCATCCGTTGGCCCAGGGGCTGTCAGGGAAGGACCCCCTCCCCGCACCCCGTGAGCACAGCGAGCCTCAGCAGGGCCCCCACACTCCCGGAGCTGTGCACGCCAACATGACCGGGGTCCAGCCGCACGGTGGGTGTCACCGGCCTCATAAAGAGGAAGCACATGGGCTCAGGCCTGGGGCGGGCTGCAGCGGAGGGCCGGGCTCCATCTGAAGTGAGGGGAACGTTCTAAAGCTGACGATGGGGACAACCACACAACTCGGTGAGCGTGCCAAAAGCCGCTGAAGTGTCCTTAAAAGAGCGAGTCGTACAGTGTGTGAGTCGTGTTTCAATAAAGCTTCTTTAAAGCACGTGCTATAGAAGAATAAAGTTCAGGGGAAACGGGAAACAAAACGCACAGGCCGGGGTGCCCTGTGCCCGGCTCTCCGCACCCTGGCCTCCCAGGAGCCGGCCTGGCTCGTGGCCTCCGGCCCAGGACTCACCGGCGCCCTGCAGGCCCAGCCCCGCCGGCCACTCACGGTCACAACGGGAGCGAGGAGCCGAGAGCAGAAGAGGCTGGCGCCCCTCACCCCGGACCCCGCTCGCTCTTCACCCCCAGCCCAGCCCAGCCTCCCTGGGACCTCCCTGTGCCCCCTCCTCACGAGGGGCACGCGCCATGGGCTTGTGTCAAGGCGGCCTCGCCCTCCCGTCTGGCCCTAGGGTGGCGGTGCTTCCAGCCACACGGTGTGTGTCCGCGTGCAGGGTGGCCTCGCTAGGGTAGGTGTGTACTCTGAGTTGGCGCGGAGGCCAGGGTGGGCCCGGGACTGTGTGTGGGTGGACAGCAGGTCAAGGGCTTAGCTTCTGTCACCTTCTGTGACTCTGCGTGAGTTACCCATGATGCCCTGACCACAAGGGGCCTGCGAGGGCTGGGCTGCGGGCAGGGCGCCCCCCGGCCCCCAGCTGGGTCTGAGGCCGCGTGGCAGCGGGCAAGCTCCCCCGGCCCCCAGCTGGGTCTGAGGCCGCGTGGCAGTGGGCAGGCCCCCCCGAGCCCCCGGCTGGGTCTGAGGCCGTGTGGCAGCGGGCAAGCTCCACCCCGGGCCCCGGCTGGGTCTGAGGCCACGTGGCAGCGGGCAGGCCCCCCCCGGCCCCTGGCTGGGTCTGAGGCCGCGTGGCAGCGGGCAGGCCCCCCCCACCGGCCCCCGGCCCGGACATACCTCCACTTGCACATCCTCCCAAGTGTCCAGGCGCACGGACTTGACCTTGCTGATGTGGGGGATGTTCCGGTGAATCCCAGAGCAGCTCAGACAGATGAACACCCCCAGGGTGTACGAGGCCCAGTCAGGATCTGCAAGACAAGGCCAGCCGTCAGGGCGTCTCCCCTGAGACGGAGGCACTGGACCCCGGCCCACAGGCCTGCACGCCCACCCCCCTTTCTGGGCTTCGCTTCCTCGCTGGATCAAAGGGAGGGGACAGGACACCAGGTTCACGGGGTCTGAGGGCCCCGAGCAGGGTCCCGGGCACCCCCACCAGGGACCAGCCCCCCCTGTCCCAGGAACCCCTGTCATATGCTAGCTTCCCCCTGAGGCCTCAGGGGAGAGACTGGAAGCCGGGAGCCGGGGCTCTGCCCCACTCTCAGAGCCGGCGGGACACAGAACAGACAGGTTCAGCAGGAAGACTGCGTGTCTCCACGAGGGCCCTCAACCCGCCTCTGCGGACTCCCCGCTGGGAGCTGGGGGCTGGGGCACGGCCAAACCCTGACCCCTAATAAGGGCCTCTGGCCGCTAACGGGGTGGTGGCTGCGGGAAGGGGCTCCTGCTGCAGCTGGGGCAACGGGTTGAGGGGGAAGTACCCGGCCCAGGGACAGGCTCTGGCTTTCTGAGGCCACCGGGAGCCCCGCCCTGGCCTCGCCCCTGCACATCGGTGGGTTAGGGTTCGGTCCCAAGCAGAGCTGGCGCGGGGGCGGCCTGGACCCAAGGCCTCAGCCAGCTCAGAAGGGCCGTGAGCAGGCTCATGCTCCCCACACCCGCTTCCTGTCCACTGCCCACATCCCCCGACTGCACCCCTGCCCGCGGGGCCCACATCCCCCGACTGCACCCCTGCCCGCGGGGCCCACGTCCCCCGACTGCACCCCTGCCCGCGGGGCCCACGTCCCCCGACTGCACCCCTGCCAGCGGGGCCCATAGACACCACGTCAGCTCTCTGGGTGGAGCCCCAGGGGACTCTCCAGCCAGAGGGTGGCGGCACGGGCAGAACCCCTGGGCCGCCAGGCCCGGCTCAGCTGTGCCCCCCAGGCCTCCATGACCACCCGCTGACCCCCGGCGGGGGCTGGGAGGGGGCTACAGGGACACGCCCCACCCCAAGGCCCCGACCGCGACCCGGGAAGGTGCTCTGGTGGCAAGACCCTGCCCGTGGACAGGACGAGGCTTCCGAGGTCCCGGGCCCCCAGGCGCGTGGGGACCCCAGCGCCGGCACAGCGGGCTTGGGGAGGGAGAGCCCCAGGCCCCCAGCTCTGAGCCTCCCGGGCAGCGGTGGGAGGGAACGCTGCGCCCCAGATGCCCACCAGAGCCGGGGCTCCTGCACAGAGGCGCCCTGCCCGCGACTGCTCTCCACCGGCTCGTGGAACCACGGAGAACACGCATCTGCAGGGGCGCTCCCTGCGAGCGTCACCTGGCTGCCGCCGAGGGCCCTGAGCAGGCTGCACCTGGGGCCCGGCCCACCCCGCACGGCCACCGTGCCACCCCCCAGGAGCGCGCCCTCTGTGCCAAAGCACAGCCCCCGCAGGAAGTGAGGAAGCCGGGATGGAAGGCCAGCAGCGCGGGGGCGTGAGGACGAGGCACACGGCCTGGCGGGGGGCCCACGCCCTCTGAGCAGGAGGCCTCGTGCACCGGGGCGGGGACGAGGTGGGGGCCTGGGCACAGGGCAGGGCGAGGGCCACGGCTCCCTCCGGCGCCCCCGCCCGGGCGCCCGCCCCGGCCTCCCTGCGGGGCCCGGCCCAGCAGATCTCTCGGCCCTGCGGCTCCGTCTCACCCGCCCCAGACTCTTTCGGGGAGAGGGTGGCCACTTCCTCCACACTCGAAAGGGCTCCCTTTACCCTCGGACAATCGGACCCAAGAAAGGTGCTGTTTGTGTGTTGACGACCCAGCCCCGTCCCAAGTGACAAAGCAGGGAGGCCGGGCCTGAAGGGCCAGCAGCTCCCGCGTCCTCCCGGACGGGCATCCAGCGGCCGGGCCTGGAGGAGCATCCGCAGGCGCGTTCCAGCCTCCCCCAGACCCTCACACCCGCTCGGGACGCAGCGCCAGCCGCTGGGGTCCTGGGGTCCACGGGTCCACAGCCTCCTCACCCTCGCTGGCCACGACTGGCCACCCTGCCAGGCTGCGGCCCCGCCGTCAGCCCAGTTCCACAGGAACAAAGTCCAGGGAGGTATAAGCGGGGGCTGAGGTCAGCAGCAGCGGGCGGCTGGCCCGGGTCTCCCAGAACCACCTTCCTGGTTCAGAGCGGGCGGGTGCCGGGAGCGTCCACCGGCCGGCGTCCACGGGGGCCCCCGCCCAGCGGCCAGGCCGCGAGGAAGCCCGTCCTCATCGCGGGGGCAGACGGCTCCTTCCTCCTCCTGCCTGGGGTCCCCCGGCAGCGCCAGGACAGGGAGCTGGTTTCGAGTAAGTTGGAGGCAGGGGCATCTCAGCCGGAAGCCTCCACACTGCAGCCTGTGGAGGACACAGGCTGCCTGCAGGAGTGCCCCTCCTTGTGGGCAAAGAGGCACCGGCCGCCCCCGCCCCGGGACCCGCAGCACGGGCGCTCACGTCACCCGGGTGCGTGCCGGTCTGCCCTCTGCCCTGCAAAAGGCGGCAGCAGAGCGTCCCTGGAGGGCCCGGGAAGGCGCTCCAATCAAGTGATTTAAGGAAGGGTTCAGACCCTGGGGGGAGAACTCTGGGGGTGACCCTGAACAGCAGTCTAAGGCCTCAGGGGTCAGAAGAGTGACTGCCCCAGCCCCCCAGAGCCACCAGAGCAGGAAGTGGGGCGGAGCGCGTGTGCGGCTGTTCAGGGGAGCCGGCACCCTACAGCCCCTCTGGGGATAACTGATGACCACTTCCGGTCCATCTGGGCGTCTGCGCTTCAGCGGATCAGCAAGTCCCTCACCCAGCCCTTCCCCCCTCCTGGAAGCAGCCTCTCAGCACAGTCTCCGGGGGGGCGGGGGGTCGATGCCCACCCTGCGGCCAAAAGCCCCGGCGGGGGGCGGGGGCTGCTGGGGCAGGGGAGACCTTCGGCTCCGGGGGGCCAGGTGTGCCCCCACGCCAGCACCAGGAGGCGGCACAAGAGCTGGGGTGTGCGCATCTGCGAGAGCCTCGCCCTGAGCCAGGGCCCCAGGGCGGGAGAGCTGGTCGGGCGCCCCAGCAGAGGGCCCCACGCTGGGCCCGGCTCTGCTCTGGGGGCGAGCCCTGGCCTGGCCCCAAGGGTGAGGGGCTGCCCTGCCCCTCTGTGCACGCAGTCCCGACGGCCTGGACTCAGCCCCCAGAACCTGTGTCTCCAGCAGAGGCCGTGGGTCAGCAGCTCTGGCCGAGGGCACGGCCAGCGTCGGCGGAGCACAGGGCCCCGTGGCAGAGGGGTCGGGGCTGCCCCACGCTTCTCTGGGCTCCTGCACGGGGGGGTGACCAGCCCCGTGGGCCCGCCAGACTGTGCCCCAGGCCGCCAGCTCCGTACTCGCCTCTCCTGCCCCGCAGCTGCCCCAGCTACCCTGCCTTCTCCTGGGACACTGCACGACTCAGCCCCCGGCTCTTCCAGGGCAGATGAGACGCATCCTGGGGCTGAAGCGGGAGAAGCAGGTGTGCCCCTTGCCGAGCCCGGGGGGGTGGGCCCCGGCGAGGCCGTGGGCTGCAACAGGGAGGGCTGAGCTCTGGGCAGAGGCCCAAGGGGCACCGAGGCGGGGGGTGGGCGCCAGGATCGGGGTGCACTGCCCACGCCCGTCGCAGGTGCCCCCTGCTGAGCCGCCCCCCGCGTCCAGGGCCGCTGGGGTGTCCACCCTCGCCTCCCGCCCGAGCTCTGGGCGGGGCGGTGCTCCGTCACTAAAGAGGGCGCTGCATCCAGCAGGCGCTCAGCGCCTGTCTGGCCACACCTTCTCTCCTCCCGCCCAGGCCCTGGACAGGCAAGCAGTGGACCCGGGCCTGGCATGGCCTCCCCACCTGGGCCCCGCTCCCTTCACTCTCGGATCGCTCCCAGCAGCGGCCAGACCCAGTGGTCAGAGCCCCTCTCGGGCCCGAGGGCCTCCTCGCCTCCCAGCCGCACCCCCGCCGCTCCACCGGGTGCCCTCTGAGACCCTGGCCTCCCTGGCGCCGAGCCCAGCCCTGCTGGACCAGGCCCGCCGCGGGTCCCCTGCCCACAGGCCCCGCGGGCTACGCACACCCCGCCGGGGCCTCCAGCTTCTCATCTGGCCTCTTGGCGCTAAGATCTGAGCTCGAGGCAGGCGGTGGTCACGCAACAGGGGACGCGTCCTAAAGGCCGTGAATTCTTCCCTTTCCACAGGCAGCTCTGCCTGGCGTGCCTCTCGCCACAGTGAGGGTGAAGGCGCGCGAACGGGGAGGCAGCTTCGGCCGGCTCTGCCGCCCCCAGCCCGGCCCTCTCGGCTCCGGAACCTCCGCGAGTGCCGGGCGCCTCCAGTCCCTCCGCCGCCTGCATCCCCAGAGCCCGCACGGCTCCCCCGCTTCCCGCGGCCCCTCCCGGCCCTTCTGCCCACACCCGAGCTGCCGGCACACCCAGCTCCTCAGGCTGCGACGGCCCCCACTGCGCAGCGCTTCTGCACCGCGGGCGCCTCCGAGCCCGCGTCCCAGCGCTGGATGTTCTCCCTGCAACAAGCGGGGCTCGTGGGGGCCCGGCGGGTTCCTGCTTTGGGAGGAGCCGCGCCCCTTTGACCGGGGGACCCTGGCAGCCACGGTACCACCTGTCCACAGGTCACACCGCAGCAACAGCCGCCCCCCGTGAGCACCCCAGGCCCGGCTGCACCCACACGCTCCCGTCACTGAGGCCACGCACCCCCACCCGGGGGCCCCGTGCTGACCGCCGCCTGGCCAAGGCTCCACGGCCCCCTGTCGCCCAATGCTGCCCACTCTCACCAAGGCCTGCGCCAGGGGGGCCACGGGCAGGGGAAGCCCAGCCCAAAAAGGCACGCACACAGGCGGGGGCATCCGGCCCCTCCATCAGAGCTGCCCCCCACGACAAAAGCTCCTCAAGCGCCACCTCCTCTGGGGGTCCTGGTCAGAGCAGGCGGCCCTGCTCCCTCCACGGGGCAGCTCCCACCATCCCGGGCCCCACCAACCGGGGACCCCGAGTTGGCCCTCCCTAACAGTGGGCCCCCCCCTCCCTGTGGTCCCTCGAATGCTCTGCTGGCTGGGTCCCCACGAGGAGCGCCCGGGCTCAGTGTCCTCCAGCTACCCCCCCCCGGGCCCCCCAACACGGCTCAGGCCGCTCCCCACTGAACCCACCCCAGGCCGGCCCTTAGCTGAGGTGAGCCCGAGCTCCCCTGCTGTCCCCCGAGCCGCTGCCCGCTCCCGGCAGCAGCCTCGACAGGGCCGGGTGGGCCGCGGCTCCAACAGTCCGAAAGCGCGTCCTCCACGTTCCAGCAGCCAGCATCTTCCCGACCCCCGGGAAGGAGGGCGGCCCGCCTGGCCTCTGCACGGGGCCACCTGCCCACCGGCCACCCCCACGAGAGTGCAGAGCCCAGGGGCGGATCCAAGGTCTGCCCCAGCCGACCCTGGCTCTGGGCGGGGCTGCCGTGGGCCAGGCAAGGCGGGCACCCTGCTGGCCACCTCCGGGCCTATATGCTGTCCTGGACAGCCACGGTGGCGGGCCCATCCTGGACAAGGTTCCGGGAAGCTGGTGGGGCAGGGAGCACCCGGAGGCGCTCCACCTGGAGAGCCGTGGCGCTGGCAGATGTGGACGACAGAGCCGGCACTGAGCTACGGAGCCTGCGGGAGCCGGGCAGCCTCGGGGGGCGGCCTGCACGTCAGCGGCATCGGTTCCGCTCAGCCTTGGCTCTGAGCGCACCAGTGGGTACCCACCCCAGGGTCTCCGTGTCACTGGCTTCAAACGGCTGGTGAGACGCACAGAAACCAGAGTGGGGACAGAGCACCGTGCTCAGCAGAGTCCTGGGGCCTCTGGCTGGAGGATCAGGCGAGAAAAAGAAGTGAGAGTCACCCACACTGAAAGGAGGAGCGAAACAGAGCCATCTCACTCGCCAGCAAAACGACTTTGTACGTAGAAACGCGTAAAGACGCCCCTAACAAGCCACTGAGACTGGGAGATGAATTAAGCAGAGTAGCAAAGGATCCAAAGGTAACAGGCAAGAAATCAACTGAATGCATATGTACACACACAATATATATATACATGTACAGTTTTAAGGAGATGCCCCTCGTCCAAGGTAAGGAGCAGCAGCTGTGCTTTGCTGGAGCAGCCGTGAAGAGACACCCCACACCCAAGGTAAGAGAAACCCAAGTAAGATGGTAGGTGTTGCAAGAGGGCATCAGAGGGCAGACACGCTGAAACCATACTCACAGAAAACTAGTCAATCTAATCACACTAGGCCCAGGGCCTTGTCTAACTCAATGAAACCAAGCCATGCCCGCGCGGCAACCCAAGACGGGCGGGTCATGGTGGAGAGGTCTGACAGAACGTGGTCCACTGGAGAAGGGAATGGCAAGCCACTTCAGTATTCTTGCCTTGAGAACCCCACAAACAGTATGAAAAGGCAAAATGATAGGATATTAAAAGAGAATCTCCCCAGGTCGTTAGGTGCCCAATATGCTACTGGAGATCAGTGGAGAAATAACTCCAGAAAGAATGAAGGGATGGAGCCAAAGCAAAAACAATACCCAGTTGTGCCTGTGACCGGTGATAGAAGCAAGATCCGATGCTGTAAGGAGCAATATTGCATAGGAACCTGGAATGTCAGGTCCATGAATCAAGGCAAATTGGAAGTGGTCAAACANGTTTTTAAGTTTGGCGGTAGAATCTCCTGGACTTGGCCATGGAGCAGGAACAGAGGGAACATCAACAGTGACTCACGGGCTTCTGGAATGATCCCCTGAAATTCTGATTTTTTTCCACATGCCAGCAAGCAGTTTTCAAACACCAGCTAGATTGTCCTACAATTCAATACAGTTCGGGTACTGTCCACCTGGTGATGGCGTCAGATTCTGCAGGTTAGGGGCTCAGTCCTGGAGGATTGCCCACTTCACCTCCCACCCCCACTTCAGATGCCAATCACAAGTCCAGGTTATCACCTGTGTTTCTAATCAACCACCACCCTCTCCTTGAGGGCAATTAATTTGCTATTGCGGCTCACGGAATTCAGAAAAATATTTTATTTACTAGATATTGGTTTATTATTAAAGAATATAAGGACTTCCGGTGGTCCAGTGGTTAAGAATCCACCTGCCAATGCAGGAGACACTGTTTCAATCCCTGGTCCAGGAAGATCGCACATGCCGCAGGGCAACTAAGCCTGTGCTCAGCAAATACTAAACACTGCAAGCCTAGAGCCTGTGTTCCGAAAGAAGAGAAGTTATTACAATGAGAAACCTGTGAACTACAACTAGAGAGTAGCCCCTGCTCACCATGACTAAAGAAAGCGTGTGCAGCAACAAAGAATTAGCACAACCAAAAATAAAGTAAGTAAAAATATTTTAAAAAAAGAATATAACTCAGACCAGCCAGATAGAAGTGACGCATAGGGCCAGCTATGGGGAAAAGTTGGGGAACTTTCATGCCTGTCAGAGCCTACTCTCCCAGCATCTCCACGTGGTCATCAGCTCTCCAGGCTGGTCCTTTTGGGATTTATGGAGGCTTCATTACATAGGCATAATTTACTTGATCGTTGGCCATACGTGATTAAACTTAATCTTCAGTCCCCCTTCCCCTCCCAGAGGTCAGGGGCTGGAACTGAGAGTTCCTACCCTCTAATTATTGGGTTTATTCCCCTGGCAACCAGCTCCCATCCTCAGGTGACTTTGGGATTTTCCAAAAGTCACCTCCTAAACATAACAAAAAGCACCTTTAAGGCTCTTATCCCGTAGGAAATTCCAAAGGTCTTAGGAGGTCTATCCCAGGAGCTAAGAAGGACAAAGACCAAACATATTTTTCGTATTACAAATCACAATATCACAACATGTTGCTGATAGTGGTCACTACAGACACTAATGACAACTGCTAACCAGTGTGAGTCAGGGAATAGTCAGTTCATTCTAGATTCCTTTTTGGTTTTTCAGAGATTGTTTTTGTCTCACATGAGCTAACTATACCATCCATACACTTCTAGATTAAAGAAATTGTTAGAACATAAAACTTTATTCTTCACTGCCCAAGTCTTTCTCATATACGCATTTGTTTTTGTTGAAATGGTCTTAATGTACTGAAAGATCTCTGAAAGGGCTGGATTGTTTAGACAACTCTGATTTTTGAGGACTTCAGTGATGGTACATAAGAGTGTGATGGTCTTCCTTGTACATCTACTGGAATATTAGTTTAGACATCATACTAATGATCTGGCAGTTAATGCATTCTCAAGACCTTATTCACATTAAGCATTTTGTCACCCATTCCATTTAAATTCTTCTCAAAGTTATCACCAAATAAGTAGGGGAATATATGATCAACCCTAATAATTTTATTTTTTTAATTTAAATTTATTTATTTTAATTGGAGGCTAATTACTTTACAATATTGTATTGGTTTTGCCATACATCAACATGAATCCGCCACAGGTGCACATGTGTTCCCCATCCTGAGCCCCCCTCCCATCTCCCTCCCCGTATCATCCCTCTGCCCTAGGTGATGTGCCCTGCAGGTAGATTAGATATAGGAATCCATTTGTTTTAATGGTCAATTATGAATTCAAGTTCATTGAGTTGTCCATTCCCTTGATTTACAATTATTAAGCCACATACAGTGGTGGGGAAATGTTCTACTTATGGTAACAATCAAATCTTTGCTCACCACAGAATTTTTTTCCTCTCAAATATAGTCATTTCCAAATTGATCAGAGATTGGGTTTTCATGACTGAAGCTATTTTAAAAATTGAGTTACTATCAACCAGAGGGACAAATAAATGGATTGGGCAGGCAAAGGGGGCGTTTGGGAATGAACAGATTAAGATGAGATACCCATGGCAGTTTTACACTGATACCTCGTGCAGTGTGGGCGTGTCCCAGATGGTAGCATTCATATTTGAAAGCCACTATGGCAATGACTGTGTGGATCACAATAAACTGGAAAATTCTGAGAGAGATGGGAATACAAGACCACCTGACCTGTCTCTTGAGAAACCTGTATGCAGGTCAGGAAGCAACAGTTAGAACTGGACATGGAACAACAGACTGGTTCCAAATAGGAAAAGGAGTACATCAAGGCTGTATATTGTCACCCTGCTTATTTAACTTATATGCAGAGTACATCATGAGAAACGCTGGACTGGAAGAAACACAAGCTGGAATCAAGATTGCCAGGAGAACTATCAATCACCTCAGATATGCAGATGACACCACCCTTATGGCAGAAAGTGAAGAGGAGCTAAAAAATCTCTTGATGAAAGTGAAAGAAGAGAGTGAAAAAGTTGGCTTAAAGCTCAACATTCAGAAAACGAAGATCATGGCATCTGGTCCCATCACTTCATGGGAAATAGATGGGGAAACAGTGTCGTAGTTTATTTTGGGGGGCTCCAAAATCACTGCAGATGGTGACTGCAGCCATGAAATTAAAAGATGCTTACTCCTTGGAAGAAAAGTTATGACCAACCTGNGACCATGGCATCCGGTCCCATCACTTCATGGGAAATAGATGGGGAAACAGTGGAAACAGTGTCAGACTTTATTTTGGGGGGCTCCAAAATCACTGCAGATGGTAACTGCAGCCATGAAATTAAAAGACACTTACTCCTTGGAAGAAAAGTTATGACCAACCTGGATAGTATATTCAAAAGCAGAGACATTACTTTGCCGACTAAGGTCCGTCTAGTCAAGGCTATGGTTTTTCCAGTGGTCATGTATGGATGTGAGAGTTGGACTGTGAAGAAGGCTGAGCGCCGAAGAATCGATGTTTTTGAACTATGGTGTTGGAGAAGACTCTTGAGAGTCCCTTGGACTGCAAGGAGATCCAACCAGTCCATTCTGAAGGAGATCAGCCCTGGGATTTCTTTGGAAGGAATGATGCTAAAGCTGAAACTCCAATACTTTGGCCACCTCATGAGAAGAGTTGACTCACTGGAGAAGACTCTGATGCTGGGAGGGATTGGGGGCAGGAGGAGAAGGGGACAACCGAGGATGAGATGGCTGGATGGCATCACGGACCCGATGGACGTGAATCTGAGTGAAGTCCGGGAGATGGTGATGGACAGGGAGGCCTGGGGTGCTGCGATTCATGGGGTCGCAAAGAGTCGGACACGACTGAGCGACTGAACTGAACTGAACAATTTTAAAAGGAAACTACAAAAGTAACGCCATTTACAAAAAAAGAATAAAGTACTTAAGAATTTTCTTAACCAAGGAGGAGAAAGACTTGTACAACGTAACATTACTGAAAGAATTTAAAGAAGAAATAAATAAAAGGAAACACATCGGATGTCCATGGATTACAAACTTCATATTGTTAAAATGCCAAATTACCCAAAACGATCTAAAAAGTCAATGCGATATTTATCAAAATTCCAAAAATATTTTTTTTTTGCAGAAATAGAAAAACCCATCCTGAAATTCATATGCAATCTGAAGGGACCTCCAAAGCTACAGTAATCAAATCATATTCAAAACATACTGGCCTAAAAATGGGCAGAGACCAAGAGAACAGCATAGAGAGCCCAGGAATAAACCTCACGTGTACAGTCAAATTATTTCCTGACAAAGGTGCCGAGATCGATGGGAAAAGGTCTGGTCAAGAAACAGAGTTGGAATGCTGGCTGTCACATGCAGAACAGAGCTGGGCCCTGACTCACACCAGACGCGAAAATCAACTCAAGACAGCCCAGGGGCCTAAGCGTGAGGCCTGAAACAGCAGACTCTGAGAAGACACAGGCGCTCCTTCGTGGCGCCAGGTTTGAAAACGCTTTCTCGGATGTGACACCGAAGGGCAGAGGCAGGGAAAGAAAGAATAAGCAAACTGGATTTCACGAAAATTAAAAAGCTGTTTCTGGTCACGCCTTACGAGCCCTGGCCCCGAGCAGTGAGCACACTCAGTCCTAACCGCCGGCCTGCCACGGAATTCCCTCAGGAAAACATTTTAAATTTTGTGCATCAAAATATACTATCTACCAAGTAAAGGGCCAAACCACAGAAACATAGAAAATATTTGCAAACAATATATCTGATAAGGAATTAGTATCCAGATTATATAGAGAACCCCCAAAACTCAACAAAAAAACAGCATCCAATTTCTAAGCGGGCAAAGGATTTACAAAGACATTTCTCCAAAGAAGATACATAAATGGCCAGTCAGCACGTGAAAAGATCCTCAACACGCTGAATGATTTAAGAAAATGCACATCAGGACCACAGTGAGACAGCATCTCACACCCATGAGGGCGGCTGCTGCCCCCCGAACCAAAACACGCGATGGGCACGTAAAATGCCACGGCCACTCTGGAAAGCTGGTGGGCACGTAAAATGCCACGGCCACTCTGGAAAGCAGCACAAGATCACTCAAAAGAGTGAAAAGGGAATGAACTAGTGACCCCGCAAGTCCAGGTCTGCGTGCACACCCGGAAGGACTGAGAGCAGGCTCCTGAGACGTCGGTCCACCCACGGCGACAGCAGCTTCCACGAGAGCTGAAACGCGGACGCAGCCTAAGCGCCCATCGGCGGAAGAAGGCGCAAGTGACAGTCCATCCGTACAACGGAGTATGATCTGACCTTAAAATGGAAGGAGATGGGAATCTAAAGAAAGCTGGGATAGCTATGCTTAGGAAAAAATACTCAGGAGGAAAAAGACTTTGAGACAAGTATCGCAATGAGAGACAAGGAAGGACGTTCCATAAAGAGATCAACCCAGCAAGGCGACGTAAATATTTACAAATATTTAGGCACCCAAAGGAGATGGCTGGGTGGCATCACCGACTCGATGGACATGAGTTTGAGAAGCTCCGGGAGTTGGTGATGGACAGGGAAGCCTGGCGTGCTGCAGTCCACGGGGTCGCACAGAGTCGGACACGGCTGAGCGACTGAACTGAGCTGAGGTACCCAACGTAGGAACACCCAAAAACGTAAAGCAATGTCAGCAGACGTAAAGGGAGAAAAAGACAGCAATACAGTAAGAGGAGGGGACGCTAACCAGTGGTTAGATTATCCAGACAGAAAACCAATCAGGAAACTCTGGCTTTGGACAACACATGCAGGAAGTTCCGTCTGGAGGCCACAGAGAACACACATCCTCCCCGAGTGCACTCGGGCATTCCCCAGGATCAATTGCACGTGAGGCCGGGAAACAGGCTGCAAGCGCATCAGGTGTCTTTTCTAACCACAGTAGTATGAAACTAGCAATCAAGAAATTGGACAACTTGGAAGAAACTGATCATTTCCTAGAAACATGCAACCTGCCGACACTGAGTTATGAAGAGAGAGCGAATCTGAGCAGGCCAGTCACTAGCGAGGACCCTGAGCTCACCGTCGAAAACCGCCCAGCGACCCAGAGTGCAGACAGACAGCCTCACTGGTGAATCTTCCAGACCTCTAAAAATGATTAATACCAGTCCTTCTCAAACTCTTCCAGAAAAGGAGGGAACACTGAAACTCATTGTACAAGGCCAGCACTACCCTGATACCAAAATCAGACAGACACCTGGTTTTCTGTCTAAAGATGCACAAAAATGAAATCACAGGCCAATATCCCTGATACAAAATCCTCAACAAACGGTTATCAAACTAGATTCAACAATGCATTAGAAGGATCACATACCATCATCAGCTGAGGTTTATTCTAGGGATGCAAGTTCAGTTCAGTTACTCAGCCATGTCTGACTTTTTGCGACCCCATGGACTGCAACACACCAGGCTTCCCTGTCCGTCACCAACTCCCAGAGCTTGCTAAAACTCATGTCCACTGCATAGGTGATGCCATCCAACCATCTCATCCTCTGTCGTCGCCTTCTCCTCCTGCCTCCAATCTTTCCCAGCATCAGGGTCTTTTCCAGTGAGTCAGTTCTTCGCATCAGGTGCCCAAAGGATTGAAGTTTCAGCTTCAGCATCAGTCCTTCCAGTGAATATTCAGGACTGATCTCCTCTAGGATGGACCGGTTGGATCTCCTTGCAGTCTCCTCTAGGATGGACCGGTTGGATCTCCTTGCAGTCTCCTCTAGGATGGTCCGGTTGGATCTCCTTGCAGTCCAAGGGACGCTTCAAGAGTCTTCTCCAGCACCACAGCTCAAAAGCCTCAACTCTTCAGTGCTCAGCCTTCTTCACCGTCCAACTCTCACAAGGGATGCAAGCACGGTCAATATTCCCAAGTCAATCAACAGTGGTGGGTCAGCCGCTGAGTCGTGCCTGACTCTTTGAGACCCCATGGGCTATATCCCGCCAGGCTCCTCTGTCCGTGGGATATTCCAGGCAAGAATACTGGAGCGGGCGGGCACTTCATCCTCCGGGGATCTTCCCGACCCGGGGACCGGACACGAGCCTCCTCTGTCGGCTGCACTGCAGGCAGATTCTTTGCCAGCTGAGCCACCGGGAAGGCAAGAGAATCAATGCGATGCACCAAGTGAAGGATGAAAATCATGGTCCTCTCAGCAGACGCAAAAGGCGCATCTGACAAGACCCGGCGTCCATTTACGGAAAAGCCCTCAGGAAAGCGAGCAGAGGCAGGGTACCTCAACAGCAAAGGCCGCGGCGAGCCTCGCGGATGGCATGTTCGGCAGAGAAAAGCAGAAAGCCTTTCCTCCAAGACCAGACTGGGAGGGATTGGGGGCAGGAGGAAAAGGGGATGACAGAGGATGAGATGGCTGGATGGCATCACTGACTCGATGGACGTGAGTCTGAGTTAACTCCGGGAGTTGGTGATGGACAGGGAGGCCTGGCGTGCTGCGATTCATGGGGTCGCAAGGGGTCAGACACGACTGAGCGACTGAACTGAACTGAACTGAGCACTACTTCTTCTGTTCTTTTGTTCTTATTGAAAGTGAAAGTGTTAGTCCCTCAGTCACATCCAACTCTTTGCGACTCCATGGACTGTAGCCCACCAGGCTCCTCTGTCCATGAGATTCTCCAAGCAAGCATATGGAGTGGGTTGCCATTTCCTTCTCTGGGGAATGATCCTGACCCAGGGATCCAGCCTCCACCTCCTGAAACTCCTGCACTGCAAGTGGATTCTTTACCACTGAGCCATGCCTGTGGGCTGGGAGGGGGCAATTATAATAGGCACAATTTATTCTTTTACAATTCAAAAGATTTTTCAGTCCTAACAATGACGAAAAGTCATTTTAGTGTGCAGAAATTCATGCTAAATTTATCCTAGTTATAGGATACTGGATGAAATCTTGGGGCAATCTGCTTTGTATTAAAATACTTTCTTGTATTTGTATAATATTATTTCCTTAAAATATGTGAGTATGAAGCATAATACACATAAAATACATAACACATATGAATGGCTAAAATAATAATAAAAATATCTGTGCACGTACTATCAATACTTTGAAATCCTATGTAGCTCTCTCAGATTATATTCCCCTTTCTTTCTCCTGAATTTTGTGCATAGGGTTCCCTCAAGTCTCAGCATATAGGAATGTTCCTAAATGTTATCCTTTTTGGCTTGCGTGGTTTTGAACTTTTTATAAATTGAATCATTATGTCCTTTTTAAAACTCTATGTTGTGATGTTTGGCTCTGCTGATACACTGTCATGTCTCTTATCCACAGGGTATACTTCCAAGGCTATCAGTGAAAGACTTTAAACCTCAGATAGGACTCCACCTCGGGGAAGGCAATGGCACCCCACCCCAGTACTCTTGCCTGGAAAATCCAATGGATGGAGTAGCCTGGTGGGCTGCAGTCCATGGGGTCGCTAACAGTCGGACAGACTGAGCGACTTCACTTTCACTTTTCTCTTTCATGCATTGGAGAAGGAAATGGCAACCCACTCCAGTATTCTTGCCTGGAGAATCCCAGGGACGGGGGAGCCTGGTGGGCTGCCATCTATGGGGTCACACAGAGTCGGACACGACTGAAGTGACTTAGCAGCAGCAGGACTCCACCTGATATTTACTATATTTTTCCTAACATACATACTCACGCAAAGTGTAACATAAATTCGGTACAGTAAGAGAGTAACAATAACTGGTAATAAACTAGTACAATTGTAACAATGTACTTTCATAAGAGTTATATGAATGTGGCCTCTCTCAGAATATCTTATGGTATAAGTTTAATGTCTTTTCCATCTTCACGGAGCCCTGATTGTGCACTGTGGCTGTAACTTCCGCAGTCTGAGGTGCGACAGCAGACAGCAAAACTAGCAATTCCTTTTTCCATCACAATTTCATGGCTGGAAGATTTGTTCTTACCATAGATCTTAGCAACCTCTGTGTACGATGTTTTTTCTTTCCTTATTAAGTGGAGTACTTTCACCTTTGCACTAAATGACGTCTCTTTGGCTCTCAGATTTGCCTGCGTCACAACTCTTGTGCTTTAGGGCCATTATTGTCAAAGCAAAATAAAGGTGACTTGAACAGAAGCTCTGCAGTTCCCTGGTGGTCATCTGAGATCTCAGAACCCAGACAGACAGATGGCTGCTAAGTGACAAGCAGGAGGGGTAGACGGGACCTTGTGAGATTTCACCATGCTGCTCAGAGCAGGGTGCTTGTTAAAACTTATTTTTAGTTTACTCCTGGGATTTTCCATTTAACATTTTTGAACCGAGGAAAGCAGAATGGCAGATGAGAAGGGGACAACTAGAGTTAACTGTGGTTCGTTCATTTTTCATTGCTATTCATTTTGCACTTCATTATCAAATATATCACAAGAGGCAGTTTGGAAATAAAGTCGCGTTTAAAAATTTTTTTTCTTTTGATTAATGCTTCTTTATTGTGTTCAAGTTAGAATGCTTCAAATCCCCCAACCATTTCCTTCTTGAGAAACAGTACAGGGTATGTGGTGAAGAGCCACTTCCAAGGCTTTACCAGCATGACTTTGGATTGATTACTTAACCTCTCTGAGCCTCAGCATCCTCACCTGTATCATGAGGATAACATATCATGAGGATAACAATAGTATCTGTCTCATAGAGGGGTTACAATAATTAAATGAGTAAATACATGTAAAGTATTTGGAACAGGGCTGGTTCATGTTTAAGTGCTCCGTAAACATTATCCACCATAGGAGGCAGAGATTTGGAACAAACTCTAGATGTTTTTGCAGATTTAAGTGTGTAAAGGAAACTGTTTTAAGACTTTTCAATTAATGAGCTAATGAGAAAAGCACGGTTTCTAAAATTCCTGAAGAAAAGATGACAGTTCTCATCTCTTTTTTGTACTGTCTTTGCTGTTAAAGATAATGCTAAATGGACCAAAAAGAAAGGAAGAAAGATGAGCTTCAAGTAAAATTATTTTACTGTGGTCCAGCTCTTAAGTAGAAGAGATGAGTATCTCTTATCTATATTGTAATCATAGACTTTGTGTAGCAAGTCCACTAAGATAAATGTATGATTTTCTTTAAAGAAAAGTTATCATCATGAAGACTTCTAAGTGAATTGAAAGCTCAGTGAGTTAATTGGAGATTAAATTATCATCTATGGAATGAGGCCAATTTACAACTAAAAGGATACAGCCCTCTTTACCCTTACCCTGGAGAAAAAAACAAACAGAAGGAGGGGTGTGAGGTAACTTTTGACTATAGGAAACATTCATCTGACATTTGGGCAAGAAAAGTGAATATTCTTAGCTGTTCCACGTTGGGAAATAAAATTTAGGATTTTGAAAGGAGACTCTTTTTTAAAATTACTAGTTATAATTTTATTTTGAGTACAGAAATAAGCCTCACAAGTAAATATTCATCTTTATTTTTCAAAATTGGTTATTCTTGCTGTTCAATAGAAGGTAATAGAACGACAGAAATGGCAGTGACCCCACGTGCGGGGCATTAATTAATATATTGTACTACTAGCCACTGAGAGACTGTGAGTGACCTGATTCCAGGGACGCTGACTGCCTTGGCCCTACTGTAGCTCCAGGTCTAGCAGAGTGCTTGATGCATTGATACATGGATGATGCTCTGAATAGAAAAGAAAAAAGTGAAAAGTGAAGTCGCTCAGTCGTGTCCGACTCTTTGCGGCCCCACAGACTGTAGCCTACAAGGCTCCTCTGTCCATGGGATTTTCCAGGCAATAGTACTGGAGTGGATTGCCATTTCCTTCTCCAGGGGATCTTCCCAACCCAGGGCTCAGTGGAATAAATAAATGAACAAGTTCCTGTGTCACCTTGAAACAATAATGGTCTCAATTATTTAACTGGTCTAGCAAAGTAACTCAGTGATAAAGAATCTGCCTGCCAATGCAGGAGATGCAAGAAATTCGGGTTTGATCCCTGGGTTGGGAAGATCCCCTGGAGGAGGGCATGGCAGCTCCAGTATTCTTGCCTGGGAAATTCCGCAGACAGAGGAGTCTGGCAGCCTATAGTCCACAGGGTTTCAAGGGATCAGACATGACTCAGTGACTAAACGGCAAACAGCAGCAGCACATTCTGTTACAATGCTTGTCAGTTAATGATCCTTATTGCTAAGAAACTCATTTTGCACCACACTCACATCCCAGTGCTGTATTCAAAATCAGTGGTTCTCGGTCCTTTCAAAGACAAAGGCCACCTCTCAATGGCAAACATTTCCCATCATAGAAAATCATCATATTTTCATATTTAGTATTTAATAAAATAAAATAAATTTGAGACTCTTTAAAAATAGTTCAGTAGTAACCGTCCCCTTCCTCTTTCCCACCAGTTCTTTTTAAAGTCCACAAATTGGAAATCAAAGTTCTAGATTCTGCTCTTAATATTCTCATTCTGAACAGAAAGAGAAAATAACTTTTCTGTACCTTCTGCATAAAAAAGTCTTCTCTGTGATCACTAATCACAGCATCAGTCACCCTTAAGTTTTTCTAAAACTCAGCAAAAATAAATCCCTTTACTCTTTGCCTCTCAGGCTTTATTTTTCTAGTACCTTTATTTTTCAGAGTCTCTTCTGAACCTTCTTCAACCTTTCCACATTTTCAAGTTGCAGAACCCACAAGCGGTCACAGCACTCTGGTAGCACTCATTTAATAAGTAAGTGTAACAGAGTGACAGGCTATTTAGAAAGATGCACTTTTATATATAGGAAACAATGAATAAAAACTCAAATCAAGAAATAAATATCACTGAACAGTTCTGGCCCATGATATTTAGTGAAAATGATATCACAACATAATCCACAGAGTTCCTGTATTTTTTGGACCTTATCTCCCCCATACTGGTGCTATTCTGCTGTGTAATGGGATACACAGTTCATGTCTCTAACCCATAAAAATGCAGGAATGAGTCCCATATGTACCTTTGCCTAGTCTTTATGATGTAGATGCTGATTAGCCTCCGGGCCACACAAGTTGAGTTAACGTGTCTTTCCAAACAATTCTGTTATATTTCACCGCTTGACTCCTGTTGGCAGGCTGATGAATCGAACAGTTGTTGTTCTCCTAACCTCCCCAATCCAACTACAGGAACTTGGATGATGTTCCTGGGACCTAAACTATCACTCCCATGCTCAGTCTTTTAAAGCATTAATAAAACACAAATCACATCTTTTTTTAAAAAAATCAGTGTAGGTGGGAATAATGAGCTAACTAGAGATTTCCCCAAATCCTGAGTTGGCTGCAAATTGATGTGGTGATTTATCAAAACCTGAAAGCCGCTGCACTGTGGAAGAAGTGGGGAATATGTGTTCTTGGGTTTTTAGTTCACATTAAGGCTGGGAGTCCCAGAGGACAGACATGTTAATCCTGAGCTGGCAGCTTCCTTGGGTTTCCCAGGTGGCTCAGTGGTAAAGAATCTGTCTGCCAGTGCAGGAGACATGGGTGTGATCCCGAGGATGGGAAAATCCCTTGGAGTAGGAAATGGCAACCCACTCCAGTATTGTTGCCTGGAGAATTCCATGGATAGAGGAGCCTGGTGGGCTATAGTCCACGGTGTCACAAAGAGTCAGACACGACTGAGTACGCAAGCATGCAGGCAGCATTTTCCTCCGCCTGGGTTTATTTCTACCAATGCTTTCTCTGACTCAATCTGAGTTTAAGGAAAGAGCAACAGACTTGAATCACAAGATGCATTCATTTCTGGCTTCCTCCCTCATCATCTGTGTAGTTTGGGGCAAGTCATTACTCCTCTGAACTTATTTTCTTTTCTCTAATATAGGAATAATGACATTTGCTGTAAGCATTATTTTGAGGATCAAATGGGACAAAGTCCAAGAATAATACTGGATAAACCATAAAACAATAAAAATGGAAAGTATGATTGTAGTTATCCTCAGCAGCATCTCACACTCTGATGGTTTATGAGTGACTTTATCTTCCAATGATTCCATAAAGGAATTGGCAGAGTAAGTCCAGTGGGCCAAATCCAACCCATGGCCTGTTTTGGATCAGTCGATGAGCTGAGAGTCATTTTTACATTTTTAAAGAGTTGTAAAAATAAAGCAAAACAAAAGCAACATGAAGAAGCAGCAGCGACAGAGACCATATGTCATCCACAAAATCTAAAATAATTTACTATCTGGCCATTTACAAACGGTTTGCCCGCCCCTAAGATAGTAGAAATACCAGTCTACACCCCACAATGTCCCTGCCAAATCCTGAATATACCACCCTCTGCTGCTGCTTCCGCGTCGTCTCTTACTTCAAAATCTCTCCCAGTTCTATACTGAAGGATATCTATCCATGAGCATGAACAGTCCATGATTGTGTTGTTGATAGATACACATAGAGATTCTTCAATGACAAATGAAAGATTGAAAATAATTCTCAGATCTCATGGTTTAAAAGCCAACAACTCTATTTACTCAAAATTAGCTGTGGGCACAAATTATTTTAGAAAAGACCAGAGGATTTCACATTTCATATTTTTGTTCCCCCCCCAATAATCCACTGCAAATAGAATTATCTCATTTATCTTTTTTCCTCCTATCACCACAATCTTCAAAACCTCTCAATCCAAATTAATACTGATGGCAAAGATCCTCTGACATAATTAAATTGAACCATATGGATTCTGGATCAAGATTAAGAAAAAATTAAAGTGTTTATTGTGTTGAAATTTCTTATGCCAATTTTCTGCTAAAAAGGAAGATTCAAAAGGTCAGGGATTTTGCAGCACAGACTTAGTGGTATATTAGTTACAGTAATTCAGCCTGAAAATTCCAGCCGAAATAAATACAATGGAATGCCATGAATTACAAGAGACCACAACTTTAATCAGCTCATGGGAAAAGAAAAACATGCATTTGCCTATTGACAGTTGATAAACTGAATCCCAAAACTTGTTTGGAGGCCAAAGAACACCAAGGATTGTTATGTTGCAGCAAACTTTTGAATTTCCATTTTTCCCCCCCTGCTGGTTGTGATATAAAGACACAGATAGAATCTTATCTGCATTATTCTCAGAGTTATTGATTATACACATTTAGTAAGTGTTCTCTGAGTCAGATGGAGCTTCCCTGGTGGCTCAGATCGTAGAGAACCTGCCTGCAATGCGGGAGATCCAGGTTCAATTCCTGGGTCAGGAAGATGTTCTGGTGAAGGAAATGGCAACCCACTCCAGAATTCTTGTCTGGAGAATTCCGTGGACAGAGAAACCTGGTGGGCTACAGTCCACGGGGTTGCAAAGAGTCAGACACAACTGAGCAACTAACACTTTCACTTTCAGATGCAAAACCACTTTAAAAATCCTCAGGGAGGTAGGCCCTTCCCTGGGTATAGGACCAGGAAAACTATGGACTGAAAAATCAACTTAGAATGTATGTGTCTGCGTATGCACATACATTTTGTGCTTTCTTTTTATAAGAGTAAGACATGCCCTTTCACATTTGACAAATATGAAAGGACATAAGGAAGATTCACAACAAAACAAAATCTATATGAACTCTCATAGAAATATACCTAAGATTTTTTAAGTGAGAAAAGCAGATTACAGAGCAGGATGTGTATTGTGACCACATTAAAGTACAAGTAAGGAAGGATTTTCAACGAAAGAAGAGAATATGAGAGAGGCCAGAAGGAGACATAAGTCATCTTTAGGAAGAAGATTGTAGGTATTGTTTCCTACTAGCTTCTTTTCTTTTCTTTTTCTTAGTTTGAAATCTATCTTGTTTTTGTAATAATAAAAAACAGAAACATCATTTTTTTATTTAAAATTGAATATTTTAACACTTAATGAAGGTATCTATCAACATGCTCGGCACACAGTAGGTCTTCATTAACTGTTTTGGCTTATTTGTTTAGAAGTGTGTGTGTGTGAGTGCTTTCTTTTTATAAAAGTAAGACATGCCCTTTCACATTTGACAAATATGAAAGGACATAAGGAAGAATACTAAAATCTCCTGTAAACCTACCACCAATACAGCCACGGTCAAAGTATTCTGAAAATATTAAAAACTTAATTCTCTTACAAATCTAAACTAAGCACACAGGAAAAATGTATTTAACTCGTTACTGAGGGAACCAGCAAAATGATAAAACTGAATGAAAGTGAATTTGAGAGACCTTGTATACAGGCACTGAGATAACAAGGAAGGAAGACTGCTAGATACAAAGATGGTTCCTATCTTGCAGAGAATAAGATCGTAATCTTTAAGAGCAGATATAACTCGATTAGCTACTGGAGAAAAAATCCACATGTAACTTCACAGAGTTCAGGCTCTAATCAGTAGTAAATACAGTTGTTCTGCTTATCTGCAGTTTCACTTTTCCAGTTACCCCTGCTCAATCGCATTAGGAAAATATTACATGGAAGTTTCCAGAAATAAGCAATTTGTAAGTTTTAAAATGCACCAATTTGAGGAGCATGATGAAATATCTTGCAGTCCCACTCCATTCTGGCAGGGACAGGAATTATCCCTCAGCTCAGCATTTCCTTCCTGTTAGTTACTTAATAGCTTTATCATAAGTATTGGAAGAAAACAATATGCCATTATTCGGTACTATCCAGTGTTTCAGGCAATCGCTGGGGTATCTTGGAACATATTCCCTTCAGATGAGAGAGAATGACTATATTAACTTAAACAAGGGAATGTTTCCCTAGAGAATCAGATAATCATTGGGCAAGTCTGCTAAACTGTTCTGATGACATGGAAAGGACACACAGTCCTGCTTTTTTCCAAGTTTTGCATAGTTTTTGTTAATACATCATTATGATCTTAATAGATTTCCTCTAGTTTTAAGAGTGTATATAAATATGTGAATAAATAATACATATTTTTTCCAAGTAATAATGATGTGTATATAATCATACCTTTTTCTTATTCTCACTTTACAGTGTATCATGAACATTTTTCCACATCACTAAATATTTTTCAAAAACAGTTTTAATGGCTATGTTTTTTTATTCAGATATGCTGCAATTTATATAACCAATCCCTTACTGTTGAGAAGAAGTAGTATTTTAATGAATATTCTAGTACACAAATCCTTGCATTCATTCCCAGTTATGTCCAATTCCAATTATTTCCTAGAACTGAAGTTTCTGTCCAATTTTTAGGTCCTTATTGTCTTTAGAAAGATTATTTCCACTTACACTTTCAGCAACTGAGTATGGTTACATTTATTTCATCACCCCTTACCAACATTGGGGATATATATATATATATGCTGCTGCTGCTGCTGCTGCTGAGTCGCTTCAGTCGTGTCCAACTCTGTGCGACCCCAGAGACGGCAGCCTGCCAGGCTCCCCCGTCCCTGGGATTCTCCAGGCAAGAACACTGGAGTGGGTTGCCATTTCCTTCTCCAATGCATGAAAGTGAAAAGTGAAAGTGAAGTCACTCAGTCGTGTCCGACTCCTAGTGACCCCATGGCCTGCAGCCCACCAGGCTCCTCTATCCATGGGATCCTCCAGGCAAGAATACTGGNGTGAAAGTGAAAAGTAAAAGTGAAGTCGCTCAGCCGTGTCCGACTCTTCGCGACCCCATGGACTGCAGCCCACCAGGCTCCTCCGTCCCTGTGATTTTCTAGGCAAGAGTGCTGGAGTGGGGCGCCATCACCTTCTCTGGTTGTTGTGTTTAATGGCTTCCAAACCCTGAGCCGCATCATGTGTATGTGTGCCTCATCTTCCTCACCAGCACGTGAGTTCCCGAGGACGGAACCTGGGCCCTGTTCATCACCAAATTCTCAGCACTAGCATCTTGCCTGCGCTACTGCAATTCTTTGATCGCTGTTAAATAGATGAGGACTCATGGAACCTTACCTTTAATGGCAAGCCTCAGAGCAAGAGGGATACTGAGGTTAGTATCTCCAGTTCTCACACAAGGACGTTGAGATATAGCAGGCCTGGGGCTTCTCAAATCCCCGAGACTAGTAAGAAGTAGAGTCTGCGTTTGAAGTCAGATTTGTTTTTTCTAGTTGTCTTTCCTTTCTCCTCTGCTAACACTGGAAATGAGCCTCAGTGTCTTTCTTTGAAAAACGATGGTACCATATTAAAGGATATTTAAGGGCTTTTTTAGTTTGACAAGTCATTAAATAGCTCCTCTCCTCCCAGGAGGAACATTCATGACCAGGACATGAAATACTCATCTGCTCTATGCTTCCTACATACATAAGAAATATAAAAAAACATTTTCCTAGTGTGCTGTTTAAAACATTCCTAACTATATCCCATGGTTTAATTACCTAAAATGTGCTATTAAACATCTCTTTACCTAAAATATCAGTCTTAATTTCTTTTGACTCCAGTTTAGGCCTTACAAAATTAGGAGTTAAATCTAGTATACCACAGTGTTTCAGACATTTTTAAAACCTAAGGTAAAAAGGGGGATTAAAACAAAGTGTGAATGAAATTCAGGAAAGAAAATCTGTGAGCTTCTATAAATTATTATAGAAAGAAAAAAAAATAAAAATTTCTAGAAGATGTATTTTTTTATTGTTCAAGTGGTGACTTGAATGTTTTATTTTAATTTTGGGAATTCAAAAGATGACCCAGATCACCTTTACAGTGCCCCAGAATCAGATAATATTCCTCAATAATTAAGAATGGGGCCAAAATTTAAATAAGTACCTGAAGTAGGGATCCATAATCAAATTGTCTGGGTAGAAGAAATGTCAGATTTTTAAAAATTGTATTTATTTTTAAGGTTTTATTTTATTTATTTTTGGCTGCACTGGATCTTTGTTGCTGCATGTGAGCTTTCTCTGGTGGCAGTGAGTGAGGGCTGGGCTCTAGCTGGGGTGTGTGGGGCTTCTCACTGCCATGGCGTCTCTTGTGGAGCACAGGCTTTAGGGGTGCATGCTCACTAGTTGTGGTGCATAGGCTTAGTTGCCCTGGGGCATGTGGAATCTTCCCAGACCAGGACTCGAACCTGTGTCCCCAGCATTGGGAGGTGGATTCTTAATTACTGGACCACCAGGGAAGTGCCAGATTCTGTTTTCAGATGCATGGCTCTAGCTGAGCTGTCTATACGTTATCCGTACCATATGTAATCGTATGTTGGGGAGAAAACTTTAAGATAGGAGAGCCACCCAAAATCACCTAAAGAGGACAGAAAAGAAAAGAATGGCCAGTGTTTGTAATTAATTTAAAAAATGATGAAAGCAATAATTAAAAAATGATGAAAGACTGATGTGTCAAACTCCAAGGAAACCCGTTTCTCATGATGGAGAGAGTTAGAGTTGTGCTATTGTCACGCTTGATTAATTCAGGGAGGACTGCAGTGGATTTTTGCAACCAGAACGTAACCATGAAGTGAAGAATAAGTGGCAAATGAGCTGATGGTTCAGAAGCTCAGAATTCTAGAAAGGAAGGCATGTTGGTAGCAGCCTTCGTTTCCTCTGTAGCCTTCTTGTGGGATATTGCTATGAAAGACTGGAAGTTGACTTTCCTTTCAGAATGGTGGAGAGGGTTCTTCTTTGCCTCCTTACTGACTCTGTTTTCCCCTGAGAGGCACCAGGGCTCTTCTCTGTAACTTTTGCTCAGGAAAGTAGCTGGTAGCCTCCTGAAGCTCTGGTATCCTGAGAGGTCTGCTTACTCCTCTCTCTCCACCTACAGGTTGTGAGAAAAGGCACTAAGGGGGAAAAGGACTTTGAATTCATGCGTTTCTGAGTACTTCCACATAATTCCTTTTTTGAGGCTTTACTGGGCTACATTTCCAGCTTACTACATGGCTTCTTCGGTTTGGATTCTGCTCATGGTTCTACTGGGCTTCTCAGATGGCGCTAGTGGTAAAGATCCCACCTGCCAATGCAGGAGACACCGAAGACTTGGGTTTGATCCCTGGGTGCGGAAGACCCCCTGGAGGAGGGAGTGGCAACCCAATCCAGTATTCTTGCCTAGAGAATCCCGTGGACAGAAGAGCCTGGTGGGTTTCAAAGCGTCAAACATGATGAAGTGACTTCATGCATGTGTGGTTCTGCTAATGGGACCACCACCTTGGTTGGGAACCTGAAGATGGGAGATCCTTGGCTCCTCTTTCCTAAAGCACAGCACAGTTCTGCCTCTTTCCTAAAGCACAGCACAGTTCTGCCTATTCTCTTTATCATGCTAAGCAAACACATTCACTCTGAAGCTTTTGTCTCATGCTATTACATGTCTGCATTTGAGAATGGGTAACTGTGACACCAGCCTTGGGAGATCCACGTACTGGGGTATATGACTCAAAGTGTTATTGAGTTTGCATTAGAAAATGTCAGCACTCATTACAATCACCCACCTTATGGGGGAGGGACGTGAGCCTCTGAGAGGTAAATCAGGTCATGTAACTACAAAAGTTAGAGCAAGCACAGAAGCTAAAGTCTATAAACATGAGCCTATATCTTACTATTACACCATAGCGATTGCAATGGGACCTTGCCCACTGCTGGTAGCAAGATTATCCATCTGTTCTTTGTTTTGAGCAATTTAAATGTTGGTAGTTGTTTTTAAATGTCTATAGTCAAGTTATATTAGCAGACACCTATTGAGTGGCTGTGCTTGGGAATGGAATACGGCAATAATGAGGAAGTACCTGTTCTTTGTTTGTAGGGCAGTCTGTAATTAAGATTTGTTAACTCTGGCCAGATTTGTGTTACTGTGTTCCAAGTTGTAGGTTTGCTGTGTTCTTCTGGACAGTTTCTCCTGTAATGTCTAACTTTCAAGAAAAATAACAATGATTATATAATTTATTAGGTAAAATCTTTAAAAAATGCATATGTCCTTAAGACTTGGCTCAGAGCATGTTGTTTGATTATATATATTATCAACATGAATCCACTGCATAATCAAGGTTCTTTCTCTACCTGTCTTCTCACAGTTCTCTAGCCAACTCCAGCCTTGTTGGCATACATGGAATGTTTACAGCATCTGTCCATTTCAGTTCCATAGTTTGTAGTTGTTTTTCCCGTGAGGGATGCTGTTACCTTCTACACTAACCTTTCCCTTACTTAGACACAGCCCCTCGTTTCCCAGTGCTGCTGCAGTTCTGCCTGTTATTCCAGGCCCAGCCCAACTCCCGTCTTTTCTGCCAGATCTTCTCAAACCCTTCCAAGTGGAATGATTCACTGCCTGCCCCAGGCTTCACTTGGTGTATAGTCATCTGCAGTTCAGTTTGTCTTGTCTTTTACTGTGGGAAGTACCTGTCCCTGTGATTGGAGCATGAGTTCCTATAGAAAAAGAATAAGATCAAGTCAATGCTATCTCCATAGTAAGTGGTCAGAAATAATTCATCCGAATGAAATGAATTCTGTTGGTGACTGGTGGGCTCATGACACCAGAACTAGTCAGATTTCAAGGGACTTTCTGCACAAACAAGAAAATACTGAGCAGGAAAAGGAATTAGTATTTTTGGCTACTATTAATTTCATTTTACTTGATATTGCAATACAATAATATCATTAATCTATGGGCAATTGGTGTTTAACTATTAAATAAATACTTAGCACTTATGCTTTTCCTTCCTCCCCAACCCAACTCCCAGTTGCCACCCTTGTTTCACTTGGTATATACTTTTCCTCTTTCTTCTTTCTCAGCAGAGTAGCTACTTATAAAGGGGGAGTTTCTATGGAAATGGTAAAGGAGAGAGGAGCCTTGTATTAATTTATCCCTTTGCTCCAGAAATGGAGGGGAAGTGGGTGGCATTGCCAATTTGGAAAAAGGTCCATTTCTATTTTGACTGGCTTTGGTTTCTTAACATTGGGTTAATGAGAAATTTGCCATTGATTTCAAATTCAGTCATGCCTGGTCCTTACATTTACAGTTGAGACCAACAAGTCATTTTAGTGTTAACTACTCTGGAGGGACAGAGTCCCTCTGGCTTCCCTTTTCCCGGTGAAGCTGTAAGTAATGGAGGAATACAGTATTGATTCGGTCTAATGAAGAAGCTTCTTTCTGTCAACTCTTTATCGCCTCATTGGTTTTTCTTCTTTCCTCTTCTCTTACCCTTCAAGCTATTGATAGCAGCGTTAAGCAAGCCTTCTGTGTATGCTGCAGTCCTCTGTATTTCTTCTTTTGCTTGGTTTGAAACCCTGCCTTTTTCTTAAGAAGATATAAATAAAAGAGGCCTTTGAGTCAGTCTAAGGTAACAGTATCATAAAAATGGCATTGGACTTTTTGACCTTGGGGAAGTTTTTTTTCCCTTCTCTTCAGCTTAGTTTTCTCATTTTCAGAATAAAGGGATTGTATCAGATGGTTTCTGAGATCCCTTTCAGCTTTATCATTCTTGATGTGTATTTCTGGTATTAAGGCTTACAGGGGAAGGGTTGTTGGATTCCAAGATATTTGGATGTCAGATATAAGTAAATAGTTTAATGATATGTTGGACATGAAACTCTAGAAGATTTATTAAGGGAATAGCAAAAAATACATATGCTTTTGTTTAATTGCCCTCCTCTGTAGTGTTTATTTGTACTTATATCCACTAGTTTAATTGAACACATATTGACTGTATTTCTAAATTTTCTTTGTATTATTTTAGTTTTTAGCATTTTATTGAGCATTCAAAATAGACAATTGCATTGGTTTGGACTTTAGCACTGAAGAGATTTTGATAATGGTAGAACTAGGTTTTATCCTAATGTAGATGACATTTATTTATTTATTAGCCTCAAACAGAGGATAACAGTTAAAAAAAAATGGACAGGAAAAGGAACTATGTGACATGGAGTGAAAGCTGAAGACTGATCTTTGAATAAGCTAATATGAAACATCATATTCCATGATGGTTTTAGATTAAACAATGGAAAAGTGCCATTGAAATGGGAATGGTAGCACAGAGAAAAGTCATGCCTTGTTATCAAGTTTTTAGATTTCTCAGACTTTAAGACATACCTTTTTGATATGTTTCTACCAAGACTTCATCAATTAAGGAAGAAACAAGCGTTTATGGAATATAAAATATGACATACTCTTAGCAGTCATTATATTATGGACAGTTGGTGCTCATTAGTGGTAAAAATGTAAGATTTCGAAGAGTATAATTAAAATATTGCCTAAAATGAGATTTCATCATTTCTGTGAGTTTCGTTTATGTATGTCACCCATCTCATCTGTTCTCATAGGTATTGTTGGCATTGGACTTTTTTCTTCTTTAGTTTTTCCAATTCTTTGTCTATGTAGTATGGTTACAATATACATAGGGGAAATTCAGTTTTACCTTTTGAACCATTAATCGTGTTGTTTGACCAAAAATAAGCTTGGCCTGTTCCTTGAATTTGAAGTGTATAACACAAGGTCACTTTTAAGATTTATAGTATATAAAGTTGCATGACATATAGTAGATGTGTTGGTAAACCTGATTACCTTCCTCTGGATACACTCTGTCTCTTATACACATCTTTTTTAGGAGTGTAAAAGGATTCCTGAAACCAGGAAGTTGGAGAACCACCGGCCGAAGGTATAGATAATGTTGACACGAAACGTTATGGCAGTGGTCATGGATTTGAAAAGAATAGATGGAGGTAGAATGAGCTGAGCCTGATAATAGACAGATATGAGTCAAAAGCATGTAAGATGTCTGGATGATTGATTCCTGGCTAAACAATTCAGTAGGGAATGGTGCTAAGATGCAGGAAANTCTGCTGCTGCTGCTGCTGCTGCGTCTCTTCAGTCGTGTCCGACTCTGTGTGACCCCATAGACGGCAGCCCACCAGGCTCCCCCGTCCCTGGGATTCTCCAGGCAAGAACACTGGAGTGGGTTGCCATTTCCTTCTCCAATGCATGAAAGAGAAAAGTGAAAGTGAAGTCACTCAGTCTGTCCGACTGTTAGCGACCCCATGGACTGCAGCCCACCAGCCCCATTGGATTTTCCAGGCAAGAGTACTGGGGTGGGGTGCTCTCTGTGCAGTAATATTTGGTTAACTGTTCTTGCAACTGCTGTTTTTCAGGTGCTTTGAGAAAAGGGCTTTATAATTTCATGGTAAAGATTTTATTATTTTTTAATGTTAACAAAATTCTTTGGATTGTCATAAGCGGATTTTGTCTGCATTCTGAATTAAGTCTCAAGTTGGTTTAGACCTCATCTGAATTGATTCAGGCACTTTGATGGGTAGCTATCCCAGAAAGGAAGCTATTTGCTCAAAGGTCTTGTTGTGTCTAGTTTTAAGAGTTCTGAGCATATCTTGTTCACAATTCCAGTGTTTCAGTCCATAAACCAATGCAATGAAGGGATATACATTTCACCAGTCCCAATACAATGCTTCTTTTGTGTTTCCTTGCTGCTGCTGCTGCTAAGTTGCTTCAGTTGTGTCTGACACTGTGCGACCCCATAGACGGCAGCCCACCAGACTCCTCTGTCCCTGGGATTCTCCAGGCAAGAGCACTGGAGTGGGTTGCCATTTCCTTCTCCAATGCATGAAAGTGAAAAGTGAACGTGAAGCTGCTCAGTCATGTCCGACGCAGCGACCCTACCAGTCTCCTCCGTCCATGGGACTTTCCAGGCAAGAGTACTGGAGTGGGGTGCCATTGCCTTCTCCATTGTCTCCTTATGCTCATGCAAGCCCCATTCATCATTCACACCTATTTCCCAGGTAAATTCCTCCATCTTCTCCTTCTATGCTACCATTTCCGCTGTAGATACATTAGTCATAATACACAGTTTCTTAAAATTGATTTTTATATTTTTTTTCTTCTGCTGAACTTTGAACCTGTGGACAGTGAGTCCATAAAACCAGGATTATCTTAGTGAATATTTCTGTTTGCTGAATGATGTCCTTAATAGAGTTTTTTTTGTTTTGATGTTGTTGTCTGTTTGCTTGTTTTCTCCTTTCTCTGCTGTATTTTCTTCTTGGATGAACTCATCTTTATTGACTTCACCTCTCTCCTCTATATTTCTGACTCATAGGTTAATACCTGAGCTCCTCATCCAAATTTGCAGCTATGTGCTATTGACTTTCACGTGGTTCTACTGCCAACACAAATGTAACCTTCTTTATTTTGAATTTGATTATTGTGGTCCTCCAAATCTCAGTCTGCCTTGTATCATGAATTTCCCATCTCAGTGAATGACACTGTTTATGATAACTAGTATGCACTTAGCAAATATTGGTAGTTTCCTAACGTCAACCTTCTTGTCTGCCAAGTTGGAAACCACTCTTATCTTTGACTCATCTCTCTTTACTGTCATATCTAATTACCAACCTCATTGATTTGATCTCTACAAAGCTTTTTTTTTTTTTTTTAATTTATTATCAGGCACTAACTGAGGACTTTCTAGGAAATATTACATAAGGTATAGTAAGATGGATCAGGTACAGTTACTAACATCAGGTAGGCTGATAATCTTTGTTCAGTATTATCGTTTATCCATCTCTTTTGTCACTGCCAGAATTTAGGGGCTTTTTGTTATAACCTGAAGTTCCAATGCGTTTTGAAAGCTGGATCTTGTACTTAATACACTTTTAAGAGAATACCTATCTATTAACCTGGATGTTGTGAAGTCTGAGTTTCCCTTTTCTTGCATCCTTAATTAGTCTTTGCATACAATTTTTAAAAGACATCATTGATATCATGTTACTTCCCCTTAAAAACCTTTTCATAGTTTCCCAATTGTTTATAAAAGCACCTTTAAATGATCTAAACGTTACCATGATTTCTTGAGACCTTATTCATCAGTCTCTTTATCTCCCTCTTGGTACATTTATCCACATCCCTACTCTGAGTGTGACATCTAAGCCAGTCCAAGGAAGACTAGAAAGATTTCAATAGGAGTTAATGTGGGTGATAAGAACAAGGAATAGAAATGGGAAACTGCTTGGCTGCATGTCCAAGCAGTTATTGATACTCAGAAGTACATAGCACTAAAGACTCTTTCCTGACCTTCCATTTTGATATATTCCACTCAGTCTGCAATCTTAGCAGTCAATTTGAATGTGTTCTGTGGAAGGAATATGCATAGATACTTGTGAAGTGAAGTGAAGGTGCTCAGTCGTGTCCGACTCTTTGCGACTCCATGGACTGTCGCCTACCAGGCTCCTCAGGCGACAGTCCGTGGAGTTTTTCAGGCAAGAGTACTGGAGTGGGTTGCCATTTCCTTCTCCAGGGGATCTTCCCGCCCCAGGGATTGAACCTGGGTCTCCCGCATTGCAGGCAGATGCTTTACCATCTGAGCCACAGGGAAGCTGTTTTTCATAAACTAAGGGAACCAAGTCAATGATTATGAATCAGCCTATGAGAGCTCTTTCTTTATATACCTATGTTATCATAGCACCCATCTTCATTTATATTAAATAGTTGAAATTCAAACAAAAACCTTACAATATGATATTTAAATATAGGTAGTTCTTTTTATTGCCCAGATATTCTGGATGATGGTTTCAATCAGACATAAAATATTTATTTCATCATTTATTCTTTAGGTTGAATTTTCTGCCATCATGTAGCTAATTGTAAGTTGTATCTGACCCCTGGGTTTTAACCTATCATAGAACTAATGTATTTTGAAAGGTGGAGCTTATACTTAATAGAATACATATTCATTAATATTTTGTATCAAGTGAAGATTTAACATTGATTTTATTTAGAATTGAAATAAAATAGAATTGATCTAACCTTTTGCTTATTGCTTCTTTTCACTTTATGAAATCAGTTAATACTAGGCACTAGGAATGCTCAGTTGTCTTTTATTTTTTTTTTCTTTTTTTTTATTTTTATTTTTATTTTTTGTATTTATTTATTTTTTTACACGAACTCCCAAACATGAACCCCCCTCCCACCTCCCCCGCCACATAAGAGAGGAAGTGCTCAGGCTGAAGGGGTAGCATTAAGATTAATGTTAGTGGTTCTTAACTTTCCCTTTGAGAAAATGGTGAGTCCAGATAGTCCTAGATTTCAGGGAAATACTGTGGACTAGATATTAAATTAAGTTTTTTCACATTTGTTAGCCATTCAATCCTATTTCATTATAAGATTACCTTGTTTTATTTTTTTCTTGATTGGCTTTCTTTCATTGTTATATTTTTGACTTCTTTTTTCAATAATTGGGTACCACAGACATCAGTATCAGGAGATAAATGAAAAAAAAAAAAGGACACTGCTTTATGTTTCCTAAGATATGGGTAAGTTTTTCTTCTCTTTTATATGTTTAATTTTTTTAAACAATGAATTTTAACAACATTTTCCAAACCAGACTACTTATTTGTAGTGTTTCACAGTCTTGCAACATACAGCAAGTTGCTTTCAAAAAGATAAAATATAGGAAAAATGTAAATAAGGTTATGATGGTTTTGGTTAAAAAACAAATGCTATTAATTAAAAAAATTTGCTTTTAAAACTTCTATACTCCCTTTATTTCAAAGTCATCCCATTTATCACTGTATTGAAATTATGTATTTGTAAGTCATATATTTCCCTTAATACTGATTTTTTTTAGTATGTGATTTCTAATTGTAGCTGCACAAAATCTAGCACAATATCTGGCATAACATTATATTTCACTAGACGAACACCAAACAAACAAAACATCTAACATATGTCGGTTTCTATAACTTCATATATTATAAGTGAAATGCAGTATAAATCCTGATGACCTCCAATATAACAGTTCCTTTTCTATAGTTGAAATTCCATGACGTTGATTTAGATTGTTTTTGTCTATGCTTATTTTCATAAACACTTATATTTTATGTGCTTTCAGTTACCTAAAATAATTGAGTAGCTACAATCAAACTTTAAAGTCATTACATTTTTGTTTTGTTACTTACTGAAAATAAGGATCCTAATTTATTTGAAAGCATGAAGTAAGACATAAGAAAGAGATACAGATATCTAGAACAGTCTTTTAGACTCTGTTGGAGAGGGTGAGGGTGGGATGATTTGGGAGAATGGCATTGAGACATGTATAATATCATATATGAAATGAATCGCCAGTCCAGGTTCAACGCATGTTACAGGATGCTCGGGGCTGGTGCACTGGGATGACCCAGAGGGATGGTATGGGGAGGGAGGTGGGAGGGGAGTTCAGGATGGGGAACACGTGTGCACCCGTGGCAGATTCATGTTGATGTATGGCAAAACCAATATAATATTGTAAAGTAATTAGCCTCCAATTAAAATAAATAAATTTATATTAAAAAAAGAAAGTAAATTTGGATTTACCAAATTAAAAAAAAATCAAAGATTATTCAAGCAGCACTAGGCTTTCTGAATTAGTTTTATTAATAAGTTATTTCCTTCTCCAAACCTAAGAGAAAGACATATTTGGATGGCTAATCATCTAAGAGTTGACTCATTGGAAAAGACTCTGATGCTGGGAGGGATTGGGGGCAGGAGGAGAAGGGGACGACCAAGGATGTGATGGCTGGATGGCATCACGGACTCGATGGATGTGAGTCTGAGTGAACTCAAGGAGATGGTGATGAACAGGGAGGCCTGGTGTGCTGCGATTCATGGGGTTGCAAAGAGTCGGACACGACTGAGCGACTGAACTGAACTGAATCATCTAACAAAATGGTTAGATATACTTACAGTGCCTTAACAGTCAAAGCTTCTGAGTAACTCTTAACTGGTCTTACACTTGTCACATCTCTTCTGTGAAATCAAATAAAGGCTAACTATGAGGTGTCATTTGTGTTCTCCTCTGAGATATCATCATAAAATATTCACCAGCTTCTTTATAGGGCTTTCCCACAGGCAGGCACACCAGAACACGTTCCAATTCACTGATAATAATGGGATCTGATTTCCGTCCTTGAATTTGCAGCACAGGCACCTACCTCTGAGACAAGAACACTCTGGATGTTTTCCTACATTCTTTTTCAAACACAGTGCAGATCCCTACTAACATTTGCCCTTTTTCGTATTCATATCATTGTTATTCATATTATTGTTGCAGAATTCCATGATGTCATGTAAGTAGCTACTACAACCACATGCAGTGTTTAGAGATAAGAGAGTACCAGGCAGCTTAGTGTCAACCTTATGGAGGAGAGTCAAATATAGGAAGGTACTAATCCTTTGCCTGAAACATGGCAAATGTTCAGTAGCTCTTAGTTTCTTTTTGCCCCCCAGCTTTTGACTTAAATTCCAGTGTTCTATTATGTAAGATTATCTTCCCCAGTAGCCTCTTTCTTGAGTAGATCAGAAATAGTTTTATTTTTGCACCTACCAGTTGGTCATTTTCAATTTGTGTTCTTTCCATGTTTCTTTGTTTCTGTTCATGCATTGCCATGGATGTAGAAGGAAAAGTAGAAAAAAATCAAAATTACATAATCATTTGAATAATAATTATATCTGAGTCTTCTTTTAGCTTTCACGTTCACTTTTCATCTGCATTTCAGTGGATGATAGCACTTTATTTCTACAGTAAATTTAAGAAAATGAGGAAAGTATTTTTGATAAGATTTAAATGTTGTTTTGGAGGGCGAGATGTATAAGCATGGCATTCCTGTGTCATAAATCAGTCAGAACTTATGACAAAAAAATTTATGTAGGGAAAAAAATCAAATAATGAAATTGGATTCAAACAGTCATTGCCACAAATCATATTTGAGATACAGTCCCAAGGAAGACTGTAGCCAGCAGTAGTGTGTATGCGTGTGTAGGTGTATGCTCAAACATGCATGCACAGGCTTGGTATATAATTAGACACTAATAAACACAGTGTGTGAACACACAAACTATCAAAAAAAGTATCCAGGATCATGAGAAGCTCACAGAGCAATATGTATTTAAGTCAACTTGGAACCAAAGAGTTAGTTCTGGAGAGAGGGACACTGTGTTTGTGTTTAGCCAATGCTACTAATTAGGTATATGTAATTTATTCTTTATTTAATTCAAACCATATAATATAATGAGTACTAATGAATCTTCTAATTCTTAGATAGGAGGCCTTTGTCCTGAACTCCATTCTGGCCCTCTTTCAGGAGTCTAGAAGGTCAATGCTTCCTTACTCTGTACCACATTCTGGGGATGTGGAACCTTAGAAGGCTGAGCTATGAGCTGAGCTACAGGTTCTCTTCGAAGTGCACGGAATTTAAACTTGACCATGGGCTGTTTTCATGGTCATTTGTTTCAGGTGCTCAATTGTGTCTGACTGTTTGCAAACCCAAGGACTTCAGCACACCAGGCTTCCTTCAGTATCTCCCGGAGTTTGCTCAAACTCATGTCCATTGAGTCGGAGATGCCATCCAGCCATCTCATCCTCTGTCACCCTCTTCTCATTCTGCTTTCATTCAGTCTTTGCCAAGGAACTTTCAAGACCTTCTCTAGTACCACAGTTCGAAAGCATCAATTCTTCGGTGCTCAGCCTATATTATGGTCCAGCTGTCACATCTGTACATGACTACTGGAAAAACCATAGCCTTGACTATATGGACCTTTGTCAGCAAAGTGATGTCTTTGCTTTTTAATACACTGTTTAGGTTTGTCATAGATTTCCTGCCAAGAAGCAATCATCTACTAATTTCGTGGCTGCAGTCACCATCTGCAGTGATTTCAGAGCTCAAGAGAAGGAAATCTGTCACTATTTCCATTGTTTTCCCTTCCATTTGCCATGAAGTGATGGAACCAGATCCCATGATCTTAGTTTTTTTAATATTGAGTTTTTTTTTTTGTATTTATTTATTTTTTTACACGAACTCCCAAACATGAACCCCCCTCCCACCTCCTCCCCCACATCTTCCCTCCAGATCATCCCCATACACCAGCCCCAAGCATCCTGCATCCTGCATTGAACATAGACTGGCAATTCATTTCTTACATGATAGTATACATATTTCAATGCTATTCTCCCAAATCATCCCTCCCTCTCCCTCTCCCTCTCCTTCTCCCTCAGAGTCCATAAGTCCGCTCTACACATCTGTATCTTTTTTGCTGTCTTGCATGCAGGGTCCTCATTACCATCTTTCTAAATTCCATATATATGTGTTAGTATACTGTATTGGTGTTTTTCTTTCTGGCTTACTTCACTCTGTATAATTGGTTCCAGTTTCATCCATCTTATTAGAACTGATTCAAATGTATTCTTTTTAATGGCTGAGTAATACTCCATTAATGAGATACTTGACACTCTACATATCCCAGTACATAATGCTCAGGAAATTGTAGGAACTCACTGCTACATCCACAATGAAATTCATTAAATGTGACAGGCCCATTCATAATTATGTCTTTGCACATGCTTCATGAAAAGCCATTTTTTCTTCTTTCTTCTCTGAATCTATCTACCTACTTATCTCTCCATCCATTATCTATCATCTGTTGATACTCTATACAGATGAGGACATTATAAAACAGAGATGGTAAGTGATTTACCCTAAATGAGAGTGTCACAGTTAGGAATAGACTTATGTCTCCTGACATTCAAATTAGTCCCTTTTCTGGAATTTTTTTTACCATTATTGTTATTGTTATTATTTTAAAAAATTTTACTGTGTCGGGTCTTAGATGCAGCATTCAGGCTCTTAGTTGTGGCATATGGGATCTAGTTCCCTGAACAGGGATCGAACCTGGGCCCCCTGCATTAATAGAGTGGAGTCTTAACTGCTGGACCACCAGGGAAGTCTCTGAATAAGTCCCATTTTACTCTGGCCTGCCATAGGAATACATAGGTAAATTTGTCTTCCAGATTTATCTGTGCAGATGGTGCTCTGAATGATACCCCTGCACTTGACAGTGGGAAACATGTCATAACTCAGTAGATGCTCCATGTAGTTGAGAGTATATATATGTGTGTGTGTGTGTGTATGTATGTATATGTATGTGTATACATACATTCCCCTCACCCTCCACCAGAGTGCTCATGTATGCACTGGAAACTGAGTGAGAATCACCTGCTGTAAAGAGGAACTGTCATATTTGGGAACTTTCATATCTGAATAAGCAAATTGACATCTGTTCTCTCCTTTCCTTCTGTTACAATGAAGTTGTTTTTTCCTTCTAGCTGAGACCAGTCTCCTGTGTTCTGAATTTTATCCCCTTCTACCTTCACTAGAAGGATACTTTACCTTTCATTCCCCTCTCTCTTAAATGCTTGTTATTTTAGATTCTAAATTTTTCTTAAATCTTAAATCCTTCTAAAACAGACAAATAATCTTACCACAACCCCCAATCCTTTGTCAAGTCCTTACTTTCTTCTTGTTCATGGTCAAACTTAACAATATATTGATTGTCAACTTTTCCTCATTCCTTCCTTACACCTTGCTTCTGCTACTGCTGCTGCTAAGTCGCTTCAGTCGTGTCCGACTCTGTGCGACCCCATAGTCAGAGCCTGCCAGGTTCCCCCATCCCTGGGATTCTCTAGGCAAGAACACTGGAGTGGGTTGCCATTTCCTTCTCCAATGCATGAAAGTGAAAACTCAAAGTGAAGTCGCTCAGTCATGTCCGACTCTTCGCGACCGCATGGACTGCAGCCTACCAGGCTCCTCCATCCATGGGATTTTCCAGGCAAGAGAACTGGAGTGGGGTGCCATTGCCTTCTCCTCTTTGCACCTCATGTCTTTCTAATCTGGCTTCTACCCTCAATACTAAAACAACAACAACAACAACAACAACAACAAAACTCCTCTTGCAGTGGTTACTAATAACCTCCAGTTTACTAAATCTAGGGGGTAATTTCTAACCCTCCTTTATACGACCTCTTGGTAGTACCCAATCCTTTCTTAAAATATTGTTTACTCCAATCTTTCTGGTTTTTCCTTAGTCTCCTTAATTAGCTTATCCTTATTTATTCTTTCTTTGGAGTGGAATAAATAAAGCTCAACTCTAGGTACTAAACACTTAAAATGTGCTCTCAGTGTTTCTCAAAATTCAACTACTGCCACCTTTATATCCTCAGTAAAGAACTTTCTTCTGAGCTTTAAATCTGTTTAGCCAAGTTCTGCTTGGTGCCTCAAACTGAAAATACCTTAAACTGAATTTGAAACTTTAATTCCCAATCTATTCCTCTGTTAGTAGTGTTCCTCTTCTCAAAAAATGGCACCGACATCCATCTTGTTTAAATCAGAAACTTTCAATTTATCCTTGACGTGTTTAGCCTGGCCTGACCACCAAGATATATATGGGTTCAAAAACTGGTAATGCCCACTTTTAGGACTGCCTTTTCATCCCTTGGTTAATTTTCACAGCCGTATATGCGCTATGCAGAGACATACACAGAAGAGTAAGGATACAAGTTACCATGCACAGCTCTCTATCACCTCCTTGATATCTCCCAGAGGCACTCCAAGCTCAGTGGTCAATGTAGCCATAAGGAGAGCAGGATCTTCATCTGGTCAGAGAAGTATAAACTTTGGATTTTGTTTCTCATGACATGCTGGGAAGTATGTTGCTGATTTGGGAGGAATGTTAAGTTAAAGAGCTACTTTATTTTTTGTAAGAATATTCTGGTGGTGCCATGGTTCCATACCTATACTTTCTGTTTGTACTGCCCTCTCACACGTCTCCTTCTCTGCTTGCATGCAATTAATAACGATGTCAAGACATTTTTACATCTTAAGCTACCCTCTGTTTCCAAACACTAATCAAAGCTTGTCACCCCTTGACTGGTCTACTGTCGTTACTGTCTAATTTATCTCCCTGCCTAGCCTTCAATCTGTTATTTCTCTTGCAATCTCTACTGAGCCTTTAAAATACGGGTTAGATTATGTCATCTTTATGCTCCAAAGTTTTCAGTGTCTTTCCATGACTACTCTTTGTGAAAGTTAAAGTTTAAAACACAGGCTTTCCTTCTACAGAGCATTTTTACAATCTAAATTTTATAATTATAGGTTTTGGAATACTGTATTTGGAAAATAATCCATATGAGTTATATAATGATAAATGTTACATAATTTATTTGAGTTGGTTACTTGTTCTAGGTTAGTGTTAGCAAAGGAGGAAAAAAAGAATTCTGTTGCTTGGGCAAGCTAGTTGCTTTCTTTGAATGATTTGTGATATCTTTTTTATAGTAGTGTATTTTGTTATTGCTATAGGCAGTATTGAAGAACACTAATAACTGATAAGAAAAGGAAGGCTGTTATTCTTGGGCAAAAGGTACATAAAATCAAAGCTATATTTGTATAGTGGTGTTTAGGTTTTTATAGCCATGTCTTTGAAGTTCTACACCATTGGCATAGGTGGGAAAGAGGTGGCCAGTCTGGGTATAGGTAGACCTCCTGTATCAGTGGATTATTGATGGGTAAGTACAGAACAATTGTTCTGTTTAGCCAAGAGGTATACCCTAAAGTGCTTTTTCTGTATGTCCCATGTATCTTCTGCTTTTTCAGTCCAGAGCTCCTCAAATGACTCCATGCTTCTTTCAGCATGGTTTATAACATTCTGAATGATTGAAATTCATCTCGAGCTATGTTTCATACTCTCTAAATTCCAGCTGTAGTTCAAATTGTTTAAACTCATCAGAGTCATTTCTGTCTTTGAACTATTCTCTCATATTGCTTCCCTCATGTAGAATGTTATTAATTTCCATTTCCCACATTTTTCCTTATCCACCTGCTCCATCAAGCTAATTCCTCCTTATTCTTGAGGACTCCTTCATCATCAGTATTATGTCCTGATGGAAGCTATGTTTTAGTCCTGTCTTGGTTTGTTCAGGGTGCTGTAACAGAAATTCCATAAAGTGGTTGACTTCTGACAGTTCTGGAGGCCAGGAAGTCTAAAATCACAAGATCCATAGAGTCAGTGTCGAATGAGGGCCTGCCTCCTCACTAATGGCCATCTTTTTCCTGTAACCTCACAGGGTTGAAGGGGAAGGGGATCTCTCTGGAATCTCTTATAACAGCATTAGTCCCCTTCATGGCAGAGCCCTATGACTTGTTCACTTCTCAAGGGCCTTTCCTTCTAATATTGTTACCTTAGAGGTTAAGGTTTCAACATAGAAATTTTGGGAGAGGCAAACATTCAGTCCACAGCAACTCCCTTGAGGCCAGGTTGGGTTCATCCACCATACAGCCAGGAGTCCTCTGGAGTACTTCTCATATTTGTAATTAATTTATTGCAGACTTATTTAGTTAGGTTTCCTCTTTGCTGTTACACGGTCATCTTCTTGAGGGCTCTGACCTTAACTGTCTTGTTCACATTTCTATTTCTTGGCATGATACCAAGGCCAGAGTGTTGGTGGAAGGAAGGACCAATGTAAGAATGGAAGGAAAGAAGGCAGGCAGGTAGGCAGGAGCCCTGGGATACAATTTTTGTCTTGTTTCTTCCTTTGATAATGTATTTTTCAGAACTTATGTGATCTTTGGTTATTGTTACTGGTTTTAATTGTTCTGAGGAATCATGATGTGGTCTCAGATAATTATTGTTTTATGTATCAGGCACTTTGTTGCTTTTTAGAGAAATGTATCTGTTAAGATGAGCATCTGTCTAGAACTCTGCTGTCTGATATGGGAGTCATTAACTCATGTGGCTTTTGAGCCCTTGGAAATGGCTAGTTCGAGTTGAGATATGCTGTGATTGTAAAAATACACAGTAGATTTTGAAGACTTAGCATGAAGAAAAAACGCAAAATATCTCAATAATACTTCTTATGTTGATTACATATTTTGGATATATTAAGTTAAATAAAAATATTAAAATAACTTAGCAATTTTTCCCTTTCTTAAATATAACTGCTAGAAAGTTAAAATTACCTATGTGGCTTGCATTATATCATCTTTGGATAGCACTGACTTATAGAACACAGTATTCTTTCCCTTGCTACTATACACTGAGAAAGAGGGAAGCCATTCTGATGATGAGGTAACTGCCTTGAACAATGTTGTGTAAAGGCTTGTAAGGACTTCTGTTTAATCCTTACTAGAAAAATTAGGGGCTGACTCCCCCAGGTTATTTTGCTGTCTTTCTAATTCCTAGACAAGACACCATTTTTGAAATAGCATCACTGTTACCCTCCCAAAGTGTTTATAGTGTAGTTTGTTTGTTTTGTCTTGCCAATTTTTACCCTGATAACCACCTTCCCTATGTCCTCTAGATTCTAGGATTCTAGAATGTCATTTGCAATGTTTTCACTTAAGCAAATGAAATAAAGTTTCAGACTGTGAAACAGACGGAGAGTTTTCCCAATGTGAGAGAGAGGATGTTGAAGTCAACCATAAATTACCTCACAACCAATATTAAGTTCCAGTCCTCTGAATTCCAAGAAGATGCCAGTCCATTAAGCAAACAGATGAAATATGCCTTGCTTAAAGGTTTATCTGCAGCACAGTTGGTTGTAATTCTTAATAATGAGACAAGAAAGGGAAGCTTGGGCACCTGGAACTGAAACTACACATCACCCACTTAATTATTAGTGGATATTAATTATTATAGCTTAAAGATGGAAATGATTTAGTGTTCTTACAGATTTTTGGCACAGCCTTTAATTTAAATCTTGTTATTAATTTCTGGCTGTTTTTTCCTCCAAGCACCATGCTATAAAAATCTCTGTTATACATCACTGTGGTATATTAATCTGTTCAAATCTGGGTGTTTGGCAGTACCCAATAACTAAAACATAATAAAATCATAAGCCTAAAGCCTTATAATTATCACCATTATTGTTTTAAAACCATAAAACAAAATATCTAGAAATGACTGTGACAATCCAACTCCTTTAATCTTACCTGAGAAAACTGAAGAATGAAGTGAATTGCCTAAGTGGCAGAGCAAAGATTAGAACTTAAACCTTCTGACTTCTAACCCAGTGTCCTTTCTATTGACTTCTTTTGATAGTGTATTGGTGCCAATGTGTAGTGACTAGAAACTAATATCGTTAAACTAGGTCAATAAGGCAGTATCCTAGGGTATGTGAAATTTAAGAAAAATCCACAATTATTTGTATGTGTGTGATGGCTGTGTTACAAGTGTAAAACATACCATTCTAGGAAGTAGGCACTTGTAAATATCCTTGTTTTGTTGAATATTTCTAAGAGTTAAAGTTTTTAGTGTTCTTTTTGTCCTTACTGCAGATATCAGGGCACAAAGAGACATTTTTGACATTCTGCCTAGGCTATGTCCAGAATCTATGTTATAATTTGTATTCATTAACATATTACATGGATAGTCGTATACACATGTATTTATTACCTCGTTGGGCTTCTCTGGTGGGTCAGTGGTAAAGAATCCCCCTGCTGATGCAGGAGACATGGGTTCGATCCCTGAGTCAGGGAAGATCCTCTGAAGAAGGAAATGACAACCCACTCTAGTATTCTTGCCTGGGAAATCCCAAGGACAGTAGAGCCTGACAGGCTACAAATCATGGGGTTGCAAAAGAGTCAACATGAATTAGTGTCTAAAGCAAACAATGCATGAGAAAAAGTAAGTATGAATTACTGAAGCTAGAGAAGAAGTGTTTCTTGTTCTGCAGAGTTGGAAGAAAGATTGAAAATGTAAGATAGAACAAATAAATATTATTTTCTTAAATTAGAATGTATGCTTACACCAGTTATGGAATGTTCTTAGCCATTTTCCTAAAACATGAAAAATGAATGCTGGCTCTATTGCATTTAGAAATCTTGAATAAAAGTTACAAAATTATGTTTATCAAGAGTTGGGGATTTATTTGGTCAGCTTCTAAGTGCAAAGTAGTCATGTCCATACCTTTGAATTTTTAGAAAAGCTATTTTAATATTTAGGAGAAAGCTCAGGTCTAATTTTGATGAATGTATAATATAAGAAAAGTTATTTTTGCACTGGAGCTCTACCCCCTCACTTGTAAAATAAAGGGAATAAGATTGTTTTCTCAACTAGGGGTATGCAGTCCTTTAGGAAAAATGATATCTGTTTATGTGTATTATTTTCCTTAAAGCAATCAAATATACAATTTAAAAAGTTACTTATCCTTTCAGGTTTAAATTTTAGAAACATATAATTAATGAGCTCCCTACTGTACTCCAGTCTCCTTGATTATTAGTTCCTGGCTCTGTTAGGCTCTCGATTACTGAATGAATGGCTCTCTGACACATAGAAGAGATCAGATAAGTGTGCTTATGACTTTAGTCCTTAAAGGTGTTTCTTGGTTTTCTCTTAATTTGATGGCACAGTTCTAACTCCAGTGATGGTTTTGAAGATTACAGAGTTTCAATGTTATCCTTGTTACGTGCCGTTTGTTAAAGACAGGAAGCATAGGAAACATGGATGTTGAAATGATAAGACTTTGAGTATTATAATCTGAGCTGTTACAAAAGGACTCTGCTTCCCATTTAAAAATAGATGGTTCTGCTGGCGAGAGTATAACAACAACAGCAAAAATTGAAATGCATAGTTGAGCTGAAAACCAAAGAGGGGAACTCCTCGGCTGCCAGAAATGAGGTATTTATATTCATGGAGATGAGCAGAAACTGATTTCATGTGCCTCATGGGGGATTATAGAACCAGACACGGGAATCAATAGTTGGACACTGGGGTTAGCCTGCATGCATGCCCAGGGGATGGGTCCTCAGATCTGTGTTAGGCAGACTGGAATGTGTAAGAGACATTGTTCTGTCTAAAAAATGGTGAGTTAGGAACATTCTCCACCTGTCAAGGAAAACTGAAAGGAACTTGACACTTACATAAGGTTGTTAGTGTTACCTTACAGTGTTACCTGTAAGGAATTAGAAACCTTGAACAGGACCACTTCCTGGGGCGAGGTCTGAAATCACATTTTAAAATATTAACAACCCTCCCTGTTAAGCAAGATTTTCAGTTTGAGAAGTTAATGTAAAAACTTCTCTGCAGTTGAAGAAATCCACAAAGTGTCATGACAAGCCAGTGTAAATCCTTCCTCATGGTTTCACAGTTCAAGGCAGTACAAAACAACTTTCATTTAAGAAAATCTTAAATAGAAACCATGCAAAGACAGAGCACTACTAATTGTAGGATTTATATCCCTGAATTCCGAATACTAGATCAGTCTAAACTAAATTTTAAATTAAGAAAGTTTTAAATATTTAATAATTAAAAGAAGCAGAAATTGTAAGCAGAAATAGAGCAGTATGGAAAAAAGTAGACTCCAGATATAAAAATAGCTATATAGTAATTTCATTGCTAAGAAAAAATATGCATGTGTTCAAAAGCAAACTATACCCAGTATATTTGAAAATATTTGAATTGGAGATGAAATCAGAGAAATCACTCAGGATCAGAGAGGTAGAAATCATTGAATGAGGATTTAAAATATATTGGGTATATAAGGAGAAGTACCAACATGCATGACATAGGAGTTCTGGAAAATGAGAAATATAATGTTAGATCATCTACATTAGAAAGATATAAAACAATTTTCAGAACTGAAAAATTCATGTGACCGTATCCCATCAAGTTCTTAATAATTTCTCATTTGAATTGTAGTAAAACCATATTACAATGAAGACGAAAATATCTTAAAAGTGACCAGAGAAAAAAAGATTAACCACTAGTGAATGATTGGTTGACCTACTGCAGACTTGTTATCAGCAATAATGGTTGCTAGAAGACAATGGGCTAGTATTTTCAGAATGCTGGAAGAAAGTAACCATCATTTGATACAGCATATCCATTTAACTACAATTCAAAAGAGAGAAAGAGAAAAGCAATTTCCTTGCCATAGACTGAGAAGCTTTACCATTTACAAGTTATTCCTGTGCCAAGTTGTGCCAAGTCACTCAGTCATGTCTGACTCTTTGCGACCCCTTAGACTGTAGCCCACTAGGCTTCTCTGTCCATGAGATTCTCCAGGCAGGAATACTGGAGTGGGTTGCCATTTCCTTCTCCAAATTCTTATTGGTTCACAAAGGCAAAGTTGAATCTAGAGGGAAGGGGTTAAAGTACAATGGTGAGCAAAAGTATGGAAAACATGCTGTTATATTTACTATGTAATCAGTAATAAAGATCCCAAGACAAAGTTTTCATGGACTTAAAAAGAAACGACATCTATTCAGTGATAGAAATGAAATGAGAGGATTTTAGATTTAGAAGATGCTTGCATTATTTGGTAGAAGCTCAGTGATAACACTTATACTTGGTGTTTGCTAAATAACAAATTTATGTTAAAAATATTTAAAGTAACCCCTGAGTTGATAGGAATAGACTGTACTTTCCAAATTAAGACGAGGGGGAAAATTAAGAAGTGAATAAAGAAAACTAAATCAACCCAATTGAAAGAACATAAGGGTAAGTAAGGGCTTCCCAGGTGGTGCTAATGGTAAAGAACCTGCCTGCCAATGCAGGAAATGCAAGAGGCAGGTTCACTGCCTGGGTCAAGAAGATCCCCTGGAAGAGGGCATGGCAACCCACTGTAGTATTTTTACCTGGAAAATCCCTTGGACAGAGGAGCCTGGTAGGCTACAATCCGTGGGATGGAACAGAGTTGGACATGGCTGAAGTGACTTAGCATGCACTCATACAAGGATGAGTAAAAAAGGAAAGAAATGTAATGAATAGGAAACACAAACTATGATGATGGAAATAAAAACAACTAAATCAGAAATTACAATAAATGTAAAGTGATTATAGTCAACTCTATAGGAACTTTTGAATCAGATGAAAATTGAAAATCAAGCATGCAATGTTTATAAATTGTTGGTGAGATAATCAGATTGCTGAATGGTACACAAAGCAAGATACTTTTTATGTAAAAATGTACAATGTACAAAATAGCACTAAGTGTTTTGATGGGATACATAAAGAGGGAGTAAAGGAACAAACGTATGAACAAGAAAGCTACACATACCAAATTCAGAAATGTGGTTGGGTATGGTTTGGAAGATAAAGTAATGCAATTAAGGAGATGCTTAGAATATTTTAATTATATAAAAAGATGAAGCAATTATGGTAAATGTTAGTCTTCATTAAATGTGGATGATGAGTTCCTAAATATTTGAGAGATAGTAGAGATTGGAAGCCTACACTGTGGGTTTTGGAGCCAGACTTCCTGAGCTCAAATCGTAAAAGCCCTTTTATGTGGGAATGTGGGAAATTGGGCAATTACTTTATTTCCTTGTGCATTAATCTCATCACTGTAAAATGAAGAGAAAAACAAAACAAAACCAAACAAAAGCAAAATCAGAAAAACCCTTGTAGGCCTGTTGTAAAGTTTGAATTAATAAATGCTTTGAATCAAAATCATTTGGTAGTCCCTGGTTCATGTTACCTCATTTATTGAGGTTATTATTATCTATTTTCCACATATTTGAAATATTTATTTCATGTTAAAAAGAAAATTCAAAGGAATTTGTTAATGAGTATGTAAACTTACAATTAATTTTCAAGTTGTAATCAAGGTAAACTCCGAAATTTAAATTAAAATCACTGATCAGAATTCTTACACAGCACATCAGAAAGTTTATAGAGCCTGAATGGAAACTTAAAAGAAAGTCTCATGAACATCTATCTAATTTGGTTTCCCTTTTATGACAATAAAGATGATCCACATGCAGAATGGGTTTTGTGTGAATACTTGGAAAGAGCTTCACATTTATTCTCATAACTCGTCATTTAGAAACAAAACACAGAGATTCTAAAATTAAGCTGTTTTTTTATAGAACAAAGTGAAAGATTTTGAAGTATCAAGTAAAAATGAATTTTTTCCTGCAAAAGAAAATGAATTTTTAATTCTGTAGCACACAGATAAAATTTAATGTATGTTTTAATGTTTACTTTTTTTTTCAAACAAACATATGGCCATTTAAAATTTTACTTGTTGACAGATTGTGCCTTTTGTTACTAGAATGTGTCGTATACCAACGGGAAACCATTGGCAATTTTTTAAGTTAGGTAATGGTATTAAAGTCAAGCTGGCCTCCTCTACAAAATTTGGGAGAATCACTGGCTATGAATAATCCCTGTAGCACTGAACCCTGAGGTATGTGTTTCTTGGCTTTGGCCAGGAGAGAATCAGGGTTTTTTGCTTTTGTTTTTCCATGGATGTTCCATGATAACTCTTGCGAGCACTGTCTTGATACTCTTGTCTGATACCACCAGCTCATATCTTTGTCCATGGAATTTTTCATCTATGCATCTATAATGGCCCCTCATAATCATTCACAGTGACAATTCCTTTACTTCTCTTTCAGTTACTTCCAAGTTGAAGGCAACTGAGAGCCTCCCAAGGTGAATTTGAGGTATAGCATATACCTTAAATATGAATTTGATCCATATTTACATCACAAGCGTACCATCCACATTTGAGAACTATTTCTACTTTTTAATGTATTTATTGTTATATCATATAATTATTGAATTGCATTATTACATTTTGTATGATTATATTTTAAATAGAATTTAACAATATTAATATATGGTGATATAATCTCTAAAAAATTCTTATTAAATATACTTTTTTCATTTTTACTTTAATTCATTGCAAAGAGCTTGTTGTCTCTATTTGTACTTATAAGTCTCTTAGGTTTCTGGGATTATAAATTTCCAGCCACTGATTTATTCCCAAATCGTCATTTTACAGTTGAAATCTGAATCCTAGAGAGAGGAAACCAGTACATTGAACAAATATGTGTTTGCTCCTTATGTTGTGTTAGTGGCACTGAGTCCTGGGTATGACCTGAGGGGTAAGACTAACATGACCTCACCCTCGTGGGTGCTATGAGGTGAGGTGAAGTCGCTCAGTTGTGTCCGACTCTTTGCGATCCTGTGGACTGTAACCTACTAGGCTTCTCTGTCCACAGGATTCTCCAGGCAAGAATACTGGAGTGGATTGCCATTTCCTTCTCCAGGGGATCTTCCCGACCCAGGGATCGAACCCAGGTCTCCCGCATTGGAGGCAGAAGCTTTAACCTCTGAGCCACCAGAGGAAATAGATATTAAACAAATAAAGAAAAATAGATATCTAATTACACATTAGGATGTATGCTATGAAGGGGGGAAATTAATGTATTGGCAGAGAATCTGAATATGAAGGCAGATTTAGGTTTGGGGCTCAGGCAAGACCTCCGTGGAGTGACATATAAGCTAAAACCTGAGTTTACCTTAGCAAGAAATCAATCCAGGCAAAGGGAAATGCATGTGCAAAGATCTTTAGGTCTGAAGGGAATGAAGGCACATGTGCCTAGAGCTTAGTGAGCCAAGGAGAAAGTAAATTGTGATGATGATGGAATGGTAGACAGGAGCCAGATGGTACAAAGCTCTCCAGGCCATGCTTCGGGTTTGACGTTTTATTGTAAATGAAACGGGAAGCTATGAAAGGGTTTAAGCAGGAGAGTAATGTGATCCAATTTATCCTGTAAAATATTAACTCTGCAGTAATGGCGTGGTTTGGAAGGGAAATAGAGTAAGAGTGTAGGTGAATGTTGGAGGAATCTAGCTGGGAGCTGTGATGGCCTGGATCAGGGTGTTGACGGTGGGGATGGAGAGGAGCCAACAGTTGGAAAGAAACCCCAGGTGTCTAGATCTCCTGACCTGTACTCCATTGCACCATCCTGCCTGGCCTGAACTTGCTGCTGAGTTGCAACTGATGAATGTGCTGTTCGAACTCTAAATGGCTCTTCTGCAGAAAGTATTATTACCTCTTCAGCTCTCTCTGGTTGACTCTGCAGATTTTTCTTGGTGGATACTGTAAAAAAGATGACAGACAAAGATCACATTTTACAACAATGGCATTTTACCTGCAGGTAATTTAGATTTGTGGTATATGAGGGAATTCCCCAAGCTTGCCAATTTGGATGAAAAGATTTCCTCTGAGATACACGACAGTTTTAGGACAGGTCCAACAGTGCTGCTCCTCTGATGTCAGGAAACTGTCATGCCTGTGCTCCTCTGTTCATTTATTTCTGGTGCCAAAAGATGTATCTATGAAAAAGAGGCCTTAAGACTAACTGAGCAGATTTTTCTATGCCAAACGAGGATGCTATTATTACAGAAGACTATTTGGATGCATGGAAGTGTCTATATTCCTCGTCCCCTCTTTTTTTCCTTTTTGTACTGGGATGCCAAAAGTTTTAGCTCCAGCTTAGCGTTTGCTGTTTATTCTAGGTCCATCGCTTCATAGGTTTCTACCATTTCTGTGGGCTGATCACCAAAAAGAAAGAAGAGAGGAATATCAGCATGTTAAATGTCTTCCAACAGACAACTGATTAGCAGGAGAAGGTGTACAGAGCAGAGGGTTCTGGCTTCGACCCCTGGTTCTGATATTTATTACCTCTGTGATTTAGAACAAGTGATTTAAACTCTGTAAGCCTCAGTTTCCTAATCTAAAAAGAGGCCCAATATCTGCCTTCAATTATTTATTTGAGAATTCAAAGAGATAGTCCACGCAAATACCACTTGGTGTGTGGTACGTGTGAGTGTGTGTGTGCTAGGTCCCTTCAGCTGTCCCCAACTCTTTGCAACCCCAAGGAGTGTAGCCTACCAGGCTCCTCTGTCCATGGAATTCTCCAGGCAAGAAACTGGAGTGGGTGGCTATGCCCTCCTCCAGGGGATCTTCCTGACCCAGGGATCAAACCTGCATCTCTTCTGTCTCTTGCATTGACAGGCGGGCTCTTTATCACTAGCACTGCCTGGAAAGGCCCTGGTATGTGGTAAATGTTTGGCAATTGTTATCAGTGAATGAAACTCAGGAGAACTTGCCCATTGCTACTGCTCCTAATATGGGTCTTCCAAACCACATTAATTCTATCTTGAGAGTTAAATCTACTACACAATCAAGGCTACTTGCAGGTTGTTGAACAAATTACAATGTGTATTCTTTTTTAAAACATTAAAAAAGTTATTACAGTTTTTAAAGATTGCTTTCCATTTAAAGTTATTACAAAATATTGGTTATATTCCTTGTGTGGTACAATACATCCTTGAGCCTGTCTTACACCAAATTGTCTGTGCCTCCTACTCCCACACCCCTGTATTGTCCCTGCATTCCACTGGTGCAATGTATATTCTTTATTAACAAATTTGTTTATTTTTAATTGAAGGATAATTGCTTTGCAATACTGTGTTGGTTTCTGCTATGCATCAGCATGATTCAGCCGTAGGTATACATATGTCCCCTCCCTCTTGAACCTCCACTTCCCACTGGTACAGTATATATTCATAATTCCTCAGAACAGTCTTCAGAAATAGGTCCTAGTCATTCAAACGATTTCGCCAGAAGCAAAGTATGCCTGTGTACAAAGAAATGAAATAGCTTTCTGGATACCACACAGCTCATTTGGGACAAGGCCAGGACACCTGTGAGAGGTATGAAAAAATGATTTTATTTAAAGGGACACAGCACAGAAGGATCATGGTCTGTTAAAAAGCCCCAGTTCCAGGTATTAGCTGTAATGGAGTTTCTACTCTCTTCTGTGTTCTGCTTCTACATCTGTAGAATTAGATCATTTTGCAGGACTTTTAGTATTACCTTCCTGTTTGAAATATCTCATGATTTTCATTCTCTGGAGCTCCTTCTTGAGTTGTCTGGAAGACAAGGCTCATTTCAGGTCCCCTTCCCTGGATGATGGTATAAGGAAGACCAAGAGCTGTGCCTCTGAGGGTGACCAGAGTCAAGCCCTCCTTCATGAATGCAAGTCATTAGAAAGGCAAAGAAGTCATTTGGGTTCCTAGGAATGCTCACATTAAGCTTTTTTCCTCCTCATATTTCATGATATTCCGTGGTATTCTACACTGACACAGGGCTCCCTTAGAAGCCTAATGATAGATTTTTATTTGGAGAAGGAGAGGTCATACAGTTCTCCAGAGCTGAAGGGAGTCTACACATGTTCCATCTCCCAAGCCCACCAAGCCGCAGCAGTCCTCAGGCTGACTTCTCTCTGTCACTGCTGCTACCTTCCTAAGGCTTCACTGTATGTCAGTGGCTTCCTGTGTGGCTTCTCTGACCCCAGCACCATGCCCTCTAAGTCATCCTTCTCCGTTGTTCTCCAGCATGGCTTTCTAAAACACTGCCCTCATAATTTATCCCCAGGCTTAAAATCCTTCAGTTTCCTTATTGACTGATTCCACACTACTGATGTTTGTCTTTCTCTGAAGTGGGTAGAACAAGACAAACTTTTGTTATGTGGATGTCTTATTTTTGTGTGTTTTTAGTATTGGTATTTTTTAAACATTTGAGCTTTAATTTATAACATATATATAATGTATGTGGTAGCACCTGCATGTACTTTACAAATGATAAATGTATATACATGTGTTACCAAAACTCAGGTCTAGCAACTTGCCACTCGAAAGCCAATATGCAGGAGGCCAGATTTATGGAAAGGAAAGTTTGCTTTTTGTTTTTTTTTAATCTTATTTGTATCTTTGGATTTTTAAAAATTTTATTTGAGTATCGTTGATTTACAATGTTAGTTACAGGTATACAGCAAATTGACTCACTTATACATATACCCATTTTTTTTTAAAGTTCTTTTTCCATGTAGGTTAATACGGAATACTGAGTTGAGTTCTCTGTGCTACATACATTAGGCCCTTGATGGTTATCTACCTTATATCTAGTAATGTGGGTATATTAATAGCAAGCTCCTGGTTTATCCCTCCCCCCTCCTCTTTCCGTTTTGGTAACCATAAGTTTATTTTGAAAGTTTGCTTTATTTTGGAGGCTGGCTTCTGGCAGGGAGAGTAGACTCATGTCCAAAGGCCAGCTCCCCCTGACAATCATTGGACAAGAGCTTTTTAAAGGGGAATTTCAGGGGTGCATGAACAGAGAGGGGTACTGTATGCAGAAACAGCACGGCCGCTCTGACAGCCACAGTCATCTTGAAGTTAGTCGTGTGGTGGTCTGATCCGCATCCTCTTGACTGTTCAAAGTACAGTTAGTCTTCAGTTTCAGGGTCGGTTTGTTCCCATTGCTCTGAGGCCAGTTCTCAGAACTGTGGCAGCTTGTATCATGGCTATAGCCTGGCCATCATGTAGTTAACTTCTTCCACTTGGATTTCAGTGTCTACAAACCAGCTCAAAGGATATGGCTCTGAAGATTATCTATCGTCCTTGAGGAGGAACTAAAAGTCCTTGACTTTATTTAATGACTAAGCTATGATTATTTGGTCTTGTTTGGCTGCTTTTTTCGTTTCTGTACTTTCTCATTTTTCTGATTAAATTTCTTCTTTGATTACAGTTTTTCTGCAGACAAAAGATAAACAAAGTTCCATTGCGGGGGATGATTTCTGTCCTGGGAAGCCCTCACAGGGCCCTGCTTCTTCTCATATGGAAGTTGTAGATTTAACATTTCACAGATAGAGATATATGCTCGAAAGAGTTTGGAGCTCATTGTTTTAAAGGATAAAATACATGTTATTAGCTCCTTAAAGAACCTCAAGTGTCTTGGATCTATATTTCCCTTCTGCTGTCACCTCCAGCCACTGTGTGCACCTTTTATTTCCCCATACCCTGGCCTCTCTCGTGCACTTGTACACTCTCTGAATATGCTCAGCTTGTGTGTCACATGGGGCTGGCGCTCCTGCTAATGCTGCTCAAAGCACAACTGCCCTGCCTATTCAAGGCCAAGTCTGAAATGTTGCTTCAACTCCAAAGCCTTTCTTTACTGCTTCTTGTCCTAGAACCCACCACCCCAGGTCAGCTCAGCAGCCCTGCTCTGTGATTTCACGGCGTTTTGTTTGTTTCTCTAGGACAGCACTTTGCTTGTTCACTGGTTATGGTTTATGGTGTGTGTGCCTCAGCGACGAGGCTGTGGGTGCTGTCAAGGCAGGAGTTGCATCTTACTCATCTTTGTACCCAGCACCTAGTGCATGTTGGAAGTCAGTAAATGGTATTTGAGTTATTTTAAATTTTCACGAGCATCTTCCTCTAGAGAGGAAATTGGGAGGGATAGGGTTAATGGTACAAGGATAAAATTGACTCAGCACAGAAACCCCATCCGATGGGCATTTCCCTGCCCTGCTTCTCCGATCTCCCCCATCTTCCCAGCTCAGACTGCTTTAGTGAAGAGGATACTGAGGATACTTTGGAAAGCTGTGTCCTTTCTTTCCATTTAGCTTTGAGGCAGCATGAAGGTGGAGAGTTGCCTTTCTCAAGGTCACTTGATCGCCGCTGAAGTGGGAGGCCACTCAGGGCTTTGGAGTCTGTGCAGTTTATGGAGGAGGATGCTGTGCTTGTCTGACTGTGTTCAGGGTGGAGGGGTTGAGACTGAAAAGGGGAGGAAAGGCACTGAGAGTATTCAAAGGCTTTACACAGCTCTCTTACAAATGAGGAGCTCCTCTAAAAGTCACCCTCACAGTGGAAAATCCCAGTTATCACTCACCTCCTTACTGTCCACATGCAAACACCCTGTACCTACTCTGTGCCTGGCCCTGTGCTGGGTGTTGGGACAGAGTCGTGAATCATTCAAGGTCCTTGCCATCAAGGAGCTAAACCTAGTTCAGCAGCGGAGACAGAGCATAAGCAAACAGCTGTGACAGTGTGGGGAGTCCTCGCCTGTGCCTGAGGGAGTGATTAATTTAGCCTCAGGGTGTCAGGGAAGGCCCAGTGGAAGACAGCCTGGAGGGGTGGGGAGCAGCTCTGGGCCTAAGCAGCAGATGAGGTGTGCATTTCAAGCAGCAGGAACTACATCATCAGGGTCTAAAGCAAGGGCCGGCCAACTTTTTCTGAAAGGGGCCTGTTAGTAAATATTTTAGGCTTTTCAGGCTGTAGGACCTCTGTTGCAACTACTCATCTCTGTTGCTGTAGCACAGAAGTAGCCAGGGGCAAATGTGTGAATGAAGGAGCATGGGCTGTGTTCCAATAAAACTTTATTTACAGAATTGGCAGCAGCAGGGCTGTAGTTTGCCAGCTCCTGGTCGAGAGGAGGATCTTCAGAGAGCCTCTCATCTGCTGGCTCCCAGTCTTTGCAAGCATTAGGATTACTTTTCGTTTTCCGTCCCCGTTTTTGGATGCTCTTAGCTCTCACGCCGGGGCTCTTCATCGGGTCTTGGTCAAGCCCGCTGCTAACTGTGCTGTCCACAGTAACACTTTCATCCCCTGGGCCCTCCGTCCTTTTCCGTCGCCTTCATTTTGTCATGGTACTTTTACAACAGAAAACTGTTTTGTATATGAATTGTTTGTTTCCATCTTGTCTTCCTGGTTGTCTTCATGGCTATGCTCTGTTGTGCTCAGCGCTGTGCTGGAACCTGGAATGCATCTTGTCTGCTTCAGCTCTGCGTCCAGTGAGGTCAAATAATAGTTGTAAATCAGCCATGGTGGGAAGATTGACCCCTTAGAAATCAGTCCCATGAAAATCAGGTTTGGGGCATTTTTTTTTTTTTCAAGAGCTGGAGCATATCACTAGTTATCCCCTCTACCTAGAATAACTACTGGGAAGTCTGGTGCTCAGTACATACTTGTTTTTTGGATAAAATGTGCTGTTAGTATCTGCTGGTTGAGAAAATAGATTCTCATTTATAAATACAGAGTCCTCTTTCAATTATTATTGTTACAGGGATTTCCATGGCCGTAGGGAGGGTCACTGCTGAAGGCATCTGTCACCTTCGCTTGACCTGCTAGAGGACTGAGGACTCAGGACAAGACATGGCAGTCTTCACCCCACTGAGCAGACAGATTCTGCTGGTTCTGTGACTTCCCATAATGTGGCATCTCTGCCTTATTCACTGCAGTCTCCTGAGTGAATGTGGGGTCTCAGGCCTGTGTCTTTTTTTCCTAAACAAGTATGTTGAATAAATTCCCCCAGCTTAGTGTGACTGTCATTTCTGTAGTGTATTTAAAAGTCCAGATAAATTCTGTCCTCTTTCCAGTGTCTTCCTGTATCAATCTCTGATTTGTCTGGGGCTTTGATGTATGGTATGCAAATGTGCCCTAGTCTATACCCTTTAGCTGTGATTGTCAGAAGTATATCTGTTTATGAACAATTTCCAACCCTGATAATCTAATTTTGAAATCTGCAGCAGTATGAGGCCCAGAAGCACTCGACAAGAATCACAATTTAACAGCCTCTTCAATCTCAGTTCCTTTAAATGGGCAACATTAAACCTTGATACTGAGGGTCTATTTGTAAGCCCACAGAGACTGATTAAAAAAAAAAAAAGCCATCAAATTACCACACAAAGCATGCTTAACATTTACAAAGACCTCTCCGTTTGCAGGATGCTTGCTCAACAGTCTTTTCAATTCCCACTTCTAAGCACACACTAAGAAGTAGAAATGTGAGCTTGTGTTTAACCGCCATCTGGCTTATCGCAAAGCTTTCCAGGACCTCAGGCCTGGAAAGGACCTCTCTTTGCCACGCAGAATGCCTGAGCTTTTGGAGACCTCTGTGCCCTTCGTTGCTATCCTGACCTGTAGCTTTTTTTCTGCTTGTCTCTGCTTCTGTCCAGGGCCAACAAACTCACTGTCTTCCTTAGACAGCTTGTTCTCTTTGTGAATACAGTTTACAGTAAGGTCCTTTTTCACCTGCCTCCCCATAATGTTCACCCACTGGCCCTAGTTCTGTCCCTGTGGAGCCACTCAGAACAAATTGGCCTTTTCTTACTTCTGTCTTCCTACTTCTACTCTCGGGAAAGCGGGGACAGCTCTCCTGTCCCCCGAGTCCTCCCTGTGCAGGTGCATGTCCACCGTTCATTCAGCCGTTCTTCATGTGACAGTCCTTTTTACCCTCTTTATTTGGCTCCTCGTCCTCTGGACCTGTTTCAGTTTCACCAGTGTCTTTCTTAAAGGGACCCAACAGAGCTGGAGAATGATTCTCTCTTCCTTAACTGGGCTTCCCTGGTGGCTCAGAGGTTAAAGCGTCTGCCTCCAATGCGGGAGACCCGGGTTCGATCCCTGGGTCGGGAAGATCCCCTGGAGAAGGACATGGTAACCCACTCTAGTATTCTTGCCTGGAGAATCTAGTTCTATAACGTTGGGTAAATGAATCATGATCACCTCACCTGACCAAATTGGGATCACTCTTATATTTNGTCTGCCTCCAATGCGGGAGACCCGGGTTCGATCCCTGGGTCGGGAAGATCCCCTGGAGAAGGACATGGTAACCCACTCTAGTATTCTTGCCTGGAGAATCTAGTTCTATAACGTTGGGTAAATGAATCATGATCACCTCACCTGACCAAATTGGGATCACTCTTATATTTTTTATTTTACATTGGAGTTTACATGGGGACACTTTCTCTAACTTTAGGTGCAAATGTTGAACAGGCTGGCCCTAGATAAACACAATCCAATTTTAGGATCATATGTATGTATAGATGGGGCTTCCTCGGTGGCTCAACGGTGAAAAATCTGCCTGCCATTGCAGGAGATACGGGTTTGATCCCTGGGTTGGGAAGATCCCCTGGAGAAGGAAATGGAAAATCCCATGGACAGAGGAGCCTGGTGGGCTACAGTCCATGGGATCACAAAGAGTTGGACACGACTTAGCAACTAAACAACAATATGTAATATATTGTTTATATTGACATGTTTTATATGTGTACTGCTGCTGCTGCTGCTAAGTCGCTTCAGTCGTGTCCGACTCTGTGCGACCCCATAGACGGCAGCCCACCAGGCTCCCCCGTCCCTGGGATTCTCCAGGCAAGAACACTGGAGTGGGTTGCCATTTCCTTCTCCAATGCATGAAAGTGAAAAATGAAAGTGAAGTTGCTCAGTTGTGTCTGACTGTTAGCGACTCCATGGACTGCAACCTACCAGGCTCCTCCATCCATGGGATTTTCCAGGCAAGAGTACTGGAGTGGATTAATATCAAATATATGCATACACATACACACACATGTATATATTTCTTACAGCTGCCCATAACCCCTTTCCTTTGTCACTCCCACACTTCAATAACTGATGCAACTGATGCACACCGAGGTGCTCCCCTTCCTCCTCATTTCTTCTCTGCTTTCCTCTCCTCACCCACCCAACCCCAGCTAGTCCCAGTTCTGAAGCCCATACAAGCTACAGATTATGTCATGGATGTTCTTTGGAAAGGAAAGGTTGATGTTCATTCAGTATATTGGAAAGGAGTCTTATCCTAACTCATCCATGTGTTGGCTGGATGACCTTGGACAATACGTTTTCCCTCTGAGGCTCAGTTTCTATTTTCTGTCTTTGATGTTAATGAAAGAAGGTATTTTGAAGAATGAAGGTGTTGGCTTCCAAGTTCCTTTTCAATTAAAAAAAAAATTTCATTCTATCCTGCAATCTAGTGTTCATTTGAGATGTGTGATCAGGTTCCCTCGTCTCTGACTGTGTTCTGATTTCAAGTATATACTTAGGTAACAACGTCATAGCACCACACATTAAGGCAGCAGGAATGTCTAGATAACTCCTTCAGGTATCAGCTTTTCTGAGTGGCTGTCAAAAGTGGAAAGTGTTTGACTTTCCACAAGTCAAACACTCTGTGGAAACTGCCACATCATCTTGAAGGGAATCAGTGCTAAACTTGAGGTCCTATGCTTTACCTTATTTTTTACCAACCTCTTTGTAGATAACATTTTTTTACTTGCTTTTGTGGCTATAATTATCATTTCTAATAAAGTTTTTATTTTAAAATGCTTTTACATTTATAGAAAGATTAAAATAGTACAAAGAGTTCCCATGTATCTTATACCTAGCTTCCCATATGAACATCTTGCATTCATTTGGTATACTTGTGACAATTAGTGAATTGGTATTGATACATTATGATTAGCTTAAGTCCATACTTTATTCAGATGTCCTCAACTTTTGCCTAATGTCCTTTTTCAGTTCCAGAGTCACATCAGGGACACCACATTGCATTTGTTCTTGTATCTCCTTAGGCTCCTCTTTGCTGTGACAGTTTCTCAGAATTTCTTTCTTTTTTTTTCTTTTAATTTTTCGGCGATTTCAAGGGGGTACTTGTCAGTTGTTTTGTAGAATATCCTTCAGTTGAGATTTGTTTGATGTTTTCCTCATGATTAGACTGGGGTTATGGGTTTTGGGGAGGAAGCTCCCAGAGGTAAATGTCATTCATGTCCTATCAAGGGTAGGTACTATCAGCGTGTTTCATGACTGTTGACCTTAGCCCTGAGCCCCTGGCCGAGATAGCATTTCATGTGTCAGATTTCTGCACTGTGACGTAGCCTCCTGCCCTCCATCCCCTTTTCATACTCTCTTAGGGAGGAAGCCACTATGTATAACCACTGCTCGATCTTATTCACCTGACTGTCCAGGGTGGATATTTCTGATGGCTGTAGTCTTTTTTTTTTCTATCAGAATTCTCCTATTTTATTGACATCTTCTAGGGCTTTGTCATCTAAATCCAGCCAGCAATAAGGAAGGGAAAATGTGGAGGAGAATGTTTGCTTTTAAAAGCCTTGGCCTGAAAATGGCACACATCACTTCCACTTAACATTCCATATGACACTCATTCATCTGCCAAACCTAACTGCAAGCGAGGCTAGGACATATGGTCTAGCTGGGTGCCCAGGAAAAAGAGGAAATGGATTTTGGAGAAAATCTAGCAGTATTTGCTGCACTACTTCAGAGTACAAAAGGGAATAAACCAAACCCATGTCTTGTCACCATCTAATAATATAGCCATCATTTCATTAAAAAATGAAAATATAATGGAAAACATCATCTTAGACTCAAGGAGAAGCATATAAATTGAATATAAAATTAGCTTAATAAAACTTATTCCATTGACCTTATTTTTCTTATCTCACTGTTGACCTATGAACATTTGTTGAGAATAGGCAGTTACCTACATGTCAGCGTTTAAAAACTTCTGCCGTGTATTATACTTGGGCCAAAGTCTGCATCATTGCCAAAGTCTGCCACGCTGTGTTTCCCTTTACCCGTTGTTTGTCTGCAGTGTTCTTCCTCTGGGCTCTTTGCCTATGAAAGTGCATTCACTCTTCAAGTGGCAGATGAGGTGCCTTCACCAAGTCCCTTGCTCCTTATGGTATCATGTCACTCTGCTTCCATTCATAATGTAACAGTTATCCACACTAGTATTATATATATGTATGTTTCGTGCATTAGACTAGGTGCTCCCTGAGGACAGCACGGGTCTTACTGATTTGCTAGATCCCTAAGCATACTCTGAAAAATATAAAGCATGTTTATTGAATGCACCCAGAATGTTAGATGTCCCAAAAAGTGGTCTCATTTTTAAACCTCTTTCTTTAAAGCACAACAAAACGCTTTCCTTTATTCCCCCAGTTATAAAAGTGATCCTCCCTTATGATAGCCACACCTTCCTGGTAGAGGTGATTTTGAAGTCAACCTGGAAAGGTTGATACGGTTTGATGATAATAAAGGTGTAGCCCTGTCAGGCAGGCCATACTCCTTTCTATGACATATCCTAGGTTCAGAGCATTTGTTTAATAGATGATCAGATCTCCTTTGAAACAGTTATAGTGCAAAACATTCACTTTCATAAATCATCATATATAATTAAAACCCAGACTCTGACCCTCTTCTGGCACTGCTTCTGGGCAGTCGAGGTTGATGGACAAGCCCAGTGCTCATTATCTTGAACAGGAGTTACCAACCTGAATTCCCAGGGTCCCAACAAAGAGATAGCTTCACCATAGCAAAAGAAGTGTTTAATTACCACTGCAGAAAGAAGAGTATGGAAAAAAACCCAAAAACAATTGTTTTCAGACATTAATGATTCAGCTGCCGTGTGTCTCATTACCAGCCAAAACATGACTTCTTAAGGTGATCTGATCAAATTTATTAGAAATAAAATGTGAATTATAAGACAGTTATCCCTTTCCTTCCTTCTGTCCTTTTCTATCATCTGCTGTTAGTCTTTTGGTTACTTTAGTGACATTAAAAATTCAATTAATATTTTACTAAAATGTAAATCAAGAGACAAGTCTATTTGTAAAATGCTCCCTTTATCTCACTTAAACTGTTTCCTCAATTTTCAGGGTTGAAAAATTAGACCTTGCAATGGCACCCCGCTCCAGTACTCTTGCCTGGAGAATCCCAGGGACAGGGGAGCCTGGTGGGCTGCCGTCTATGGGGTCGAATAGAGTCGGACATGACTGAAGCGACTTAGCAGCAGCAGCAACAGCAGCAGAGTTTATATTATTATGGGGCTTTTCATTTCACACTATTACATTTATTTATTCATCTGAAATTCTAAATGTTGATAGATAGCATAAGAATTATTTTTCCCATTATACAGATAGGAGAATAGCCTCAGATACTAAGTGACTTGTTCAAGACCCCACAGCAATTGTGGTTCAAAGCTGAGTCTCCTGAGTGCAAATCTAGAGTTGAATGTATCGCAGTAGCATTTACCTGTCAACCAGTTAGCCTTGTGACAGAAGCTCAGACATTCTTATTTCCTCTGATTATAAAAGTGACCCACACTTAATAATAGCTGAGTCTTCCTGGAGGAAGTGATCTGGAACTGAGCCTGAGAAGGTTGACAGTGTTTGATAGATGATAGGAGTCAAATATATATATATTTGCATTGAGGCTAGCTAGCTATCAATATGTCCTCTCCTACATATCCCTTGTTGGGGCAGGGCGGGCATGGAGACAGCACATTGAGAATGAATCTGTGGTTTGATTTCTGGCACTATTTAGAGAAGAAGATTCTCAAGTCAAAGAGACTTTAAGTCATAGTTGCTCAACATCAATAGAGAATCATAGAAGGGACCTAGATATCACTTACTTTAACTTCCAGATTTTATTGGTGAGGAAATTAAGGCAAAAAATTATTATTTTAAAATTACATTTATTTATTTTTAATTGAAGGATAATTACTTTACAGTATTGTGTTGGTTTCTGCCAAGCATCCACATGAATCAGCCATTGGTATACCTATGTTTCCCACCTCTTGAATATCCCTGCCACCTTCTTCCCCATCCCACCACTCTAGGTTGTTACAGAGCCCCAGTTTGCGTAATGCCTACACATTTTAAATATACTGAATTTATTTAACCCCCAGTTATCAATCAGAATGCCTAATTTCCAGTTTAGTTCTCTTTAACACCCTGCTTCATAATTACCAGTTTTTTTTTTTTTTCTGTGGGGGGCATCTTTTCTACTTTTAGGACTGCTTTGGAGAAGATATGTTTATATAGGTATCACCTCGCATTCCCAAGTATGTGTGATCTAGTTGTAGGTGTAAAAGACATGATGGTCGTAGGGAGCAGGTCTGTTCCCAAAGAGTTTGTTGCACTGAATCCTTAACTGGAACTCTTATTTAGATTCAATAAATGTGTTTAGTTTAACACACAGTACTTAGCATATTGCCTGCCCCCCCCAAAAGAGATTCTGAATTATTATTAGTTTAATAAGTTGGTGAAGGAACTGACTCTCAATTGAAATTCTTTGATTGCTCTTTTGAAGGTAACAGATAACTACATCACCAATCATATGATTCCCATCCTTACCTCATCTTTTTGTCAACAGAAGCAGCATTTTTCTTTTACTATTAATTTTAATGGAATAATTAGGACAGTAAATATGGTGCATGTTTGTGTGTGTATGTGCTGAGTCGCTCATTCCTGTCCAGTTCTTTGCTACCCCATGGACTGTGGCCTGCCAGGCTGTCCATGGGATTTTCCAGGCAAGAATACTGGAGCAGATTGCCATTTCCATTGCAGGGCATTTTCCTGACCCAGGAATCAAACCCACATCTCCCGCATTGGCAGATGGCTTCTTTACCACTGAGCCACCTGGGAAGCCCCCTATAAGTGTGCTGGAGTAGTCTAATTATTACCAAACACTAAAGTATAGACAAAGATGGTAGTGATATTGTAGAAAATAGATTGTTGCTGCACTTAGTACCACAGTGAGAAAGCTTTAAATATTTATGGTTAGCGGCTATACAAAAATTCAAATGTGTTACAAAGGTCAGTTTGATGGTATTAATGTGTAGGGAATTTTAAAAGCCGAAGACCACATCTAGTTTGAAATATTTACAGAAACATATATAGCTTGATTTTTATTTATTTATTTTTTGTACTGGAAAAATGATTTACATGGTATTGGGTCTTACTCTGGTGATGTATTTACTGAAGGTGAAATCTGTTTCCACATACTTTCCAGTGACATATCATGGCCATGGAGGGTTTAACTTTATTCTATGGATCTCATCCAAGACAAAATTTGATTATAATTTTAAAACCAGGGGTTTCTGATAGATAGTTACCATTTAGCAGAAATAGAAGTCTTCCAGGACTGGATTATGACTGCTGAAAGCTTAGGCATTACACTGGCAGTTTGGACTGAACAGTATTCTGGAATGAGACCACAAGCTTGGTGGTATATTGAAGCCAGACACTAGATGCACAAGGGAGAAGAATAACCATTTTTTAGCACACCTCTGTATTTTCCTAATCATAATTAGCTTTTATTCATTTAGGCTTCCTTTGTGGCTCAGCTGGTAAAAGAATACGCCTGCAATGTGGGAGACCTGGGTTTGATCCCTCGGTTGTGAAGATCCCCCGGAGAAGGGAAAAGCTACCCACTCCAGCATTCTGGCCTAGAGAGTTCCATGGACTGTATAGACCATGGGGTCACAAAGAGTCAGACATGACTGACTTTCACTTTCAGTTTTACTCATTTGTATTTGGTTTATTGTTACAGAATGTTATGGATCTGCCTTTAGAGAGAGAAAAAAAAGTAAAGCTATGTTATCAAAATCCCTCCTTTCCAAATAGTTACTTCAGTATTTAAACCATTGGCATTTATGCATTGACTTAGGGGATGTTTTTGATAATTTGCAAGTGTGCATTTTTACAAACCAAATAAAAACTTGAATAATCATTTCATTTTGTTTTGCAGAACCCCAGCTGAAAGGAATTGTGACAAGGTTATTCAGCCAGCAGGGATATTTCCTGCAGATGCACCCAGATGGTACCATCGATGGGACCAAGGACGAAAACAGCGACTACAGTAAGGAACATTAGCTTCGTGCAATCCAATTACAATCAGAAGTATGGCTTAGTGTCTCTTAGACTTAAAGCATGGCCAGGCTGCCTTTGGAACTGTTCAACTGCTAGTAAGCTAGTTGTCTTTTCCTTTGTCCTTTTTGGTATGATTCTTATAGCAAAGAGACAGTAATGGATAGAGCTTATGTATTCAGTAAGAAGGTTGGAGGCTTGAAGAAGTTCTGACTGCTCAGTGGACAAGAATTTCCTCTCATTCCATTGTTTGTAGTCAGGATGATGTTAAGTATTAACGGAAACAAGGATACCTTCCAGCACAAGGTAGTGTTTTATTCATAGAACCAAATAGTAAAAATACTATAATAAGTGTTTAGACAAGGCTGTGGTCCTAATATGATTAGATTGACTAGTTTTCTGTGAGTATGGTTTCTGTGTGTCTGCCCTCTGATGCCCTCTTGCAACACCTACCATCTTACTTGGTTTCTCTTACCTTGGGCGTGGGGTATCTTTTCACGGCTGCTCCAGCAAAGTGTAGCCGCTGCTCCTTACCTTGGATAAAGGGTATCTCCTCACCGCCGCCCTTCAGAAAACCAGTCAATCTAATCACACTAGGACCACAGCCTTGTCTAACTCAGTGAAACTAAGCCATGCCCACGGGGCAACCCAAAACGGGCGAGTCATGGTGGAGAGGTCTGACAGAATCTGGTCCACTGGAGAAGGGAATGGCAAACCACTGCAGTATTCTTGCCTTGAGAACCCCGTGAACAGTATGAAAAGGCAAAATGATAGGATACTGAAAGAGGAACTCCCCAAGTCAGTAGGTGCCCAACATGCTACTGGAGATCAGTGGAGAAATAACTCCAGAAAGAATGAAGGGATGGAGCCAAAGCAAAAACAATACCCAGTTGTGGATGTGACTGGTGATAGAAGCAAGATCCAATGGAGATC
>SJYX01004481.1:148426-166918 GCA_006410675.1 Oreotragus oreotragus
AAAAAGTAAGAGAGTTCCAGAAAAATATCTATTTCTGCTTTATTGACTATGCCAAAGCCTTTGACTGTGTGGATCACAAAAAACTGTGGAAAATTCTGAAAGACATGGAATACCAGAGCACCTGACCTGCCTCTTGAGAAACCTATATGCAGGTCAGGAAGCAACAGTTAGAACTGGACATGAAACAGACTGGTTCCAAATAGGAAAAGGAGTACGTCAAGGCTGTATATTTAACTCCTGGAGTTTAGGGACTGATAATATTAACCTCTGTGATACCACCCTGCTGCCTCACCATCAGCCAATCTGAGAACTGTGTACAACTGATTCTGCACTCTGCGGACCACCCCCACCCTCCAAAACTGCCCTTTAAAAATGCTTTGCCAAAACCCTTCAGGAAGCTCAGGGTTTTTCAGGGCATAAACCACCTCGTCCCTAGTCACCTCGCAATAAACCTTTTTCTGCTCCAAAATCCAAATAAATAAATCTCCCCCTGGTTTTAGCCACTTCTGGCAGGTGTCTTGTTACATGCAGTCAAAAGTAAGCCCATGTGGACCCCCTGATAACTCAAGGTGGTTATCAAGGCTGTTTGCAATTGTTTGTACTCTCTCTCTCTCTGGGCACATGATAAAATCACATTTCTCTACTCCTTTGACATAGGGAGTAAATATTTCACTTGCTTCATCCAGTGATATGTGAGGGGAAGTACTGTGTGTCATTTCCAAGTAAAGGTTTGTATGTGCCAGGATGATTCTCCACATCCTCTTTCTCTGCCTGAGCCATCAAGGAAATAGAGCCTCCATCAGCTTGAATTCCCCAGTGACTATGATAAACAGTGTACATGTGACATGAGTAAGAAATAAACTTGGTTGTGTTAAACCAGTGAGGTTGGGTTGGGTGTTGGTTACTGCAGCACAACCTAGCCTTTCCTAACTTAAGCACATCCAATTGATGCATTCAGTTAATAGGACAAGAACTCTGGCAGGGGGAGGTATAAGGGATTTACTAATGGATGTGATATGAAACAGCTTCCCAGGTGGTGCTATAGTAGTAAAGAATCCACCTGCCAATGCAGGAGACATAAGAGATGCGGGTTCCTTCCCTGGGTAGGAAGATCCCCCAGAGGCGGGCATGGCAAACCAGTATTCTTGCCTGGGGAAACCCATAGACAGAGGAGCTGGCAGGCTATGGCCTACAGGGTCACAGTCAGACATGACTGAAGTGATTCAGCATGCATGTGATGTGAAAAATCTGCTTCCTTTTTAGATAACTCTAAGGGCAGACTACTGTAAAGAATATTTATCCTCTGCGCACATTGCCTTTAAGATTCACACTCCATTCATCAGTAGAACTAGACAGAGAAGCCACACTAGGGATTCAGTGAAAGAAAAGACCAGACTTTCAGTGGAAGGAAGGGACTAAAGAGACTGAATGGACGCAGGGAGCCTGGAAGAGGCAGAGGGGTAAAGAGAAGCTGGGGTGACAGAAAGGAACGTCACACTGCCCTCCTGGAGTGTTGAGACTCAGGTCTTGCACCTGCTCAAGTAGCTGGAAGTGGATTGGCTAGAGGAGAGTGGTTGTTCCTTGGTTCCTCTGTCCTGATTTAGAACTAGGCCCTCAAATCTGGAGTAAAACAAGTCTTCTAGCTATGAGGTATGCAGTTTGGGTAAGAGGAGATCCATGTACTTATGAGTGGTGTGTTAATTTCCTAACTTATGAGTGGTGTGTTAATTTCCTAGGGCTGGTGGCTGGAAAAAAAAAAAAAAACAAACAGCATTTTCATTTCTCTGAGTCCTGGAGGTTGGAAGTACAAGATCAACCTGTCCAGCAGGGCTGGCTTCTTTTGAGGCCTCTCTTCTTGGCTTGCAGGCAGCCACTTTCTCTCTGCAGGGCTTTGGTCTTCCCTCTGTGTGTGAGTCTGGGTGCTAATCCCCTCTTCTTCTAAGGACATCAGTCATTTTACATTGGGCCCCACCCAAATGACCTCATTTTACCTTACTCACCTCTTTCAAGGTCCCTGTCCAAATGCTGACACATTCTAAGGTACTGGGGTTTGGGACTTCACCTTATGAATTTGGGAAGTGGGGGCAGGGAAGGTGGGACACAATTTAGCCCATAAGAGATGGTAACATCCTTCCTGTTCACAATGGGGGTGGCAGTGCCAAGAGTACATAGGTAAAGTGCCTGGCGTTCAGTTGTTCCAGTGAAAGGTAATTATTCATTCTGTCGTGTTGCTTGACCCTTTGCAGGTTCAATAAATTCTCCAAGGTTAAGCATTATGTTCTTGTGCTTCTTTGTAGCCTGCACAGCCCAAAGTTGCATCATAAACACGGCAGTCAGAGATTGTCATGGTGGTTAAGAGCATGGGCTTCAAAGCCAAATACACTCGAGCTCAAATTCTGACTCTGCCATTTAGTGGCTGGGTAACCTTGGGCAAGTCACTAAAATATTCTATGATTGTGTCCTCCTCAGTTTATTAGTTTTATTAGGTTTATTGCACCTGCTACTGCTGCTGCTAAGTCACTTCAGTCGTGTTCGACTCTGTGAGACCCCATAGACGGCAGCCCACCAGGCTCCCCCATCCCTGGGATTCTCTAGGCAAGAACACTGGAGTGGGTTGCCATTTCCTTCTCCAATGCATGAAAGTGAAAAGTCAAAGTGAAGTCGCTCAGTCTTGTCCGACTCTTCATTTCCCAGGGCTACTGCAACAGATTGCAAGTGACGGGTTTAAAACAACACAAATGATATTACTTTACAGTGGTAAAGGTTGGAAGTCCAAAATCAGTCTTGCTGGGCTAAAATCTAGGTGTCTGCAGGGCTGTGCTCCCTCTGGGGGTTTGTGGAGAGAATCCACTTGTCTAGAGGCTACCTGCATTCCTTAGTTTATGACGCTTTTATGTCTTTCAGTCCAGCGATTGTGTCACTCCAATTTTTGCTTTTGTTATCACATCTTCTCCTCTGATTCTGACTCTTCCATCTCACTCATTGACGTATAAAGGCCTTTGTGATTACTGTGGGATAACTCAAGATAAATTCTCAAGATCAGCTGATTAGCAATCTTAATTCCACTTGCAACCTGAATACCTCTTCACTGTGTAACCTAACATATACAGAGGTTCCAGGGAGTAGGAAGTGGACAGCATTGGGAGGCCATTATTTTGCCTACCTCTAAGAATTATTGTGAAAGCCAAATGAAGTAGTCTATGGAAAGGGTTTGGTACAGTGGGTAATCAATAAACAATATTCAGGACTTCTCTGGTTGTCCAGTGGTTAAGACTTTGTGCTTCCACTGCTGGGTACATGGGTTTGATCCCTGGTCAGGGAACTGAGATACCACAATGTCGTACAATGCAGTCAAAACACGCAAACAAAATCTTGGCCCATTTAACATATACCTGTATAACTCAGAAGGAAAAAAAAAACNCAGTATTCTTGCCTGGGGAAACCCATAGACAGAGGAGCTGGCAGGCTATGGCCTACAGGGTCACAGTCAGACATGACTGAAGTGATTCAGCATGCATGTGATGTGAAAAATCTGCTTCCTTTTTAGATAACTCTAAGGGCAGACTACTGTAAAGAATATTTATCCTCTGCGCACATTGCCTTTAAGATTCACACTCCATTCATCAGTAGAACTAGACAGAGAAGCCACACTAGGGATTCAGTGAAAGAAAAGACCAGACTTTCAGTGGAAGGAAGGGACTAAAGAGACTGAATGGACGCAGGGAGCCTGGAAGAGGCAGAGGGGTAAAGAGAAGCTGGGGTGACAGAAAGGAACGTCACACTGCCCTCCTGGAGTGTTGAGACTCAGGTCTTGCACCTGCTCAAGTAGCTGGAAGTGGATTGGCTAGAGGAGAGTGGTTGTTCCTTGGTTCCTCTGTCCTGATTTAGAACTAGGCCCTCAAATCTGGAGTAAAACAAGTCTTCTAGCTATGAGGTATGCAGTTTGGGTAAGAGGAGATCCATGTACTTATGAGTGGTGTGTTAATTTCCTAATTTATGAGTGGTGTGTTAATTTCCTAGGGCTGGTGGCTGGAAAAAAAAACAAACAAACAGCATTATCATTTCTCTGAGTCCTGGAGGTTGGAAGTACAAGATCAACCTGTCCAGCAGGGCTGGCTTCTTTTGAGGCCTCTCTTCTTGGCTTGCAGGCAGCCACTTTCTCTCTGCAGGGCTTTGGTCTTCCCTCTGTGTGTGAGTCTGGGTGCTAATCCCCTCTTCTTCTAAGGACATCAGTCATTTTACATTGGGCCCCACCCAAATGACCTCATTTTACCTTACTCACCTCTTTCAAGGTCCCTGTCCAAATGCTGACACATTCTAAGGTACTGGGGTTTGGGACTTCACCTTATGAATTTGGGAAGTGGGGGCAGGGAAGGTGGGACACAATTTAGCCCATAAGAGATGGTAACATCCTTCCTGTTCACAATGGGGGTGGCAGTGCCAAGAGTACATAGGTAAAGTGCCTGGCGTTCAGTCGTTCCAGTGAAAGGTAATTATTCATTCTGTCGTGTTGCTTGACCCTTTGCAGGTTCATAAATTCTCCAAGGTTAAGCATTATGTTCTTGTGCTTCTTTGTAGCCTGCACAGCCCAAAGTTGCATCATAAACACGGCAGTCAGAGATTGTCATGGTGGTTAAGAGCATGGGCTTCAAAGCCAAATACACTCGAGCTCAAATTCTGACTCTGCCATTTAGTGGCTGGGTAACCTTGGGCAAGTCACTAAAATATTCTATGATTGTGTCCTCCTCAGTTTATTAGTTTTATTAGGTTTATTGCACCTGCTACTGCTGCTGCTAAGTCACTTCAGTCGTGTTCGACTCTGTGAGACCCCATAGACGGCAGCCCACCAGGCTCCCCCATCCCTGGGATTCTCTAGGCAAGAACACTGGAGTGGGTTGCCATTTCCTTCTCCAATGTATGAAAGTGAAAAGTCAAAGTGAAGTCGCTCAGTCTTGTCCGACTCTTCATTTCCCAGGGCTACTGCAACAGGTTGCAAGTGACGGGTTTAAAACAACACAAATGATATTACCTTACAGTGGTAAAGGTTGGAAGTCCAAAATCAGTCTTGCTGGGCTAAAATCTGGGTGTCTGCAGGGCTGCGCTCCCTCTGGGGGTTTGTGGAGAGAATCCACTTGTCTAGAGGCTACCTGCATTCCTTAGTTTATGACGCTTTTATGTCTTTCAGTCCAGCGATTGTGTCACTCCAATTTTTGCTTTTGTTATCACATCTTCTCCTCTGATTCTGACTCTTCCATCTCACTCATTGACGTATAAAGGCCTTTGTGATTACTGTGGGATAACTCAAGATAAATTCTCAAGATCAGCTGATTAGCAATCTTAATTCCACTTGCAACCTGAATACCTCTTCACTGTGTAACCTAACATATACAGAGGTTCCAGGGAGTAGGAAGTGGACAGCATTGGGAGGCCATTATTTTGCCTACCTCTAAGAATTATTGTGAAAGCCAAATGAAGTAGTCTATGGAAAGGGTTTGGTACAGTGGGTAATCAATAAACAATATTCAGGACTTCTCTGGATGTCCAGTGGTTAAGACTTTGTGCTTCCACTGCTGGGTACATGGGTTTGATCCCTGGTCAGGGAACTGAGATACCACAATGTCGTACAATGCAGTCAAAACACGCAAACAAAATCTTGGCCCATTTAACATATACCTGTATAACTCAGAAGGAAAAAAAAAACAAAAATAGAAAAATAAAATACTTAGAAAGATAAACAATGTTCTTTGTTTCCTAAGAACTCATTCTATAAAACTCTTCACTGAAGATCAGTATTTTGACAACTATGGGCCTGTGCAAATGAAAGTTACTTTGAAATTCTGGCAGAATTTTTTCAAGTGTAGAGGTGTCCAGGATCATAGCATCTTTGAGCAGAAAGAGATGCTATAAGTCATCAAAGCCAGTTCTCTAATTTTACCAAAAAGTTAACTGGGGCCTGAAAATTATAAGTGGCAGAACAAGAAGTCACAGCTAGATTTACTGTATGACACACAAATTTAATGTCTTATCACTAGGCAATATTTCAATAGTCATCTTCTGCTTCTTTTCTCTGCATAATCCAGGAAGACTGAAACCTGGATGGCAGTTTAGATCTGTCAGCAAAATTGTAATTTCTTGCATTTATGTAGCATTATTCTCCCAGTGAAGTCAAATAATTTTATACAGAAACTTCCTCTATGAAGGGCTTCCCTGGTGGATCAGACAGCAAAGAATCTGTCCACAATGCAGGAGACCCAGGTTCAATCCCCGGGTTGGGAAGGTCCCCTGGAGAAGGAAAAGGCTATCCACTTCAGTATTCTTTCCTGGAGAATCCCATTGACAGAGGATCCTGGTGGGCTACAGTCCATGGGGTTGCAAAGAGTCAGACATGACTGAATGACTAATACTTTCCTCTATGAATAAGGGACCTGGCTGTTCATGAATAATGACTATTTTTTTGATCTGATTGGACATTTTTGCTTTGGGTTCCATTCTTCATTCTATTCTATGATAAACACACTCAGTTCATTACCTTCAACCTCCTCCCAAGGGTGACCCCATGTCCCAGACCTAACCAATCAGAAGCTTGCTTGGGATTCTTGCCAGAGCAATTGAGAAAAGATCTCTTCCTTTCAGATTGCAAGCTTGGGGCCATTGGCAGTCATCTCATTTACCATGTATAAAGAGAGCATGATGAAATCATCTGGGCCCCTCAAAAAGCCAAAAGACTCTTATTTATGAGTTAAAACAAATCTTATTTTTCTTAAACCAGTTTCATTTGAATATCTGCACCTTGGTTCTAAATGAGTCCTCACCAATACAACTGGTAACAATATAAAGCCTTATCTTTTTCTTTGAATCATTAATAGAAATGGCTTATAAATTTGAAAGTTTCAGTTCTTAGTAAGTGATATATGAAACAATACCAAAAGAATTTAGGGGAAACCATTTATTTTTAAAACTTGAAGTGTGATCAGTTCAGTTCAGTCGCTCAGTCGTGTCCGACTCTTTGCGACCCCATGAATTGCAGCACGCCAGGCCTTGGTAAATCCAAGAACTATATCTTTTTCTCTAATTTTCATTATGAGAAATTTCAAATATACACAAAAATATAATTGTATCATGAAAACTCATGTTCCCATACTCAGTGAGCCTCAGCATCTGGCCAATCTTGTTGCATCTATGTCCTACATTTTTTCCCCACCTTGTTGAAGTATTTAAATAGTAAANAATTGCAGCACGCCAGGCCTTGGTAAATCCAAGAACTATATCTTTTTCTCTAATTTTCATTATGAGAAATTTCAAATATACACAAAAATATAATTGTATCATGAAAACTCATGTTCCCATACTCAGTGAGCCTCAGCATCTGGCCAATCTTGTTGCATCTATGTCCTACATTTTTTCCCCACCTTGTTGAAGTATTTAAATAGTAAAGAACTGTATTTTGATGTGAATAAAGTCTCTGAAACTGTATGACCTGGGCATATAAATTTCCACTCAGTTATTCTAAAAATATTTACTATGCTGCTGCTGCTGCTAAGTCACTTCAGTCGTGTCCGACTCTGTGCGACCCCATAGATGGCAGCCCACCAGGGTTCACCTTCCCTGGGATTCTCCAGGCAAGAACACTGGAGTGGGTTGCCATTTCCTTCTCCATTGCATGAAAGTGAAAAGTGAACGTGAAGTTGCTCAGTCATGTTCGACTCTTTACGACCCCATGGACTGCAGCCTACCAGGCTCCTCCATCCACGGGATTTTCCAGGCAAGAGTACTGGAGTGGGGTGCCATTGCCTTCTCCGATTTACTATGCACTTAACTTTTTGCACAGGGTCACCATAAAGGCTCATTTCCTTTCTTGTTTGTAATTTATGTTCACTGTGGCAATTTAGAATATACAGGAAGGCAGAAAGTAAACTAAAATCATTTATAATTCAATCACCTAGAAAGAGTTATTATTACTATTTTGATGTACACAAATCTAGACTCTTTTCTCCACACATAAAATAATAATAGCTATTATTTATTGAGAGCCTCATCCATGGTAAGAATTAGGCTCAATACTTTATGTGGGTTATTATTTCTTTTATCCTCACAATAATTCAATTCAATATCTTGATTTTATAGTTTGGGAAACTGAGACACAGCAAAGTTAGGAAACTTGTACAAGATTACCCAGCTGATAAATGGTGGGGCTAGAATTGAATGAAAGTAGTCTTTTTTATTATTTGAATACAAAAAAATTGGGTCATACTTTTTTTTAATCTTGCTTTCTTTGTTCAAAGATATATCTTGAAGGTCTTTCCACATAATAGAACTATCACTTCATTTTAAAGCATTGCAGTGGATTCTAAGACATGAGTGAACTCTGAGTCATTCGACCAAATGCTCACAAAGACACTTAGGCTGGTTTTCATTTTCCCACAGCCATGGTGCCCATAGGCCAGAACTGGCTAGACCCTTTCTGTGAACACCATGCCACTCGCCTGTCTCAACACCAGGAATTATCACTTCTAGGCACTCTGAATGGAAAGCCCTTTCCTGAAAGACATATCTTTCCCCATGGCTACATCTTTACTTTAAGTCTCTCATTCAAATTCCAGAAATTCTCAATCCTCAAATGTCACCTGACCCTTTTCCTGATTCCTTGCTGGGTGGCTTGCCACTTGGGACACCAACAATGTATGAGAGAGACCATGTCACTGCTACGCCTGGCACATTCGTTACCTGTGTTTCTAAGACACAAAGCATTTATTTTCTGTTTTTGGCCTTGTCATGTGACTTATGGGATTTTAGTTTCCAGGCCAGGGATCAAACTCAGGCCCTTTGAAGTGAAGCATGGAGTCCTAACCACTGGACTGCCAGGGAATTCCCATTTCTTATTTATCTTGGAAACCCCAGTACCCAGCCCTGTGCCTAGTACCTAGCTCAGCAATTGTATGCTGAATTAAAGAAAACTGAAGTATTAATAACAACAGAAATAGTGATAGCTACTTTCTGTTCAGCATCTACTCTATTCCAGGCACCGTGGCTAACTGTCTTATGTATATTTTAGTTAAGACGCATCTGTGTAAGACAGTACCATTACTGTCTCCTTTTCTGGGTGAGGAAACTGGACCTTTGAGAGGTCAATTAACTCACCTAAGGTTGGCCAACTGATAATGAAAAGAACTAGGATTTGAATTTAATCTGGCTAGAAAACCCAAGCCCTAGTCACATTGGAGTCTTTTTCACAACACTATGAGCTGTATCCATTCTTTGAACAAATATTTACTGAGTACCAGTTGAATTAGTCCTGGATATAAAGCAACACACACACAAGCATCAGACTCACCTGGTGGGCATGTTGAAAATGCTGATTTCCTGGCTCTGGAAATTCTGATTCAACCTGTTTGGAGTTGGGCCCAGAATCTGCATTTTCATACAGCCCCAGGAAGGGCTGACATTCCACCAGTAGGCACTGGTGTGGCCCCATTGGTTGTTAAAACACTGATGTATTTCTAAACTAGTTGGTCAATAGACATTGCCCCCAAAAAGACCTGAGTGTAGGTGACCAACTGTCCTAGGTTTTCGTGGGAATGTCCTAGTTTCAACAATGAAAATGCTACATCCTGGGAAAAGGAGGAGGGTCATCGACCACATTGATGGAGTAGAGTGTCCCCTGCCACCCCAGTTACCCTGCTGCTGCTGCTGCTGCTGCTAAGTCACTTCAGTCGTATCCGCCTCTGTGTGACCCCATAGACAGCAGCCCACCAGGCTCCCCTGTCCCTGGGATTCTCCAAGCAAGAACACTGGAGTGGGTTGCCATTTCCTTCTCCAATGCATGAAAGTGAAAAGTAAAAGTGAAGTCACTCAGTCGTGTCTGACTCTTCGCAATCCCATGGACTGTTGTACCAGGCTTCTCCACCCACAGGATTTTCCAGGCAAGAGTACTCGAGTGGAGCGCCATCGCCTTCTCCGCCAGTTACCCTGATCTTTCCCAAATCAGCATGAGTCAGTGGGTCCAAGATGCCTGGCATAGGATGGGCCTCTCTGATCATAACTACTCTGTTCTGACCTGGTCCTCACCTTTTCTGTGGTTAAATATTTTGAACATCACCTCTGGCTCCAGCGATTCTGATGCAGGTGGCCCACAGGCCTTTCTTTGAGAAACACTGGTCCAGTGGTCTGACACCACATGAAGCATTGGGAAGATTTTCAAAACATAATACTAAAAACATTTATGGGCTAGGAGAATTTTACGCAAATAAACTTGTTTAATCCTCAAGATATACTAATGGGGATGCTATCACTACCCCCATTTCACAGATGAGGAAACTTAGGCCCAAAGAGGTTGAGCAACTTGTCCATGATTGCATAGCTAGTGAGGGGGTAGGAAGTGGGATTTGAACTTAGCTTAGCTTCAGAGTCTGTGCACCTGGGAAACCAAGACAAATGTTTCCATGAAGCAGACCCCGACTATTTGTAAAGGCCAAAGCCTCAGGAGATCCCATTCCTCTGCACAGAACCGGCCCCACTGCCTTGCTCTGAGCCCCAGGGTCCAGAGTTGAACCACTGCCACACTATGCAAAGGCGTCGGGCCTGAAGGCGACACCAAGTCCTTCCTTCCACTAATTGTCCTCCCAGAAGCCATTTTCAGTTCTCACAGCAGCTCTCCTCACATGGCGGCAAACTCTGAATACCGACCACAATTTGGAGTGAGGGCTTGAAGCATATGTCAAAGCAGAGAGAGAAACCAAGCGACAGCCTTTCTTCTCGGAAGGAGTGTGAGTTTTTTATTTTACAGGCAGGGCTGCTTTCTCAGTGAACTTCTCCTCTTCGTTTCTGAGTCCACCTGTTACCAGGGCAGATGGCCCCAGCTAGCCTTTTCTCTCACAGGCTTCAAATAAACTGCAGCACCCTGTGAGATGTAAGTGAATTCCGCCCACTGACACGAGCTCCCTCTCTGCCCAGGTGCTCTTGAAGTCTTGGAATTTGACACCTACACAATCTGACATTTACAACTTGGAAGAGGAGGCCTGGAGTGGGTGCTCTGACTTCCGATGAGCCTTTCCACAAATCCTGAGTGGGCTCTCGCCATGCACCGAGCATCATGCTAGGTGTGCAGATCCACATGGGCGAGGCAGCAGTGGCAGCCACCCCTTCATGGAGCTTGAGGCCCAGGGACCAGCCAGAGGAGGACCATTCATTGCCACTGAGAGCGGTGCCCTCAGTGTAAGTGTTCAGGAGTCAGTGCAAGCAAGCAAGCAGAGATGGGCGTACTAAGGGAAATAAGTCAGGAAGAGAAAGACAAATACCACGTGACACCACCTGTGAAAGCGAGAGTGGCTCAGTCGTGTCCGACTCTTGGCGACCCCATAGACTACACAGTCCACGGAATTCTCCAGGCCCAAATACTGGAGTGCGTAGCCTTTCCCTTCTCCAGGGGATCTTCCCAATGCACGGATCGAACCCAGGTCTCTCGCATCGCAGGCAGATGCTTACCTGCTGAGCCACAAGGGAAGCCTAAGAATACTGGAGTGGCTAGCCAACCCTTCTCTAGTGGGTCCGACCCAGGAATCGAACCAGGGTCTCCTGCATTGCAGGCGGGTTCTTTACCAACTTCAAGGGAAGCCCTGCCATCACTTGTAGGTGGAATCTAAAATATGACACAAACGAACCTATCTATGAAACAGAAACAGAATCACAGGCATAGAGAACAGACCTGTGGTTGCCAAGGGGTGGGGGGCGAGAGAGGGGTGGAGTTGAAGATTGGGGTTAGCAGGTGTGGGTTTTTCTATGTGGATTGGATAAGGAGCAAGGCCTTACCGTATGGCACAGAGAACCACATTCAATATGGTATGATAAAGCATAATGGAAAATTATTAAAAAATAATGTATATATATATATGAATAACTGAATCACTCTGCTATTTAGCAGTAAATGAACTGTAGCATTAGAGAAGACTCTTGAGAGTCCCTTGGACTACAGGAAGATCCAACCAGTCCATCCTAAAGGACATCAGTCCTGGGTGTTCACTGGAAGGACTGATGTTGAAGCTGAAACTCCAATACTTTGACCACCTGATGCAAAGAGCTGACTCACTTGGAAAGACCTTGATGCTGGGAAAGATTGATGGCAGGCGGAGAAGGGGATGACAGAGGATGAGATGATTGGATGGCATCACTGACTCAATGGACATGGGTTTAGGTGGACTCTGGGAGTTGGTGTGGACAGGGAGGCCTGGTGTGCTACGGTTCATGGGGTCACAAAGAGTCGGACATGACTGAGCAGCTGAACTGACTGAAGCCCAACATTGTAAAGCAACTATGCTTCAATTTAAAATTTTTTTAAATAAATTAAAAAACATAAAGAGGGATTTCCCTAGTGGTCCAGTGGTTAAAACTCTGTGCTTCTAATGTAGGGGGCACAGGTTCCATCTTTGGTCTGGGAACTTAAATCCCACCTTCCTTCCAGTGTGACCAGAAAAAAAAAGTATAAGCAGTAAGCTGGGTGTTTATCAGAGGACTGTGACCTGTTGGCAAGCAGGGAGGCCTCTATCCAAGAGGTGATGTGTAAAACCTGCAACCAGAAGAAAAAAAACTGGTCCTGCTTCAGAATGCAGGCAGGGAAGAGATATTACAAGCACAGAGGATGCATTTACAACAACAACAACAACAAAAAAACCGTCAAACCTGTAAGAAACTGTCAGAGTCATGAGGGCGCAGCAGAGCTACTCCAGCGGGAGGCAGACACGCCGGAGCTTGTCGGCCTTAGTGAAAGATTCAGGTGTTCTCTGGAGAACAGGGAAGCACTTTAAGCGGCAGAATGACACAGCTGGAACTGCCTTTTGAGAAGATTCTTCCAGCTCCAGCTAATCAGTAGCAGAGTCAGAGTTGGGCCTCGATTTCAGGTCGCTTGTCTTTTTTTCTTTGTTTCTTCTTCGTCAGTCTCAGCACGTGAGCCCTGCTCTCAGCATTTGTGTTTAAGGAATCCCGTTCCATGTGTGTCCAAACCCAGTTACCCACTTCCTCATCTTCTGCATCATTTGAGGTGAAAGAGAGCTCAAAGTGCAGGCCCACGGGATGGCCTGAGCCAGTCCCCAGCTCTTACTTCTAGCTTCTTACTTCTTACTTTCTCCTGGGAAAGCTGATAAACATCTCTGGGCATCAGTTTTTCATCAGCAAAATGATAATAAAAGTCTACCTCAAGACGAATGGAGAGAGCAGCATGGAAGCATAAACACTACCATATGTAAAATAGATAACCAATGGAAATTTGCTGTATGACTCAGGGAACTCAAACTGGGGCTCTGTAACAACCTGGAGAGGTGGGAAGGAGTGGGAGGTGGGAGGGAGGTTCAAGAGGAAGGGAACCTATGGCTGATTCATGTTGATGTACGGCAGAAACCAACACAATATTGTAAAGCAATTATCCTTCTATTCAAAATAAGTAAATGGCAAGAACTAATACATTAAAAAGTCCATCTCAGATCAAGGTTGTGATAGATTTAAAAGATAATGTATGTAATGCATTATATTGCCTGCAATGCATTGTGTATGACCTATGACCTAAAACCAATACCCAGTAAATAGGATCTCTTTTCCCTGGAATTCCCCTCTCCAAGGACTTCCCTGGTGGCTCAGATGGTAAAGCATCTGCCTATAATGCGGGAGACCCTGGTTCGATCCCTGGGTTGGGAAGATCCCCTGGAAAAGGAAATGGCAACCCACTCTAGTACTCTTGTCTGGAAAATCCCATGGAAAATCCTAGGAGTGTGGTAGGCTACAGTCCATGAGGTCGCAAAGAGTCGGACATGACTGAGCAACTTCAATTCAATTCAAAAAGGGGTTGCCAAAGAGTTTTGCTGAAGTTTTCCGTACATGGTTTTTTGTGGGGTTTTTTGTTTTTGTTTTTTGGTACGCATTGTCTTAAGGTTTTCCAAGATGGAAGGAGCCACTGCTTTCTGTACTTTCAGTCTGGTAAGTCTGGTCCTTGCCCTGGCTATAGAAAGGGCCAGGTGACCCAGGCCTGGCCAATCCTAGCTCTCCATCCCCATCAAGGGGTGGGCTATTGATTTTAAGGGACGATTCATAATCCTCGCCTGAGATCAATACAAGGATGCTGTGAGCAAGGCATTTTCTTTCTCTCCCATGGCTCACGCTACTGCCAGCCATGCTCAGGGAGGAGACTGGCACTCAGGAAACAGTGAGACCTGAGAGTCAGATGAACTTGCCAGCATTTGGGCAGCAAAGAGTGGCAGGTCCCAGTCCCTGAGGCCATGGTTGTCCACAGTTGCCTTTATTTTTCACAATTCTGCGAAATACCTCCACTGCCCTGCAACAAATTTCTCTAGTCACATTCCCCAACTCACTTTAGCCAAGTTGAGAGGAGTTTTGACACTTGCAACCAAGAGATCTGACAAATTATACAGCTGTCAGTGTCACAGGCAGTTCTGAATCATCTTAGAGCCCCGAAGTTCAAAGAGGCCTCAAAGGTCATCCAAGACAGTGGCTTAAAAAAAGGCAACAATAAGAAACTTTGAAGAAGCCAAAGCATTCTTTTCACATCTTCAGAAACCCAAATATATAACACAGACAAAAGAGGAAGTGCCCTTGTTGCTGTGAAAGTGTGGGAAGCCCTCCACCCTGCCCAACCCTCCTGATTCTATCTACCTCCCCTGCATCCATCTCAAAGTCAATGTCTGGTCCAGCTTCCTACATCAGAAATCACCTTGATCACATCTCTGATACTTGGTCATCGAGCCTCAGACACATTTACAACAGGCAGCTGATGGAGACACGAGGCAGTCCACTTCCTTTTGCAGACTCTTCTGATACCAACATAGTTCCTCATCAGCTTCGTGGTAACACCCACACCCACCCACAGGTCTGAGTCCCTGGGGGTGAAACAGAGCTAAATAAATACACCTTTCTGATGGGCAGCCCTTCCTGAAGACAATTTTCCTGTCCCCCTTAACTTCCCTTCTAAAGCATCCTCAGTTTCTTCCTCGTGGGACCTCATGTCCAGCTGATGAGATGCCTAAAGTAGGCAGACTTCTGTACAAGATGTGATTTAAGCTGGGACAAAGACAGAAGGCTTACAGTTAAAGAAGGTGTTTATTTTATTCTTTAAAAAAAATGAGAGGAAGAAAAGGAAAGAAAAACAAACACATAGAGGTTTCTGACAACCCCATTACTTCCCACGGGTACCATTTTTCCCCAGATCCGGGCATTGTGCTTGGGCCTATACACACCCCTTCTTCTTTCCCCTTTGGCCCTTACAACCCACACATGAATTTAGGGGTAATTTGTACCCCCATTTAAAAGATGAAGACCAGAGGAATTAAAATAACTGGCTCAAAGTCAAGAGCTAATATTTGGTAGGACTGGGATTTGAACTCAGGTCTCAACTTGACTCTAAAGCTGGGCCTTTTAGGTATAGTTCTAGTAGGATACATAGCCCTTTTTGCTGCTGCTGCTGCTGCTAAGTCACTTCAGTCGTGTCCGACTCTGTGTGACCCCATAGATGGCAGCCTACCAGGCTCCCCCGTCCCTGGGATTCTCCAGGCAAGAACACTGGAGTGGGTTGCCATTTCCTTCTCCACTGCATGAAAGTGAAAGGTGAAAGTGAAGTCGCTCAGTCGTGTCCGACCCTCAGCGATCCCATGGACTGCAACCTTCCAGGCTCCTCCGTCCATGGGATTTTCCAGGCAGGAGTACTGGAGTGGGGTGCCATTGCCTTCTCCAGCCCTCTTTGCTGCTGACCAGCAAGTTCTGTAAGATGGAAGGAATACATCAGTGTGTTTTTTTTTTTTTCTTCTTTTTTTTCTTTGGCCATGCAACAGGTGGGACCTGTTTCCTGACCAGGGGTGGAAGGGTGGAGTCTTAACCAATAGACCACCAGGCAAGTTCTGATGTAGATAATTTTTTGCAAACTTTATATCACTGTGGTCAGGACACATGGCAGACACTTCTTTGGAGGCAAGCCTTAGAGAAACCTCTTTTTAAATATAACACGCTCATTGTGTGTTGGAGATTATTTAATCTGTTATTTAGAGCAAGCCACCAAGGAAGACGTGGGTCTCTGGGGCTGGGATGATGAAGCATAACTGTCTGTGTGACCAAATGGATGACAGTTAACCCAGCTTCCCTTTTCTCTTGCCCATCAGTCCCTTTAAGCTCTTTCCCATTTTGGGTCACTGTGGGCTCAAGGGAGAGGGTCTGGGGAGCAAAGAGGTGCAGGAATGGGCTTGGTCCGCCCTGTGTCACCACAAAGCGCACTTGGCCTCTGTTTCCCACTTCTAGCTTCAGTGTCGGTGTTCCACAGCTGCACCTGATGCTTTCTTAAACTGTACCAGCTGTGAACTGAACAGTAATCACATCCCTGACGACTTTCATAGAGCAATTGCTAGACACAGGCACAAAAACACCTCCTTCAACACCCACAGCGTGCCTACCAAGCAGCCACTACAGTGATCTCAGTTTTACAGATGTGGTCACTGGGGTCTGAGGGGTAACATACTGAGGTTTATTTGTAATGGCACGGTTGATATTTGAACTCTGGCAATCCGACCTAGAGCCACCTGTCCTAATACATTAAGTGATAAAGGCAGATCTGAAAACAGTATAGGATACTATTCAGCAATGAAAAGGAACGAAGCCAAGTTATGTGGATGAATCTCACGATAATTATGCTGAGTAAAAGAAATCAGATAAAAGTATATATGCTGCATGACTTCACTGATGTGATACCTGGAATTGATGAAATGCTAGAAAATACAAACCGACAGTAACAGAAAGCAGGTCAGTGGTCGTGAGTGGCAGGAGGGAGGAATTATAAGGGCATGAGGACCTGGGAGAATGATAGCATTCAGTCTCTTGATTCTGGTGATGGTTTTCTAGGCGTATATGAAATGTCAAAAACTCATCAAGCTATATACTTTAAATGTGTGTAGTCTACTGTGAATCAGTTATATCTTAATAAAGCCTAAAAGCAGGATTGGGCATGATTCTGGTCTGGTTTTTAAGGAAAGTGTTTTAAACACACATACACATATATACATAATCAGATACATGGGGCTTCCCTCGTGACTCAGACAGTAAATTGCTCTCCTGCAATGCGGGAGAGCTGGGTTTGATTACTTTGTCAAGAAGATCCTCTGGAAAAGGGAATGGCTACCCACTTCAGTATTCTTGCTTTGAGAATCCATAGACAGAGGAGCCTGGCAGGCTACAGTCTGTGGGGTCGCAAAGAGTCAGACATGATTGAGCAACTAACACTTTAGCAAACAGATATACGCATGACAACGTGACTCACAGGGTCCTGTGTGATCTGATCCATGACCTTCTGCCCAGCACCGTTTCTCACCACCCACCCTTTATCCTCCCGGTTGGGCACAGAGTGTCACTACCCTCGTTTCCTCCCTGGCCTCGTGCCGTCTCTCACCCCTTAGCTTTCTCACTTGCTCTGTGTTTCCTCCACCTGGAGGAAAGCTGTCTCGCCCTTCACCTTCTCTTCTGGTCGACTCCTCTTGATTCTTTTGGCTGAGATGTCCCCTCCTTCCTCAAACCAAGGGGTTTCCCGTTGGCACCCGGTATTGTAATTGTTTAATACGTTTTCTCTACTCTTACCTTGTAAATTTCATGAAGGCAAGAGGCCCTACGTCTTCTACAGCTGAAGGTAGTCCTGATCTGGAGTCCCAAGTCTGGCACATGGTAGGTATTCACTAGATATGAGTTTGAATGAAGGACCAAAATGATATTTTAAAAACTACTGAATAAGCACTACTTCTATACTAATACTTTATTAAGGAAAAAAAACCCACACATAGTTAATATTTTCCAATATACAGGCAACTATAATGTTAAGAGTGATTACTGAAATAGCATGTCATATAACAGTTAAGGATATAATATTTACAGCCATTCTGACCTGGTTCTACCAGTTGCCAGCTAAGTAACCTAGGGCAGGTTATGTTATCTCTCTGAACCTCCGTTTTCTTCTCCCTATAATGGAGGTGATGGTATTGGGTCATTGTTATGAAGTGTCAATCAGATAAAGCATGGGGTGTGCTCAGTAAGGAACCAGCACACAGCAGGTGTGTCACTATTATTATCAGCTTTATTATTATTATTGGACTGGCATTGTCATTCAGATTGGTTGAATATCAACTGTCAGCCAAAACCTCACATTTATCTGGTTCTCTTCTTGCCAAGCATCGCTCGTATAATAAGTACCTTAGCGGCTCTTTGCAGGAACCATGCGGGAAGTGAAACAGATATTATTATTACCTGTTTTAAAAGGAAGCTGAGGTCCAGAGAAGCTAAATGATCTCACTCAAATTGCAGAGAAGATGAACAGTGGCACCAGGGGTCAAACCTGAAACAGTTCAGCACCCTACAAAGGGTACTTGCTGGGGTCTTGCCTGCTCCTTGGACATGAAAGTGACTGAAGGCCCCCTGCCATTTGGAACCCTCTCAAGTTTCCATCCCTGCCCCCCCCCCCCCAGTCAA
>SJYX01004481.1:168304-196978 GCA_006410675.1 Oreotragus oreotragus
TGCCATTTGCCCCCCCCCCAAGTTCCCATCCCTCCCCCCCCCCCAGTCAAATCTCCTGCACCTAACAGAGGTACGATCCTCCCCCTCCCCTCACCCCTGCATGTGCACGCGTGCACACACACAACTGCACACTTTTTCTCTCCTTCACACTTTCTGCTCCTCTATTTCCCAAGATGCCCCTCCCTCTGAGCTGATCCTTTCCCACAAAAATACTGAAATATCATTTGATTAAGCAAAGCACTTGACCCTTCACCACCTCCACCCTGCTCAATAGGACCTAGAGACCAGTGCTCAGAGAAAGAACCCCCTAACCTGTCTCTTGCCTCATTTAGCTCAGAGCTGGGAAGATTTGCTGTGTTTGCCCAGCACAAAAATTTGTTCAGTGGTGTGCTTAATTTTATTTTTTTCCTTAAATTCAAATAAAAAATAAATTTCACTAAAGCCCTGGTTTCTGGGTTCTCTCAGAAAAAAAAAATAAAAAAATGGGGAAGATAGGGCAACAAAGGCTCCTGGGTCAAACACAGCAGCAAGAAGCCCAAGGAGAGACATGGCTGCCCCGGTAGCCAGCTCAGACTGTTACTCTGAGCCAGAACCCACCAGGCTCCCAAGTTTGCGTGACTTGTCTGCCCTCTGGGAGGATTTGAGGTTGTAATCCCTGCTCTGGCCGTGTAACCCAACTGGCAGAGGTTTTACGTCAGTCTTCTTTCTTCCCTTCTCTAAGTGGAAAGACCCAGTTTTAGAGATTCATTTTCCACTGATGTAAATTATACTACCACCCCAAATTAGATAGCAGAAGCAGTTACATGCAGTTTGGTTTTCAACATATTTTCCACCCCAATGCAAAAATGTTATATGGCATATTTAGAATCTTTCCCCATCTCACAGTAAAGGTCTTTTTTCATGACAAGTGAAATTCCCATTATTTGACTACCTACCATGTGCTTAAAGATTTGGAGGTGATTCTAGCTGATTCCAGAACTGGAACTGAAGAAGCCTAACTTTCAGCAATGTAGCCCCTAGTGTCATCTGATTTAATGCTCATTAGTTGAATTGCTCTTTAGTTTATTGTTTGAAGTTCAATGCATATTTTCAAAGGCAGTTAAGTTCCTCTTAAACTCTTGACACCATTTTTTCTGCCTCCCCCACTTTGCAAATTAGATGACCCTCAATTTCTTCCAAGGGCCCTGAGCACCGAGCAAAGAGGGGGTGGTCCTCACTGTGTAAACTTTCTCTCTCACTGCACAGGGACCAGCCACCTGATCTGTTTTCACTTAAGGCGTCCCCAACAAGCACCATCTGAAAGAACAGAGCAAACCCTAGTGAAGTGTGGCTCAAAGTGTGGTCCCTGGGCCAGTAGCATCAGCTAGCATCACACGCGGGAGCTTGTTAGAAATGCATACTCTGGACCCCAGCCTAGACCTGTGGAATCCCAATCTGCATTTGAATAAAATCTCCAGTTGACTCACTGGTAAATATTGGGTTCGCCAAATAATTTTTTTTCATTGTTCCATAAGGTGGAACATTTTGGCCAACCCAATAAAACCAGGTGAAAAGGACCTGGTTCTTCAGTGAAAAAGGACTTTGAAGAGAGAGTGACATGAGAGTGACTGGGAACAGACTACAAAAATCAGCTGTTCTCAGATCTTTTGGTATCAGGATTCACCTACACTCTTAAAGAGTGCTGAGTTATTTTTGTTTGTTTTATGTGGGTTATGTGCATGCCTGCTCAGATACTAAGGCATGTCCGACTCTGTGACACCATGGACTATAGCCTGCTAGGCTCTGCTGTCCAGGGGATTTCCCAGGCAAGAATACTGGAATGGGTTGCCATTTCCTCCTCCAGGGATCTTCTCAACCCAGGGATGGAGCCCACATCTCTTGCATTGCAGGTGGATTCTCTACCACTGAGCCACCAGGGAAGTCTTAATGTGGGTTGTATCTGTTAGTATTTGCCATATTAGAAACTAAAACTAAAAATATTTTTAATATTGTAATTGATTTTAAAACAGTAGACATTATCTATTAACATGCATTTTATTAAAGTAGCTATATTTCCTAAAACCAAATGAATTAATGAGTGGCATAGTTTCACGTGTTTGGTGATCTCTTTAAATATTTACCTTAAGAGAAGATGTCTGGATTTCATATCTGCTTGTACATTCAGTCTTTTGCAACATCACATGTCAGGTGGACTTTGGAAAACTCCACCGCATATATGGGAAAGAAATAGTGAAAAAACAAATACCCCGCAGGTATTAACAAAGATAGTTTTGACTACCTATCGCCGGCCTCGCCCCATCCCCCAACACACACAGAGGGTCGGACGCAGACCACACTTAGAACTGGAGATGCAAAGTGATCTAGCAGTGGAGAAAGGCCTCCAGTGGGGTGGCGTTTAAAAGGGTGCTCTGAATGAAAAAGAGTCCTTATGGGAAGACTTCCCGCTTTCAACAGCATAGAGATCGTGCAGTGAGATCTCTATGCCGGTCTATCTCTACTCTGGTCCTGACCTGGTCCTAGAGTAGCTGCAAAAGTAATGACAGTTTCCTTATCCTCTCTGAGCCTCAGTTTTCTGGTCTGTTGTATGAGGAGGGTGATCTCTAATGTTGCAGTCCCCACCCCACCCTCCAAGCAATCTAGGAGGTCCCAGAGGGAACATTAGAGCAACCCTCTCATTTGCCCAGCAGAGGGCGATGGAAACCATCCCTGGCTGGATCACCTCCACCCCGGAGGCCCTTCACTGCCTTCACCACCCAGACAGAAGGTTCCCTCGTGATCGGGGCGGTTTCCTTGGCACCAGCTGGCACCAGGTATCTTGGGCAACCTGGGCTGTCCCCGGGGGATGACTGCGAGCCGCTAGAGCCTTCACATTGCTCCAAACGTGGCCAGGTTGGGATGCTCGGATTCTCCCTAGAAGTATGTCTGGGAAGAGCAGAGGGAAAGAACTGGTTTGGGCAAAGACACATTCCCCACCCCACCCCCACCCCCCTACTGGGCTGGTCTTTGAGGAACCACCCAGGAGCTGTTGACTACTCGCTGGGAAAACCGGGCGGGGTGGCCGGAAGGGAACAAGACGGAGCACAGCGCCAGCTCTCCCCTGGGGCTGCCTGCCTGCAGGCGCGGGGCGCGCTTGCATCAGCGCTGCCAGGACCCGGGCAGGGGCCGCCCGCGATGTCAGCCGCCTTCCCAGAAGAATTCCACCGCCTGTGGCCAGGGGCCCGGCCTCTGTGGGGGCGGGGGCTTTTGGTTTCAGAGGATGACACCACTCTCTCGCTGCGTCTCCTCGCCCGCACTCTGTTGTCATGGAGATGACGGCATCCTGGTAGCCTTGGCAAGGCCAACCCGACCTCGAGAAGTGACCCGGAGCTCGGCCCACTCAGGAAACCACTGGCTCGAGGATGCCCGCCCTAGGACATGGGGCTGCGCGTCCCGGATTCTCCCCTGGGGGCGCCCTGTTGGGCCACCTTCCTAATTCCACAGGATTATCAAGATCTCAAAGCACTCTCGCCAAGGGTCTTAGAAACAACCCTAAAAAAAAAAAAACCCCAAAGAAGAGCCCTAAACCAGCACACACCAGACAGACCTTAGAATGAATCCTCTAAGATTTTGCTTTTTCCTTACCTTTCTTTCCAGAGAGCGTTTTCTTATGATTCTCTTCAAAAAATTCTCTGGCTACAGCTTCACTTTGAGTGAAGCAATGTTTGTTTTAATTCACTTTGGCAAGCTTGTGCCACTTAGAATGTGCCAGGCAGAGAGAATAGGGGGTGATTCTACAAATAGTACTAGCCAGCATGCCTTTAACACTTTCAACCACGCAGAGAGGTAAACTTACTTAACCTTCCCTACAAGCATAGGAGGTAGGTCTTGTCCAATTCTAGCAAAGGGAACTCAGATTATCCAATGAATCGGAGACCAGCTTGGAAGCCAAATCAGATCTGAATCCTAAACCAAGGATCTTAACCATTACCAAGCAGCCTCTCAAAGCATCAGTTAAAATGGTGGCTATGACCTTTAATCTCTGGAATTAATGCATTTTTACCGCAGAGACCATGCATTTAATTTTTGTGTGTAAATATATAACAACTGGGAAGGTCAGGACAAAAATAAACCTAAAGAATGAATAATAATTCTATAATCATAATATAAATGCAGCAGCTGCTGCTGCTAAGTAGCTTCAGTCATGTCTGACTCTGTGAGACCCCATAGATGGCAGCCCACCTGGCTCCTCCGTCCCTGGGATTCTCCAGGGAAGAACACTGGAGTGAGTTGCCATTTCCTTCTCCAATACATGCAGCTAACATTGGTTGAATACCCATTATGCCAGGAACCCTCTACAATCATTACCACATTTGATAGAACTCTTTAAAGTCAGTTCTGTTACTTGGGTCCCCACTTTGCAGACAAGGAAACTGAGTCACAAAGAAATGAAGTGACTTGTCCTTGTGCATCTGGTAGATTAATATTTAGTAACTAACAGAATCGTGTGCTGATCTAAGGTAGGCATTCAGTAAAATCACACTCTGCTTGGGAGAGAATGGAGGACAGAAAACACAAACACCTCAAGGAAACCTCATTCATTGAGACCATTTCCTTCTAAGATATATTAAATTTGAAAGCAGGCCAGGGCAGGGTTCATTTTATTCCCCTGGGGAGAAAAAGCATCGCTAAGCAAATAATATAAACATGCTGAGAATATTTCTGTGGGACATTTTAGATTTAGAATGCACTTTGTACCCAGGATCTAACTTCATCTTTACGACACTCCTGAGAAGTAGTCAGAACCAGTCACTTTAGTCCCAGGTTACAGGTGAACTGCAAGAGGCTTTGCAGAGAAAACTTAACTGTTAAAGAAAACAAGTGATCTTTAAGGTTGCAAAAGTAAACCACCCACAAGAGATAAAAAGTGGAAGCGATCCACATGTCCATTAACAAACAGATGGGTAGATTAAATGTAGTGTATACATACAATGGACTTATTTAATCTTAAATAGGAACAAATGTCTGATACAGGCTATATCATGGGTGAACCCTGAGGACATTATGCTAAGTGATATAAACCAATCACAAAGGACAAATTGTGTGTGATTCCACTTAAATGATGTATGGTAGACGAACTAATAGAGATACAAAGATATAAAGGTTATCAGAGGCTGAGTGAAGGAGGAAAAAGGGAGTTACTATTTCATGGGTACAGAGCTTGTTTGGAAGAGTGAACAAGTTCTAGAAATGGATGATGATGATAATGGTACAACACTGTGAATATACTTACTGCCCTTGAAGTGTATGCTTAAAAATTATAAAAATGGTCAACTTTGTATGTTTTATCACAACGAAAAAATTGTTTAAAAAGAGGAAACTGCCTTAGCACTCCCCATTCTTATGTGACCTTTTCTTTTCAGAAGGGAATTCTCACGTGCTTATTAAAGCAGAAGTGGCTTAAACCCAGACCCGTGTCTTAGCTTCACAGGGACTGCTGCCACCGCTTGAAAGTAAGAAAACATCACACCTTTAAAAATAGCTCACAATCATGCGTTTTTGCTAACTACGGGAGCCTGGTATTCCCCTCAGGTATTCCACATGAGCAAGATCTGTCCTGGAGGGGGCAGAAGCAGGCGTGAGTCACTGGTTAGGCAGGTGAGGTCATCGTGGGGTGACCGTCTGCGTCAGGCGGGCTCCTTACCTCCCACTTCTCCCATCTTCTCCCCTCAGGGTCAGCCAGGTCACCAGCCAGCTTAGCTAGAAGTCGAGCTGCTCCAGTGTGATGTGCACTGGGAGACATTCCTCTTTATGACTCAGTGATTCAACACCCCAGCAGATGGGCTCACAAAGCCTCTGGTAACCAAAGCCAGCTCCGAGGTCAAGACCCCAGACTGCCAAGTCACACTCTATAAGTAAAAGAGGGCAGACCTACATCCTTGGGAAGGGAGAGGAAAGAGCTTATTTTCTGTTTGGTGGAATGCTCACTATCTAAGAAATGTTGGAATGGTTCTGCTTATCTTGATTATCCTGATTAAGACAACTTAGGAAAGTGGCACAGGGAAAGGGACAGTAAATATTTGCTGAATGATTCTTACTTTGGAGGAGTTCAACTGCAAAGACAATCCCAAACTACAAGTAGAAAAATAGATATTCTTATAATACTTACTTTCCACCAACCTTGATTTTCTCACAGGGGGCCCCAGAATGGGGGCTTGATATATTATCCTGCCAATGACAGAGGTTTCATGCAGACAACTAAGGTATTAACACAAAAAATCATAATATTTAGGCAGGTAACTAGGTTAAGAAGTGGTAATAAGAAGGGACTTTCTTGGACATATTTGTACACTCATCTAGCAACCATTAGCAGAGGTGCCATGTATGTATTTAAGGTGAAAGAGAGTGAGAAAGAGAAAGTTTTTGATTTATTTATTTTGCCTTTTTTCTCTTTCGTCTGTGTGCTGTTGAGTCAATCCAGTATGGTTGAAGGCACATGGGTGTTAGCATCAGACAAGCCCTGTATTAGTCAGTCAGAGACTCTTGGTTGAACTAGGTTAAAATCAGCTGGAAGGGGAGAAATTCAGCGGGTGACTTCAGGCACAGCTGTATCCAAGAGCCCAAATGATAATGTTAGGGATCTGTTATTCTGTATCTCTCAGCTCTGCCTTCATGGGCCTGTGAGGTACCCAAGAATCTTCCCAGGAGCACTGGGCTTACATTTGCCTGGTATATCTTCTCTCCCATCATACATGTCTCCCAGGCTGAGAACCTTACAGTCTGAGAAAGAGGTGGAAGCTGTTTCCATAATCAAAGGGAATGATTGCTGGGCAGGCAAAAACAATAGGCGTCCACTCCCTGTGTGTAAATGTCTGCCTGTGGGGAAGAGGGGTTACAGTGCAGGTGCTGCTTTCCTGGGCTTGTCCGTGAGTCAGCCCTGGGTGGCGAAATGTGTGTGCTCTGGACTCAGCGGACCGGAGTCGAAACTGGCTCTTCGCTCGCTGTGTGGTCTCCAGCAACTCACTTTGCAGTAATCATGCTAATAACTACCATGTTTTGAAGGTGAGACATATGCCAGGCATTCGGTCTATTAGCTCAGTGACTCGGCAGAGGAGTTAACATTGCCCCATCTTACAGATGAGGAAGCTGAGGGCCGGAGGCGAGAAGTGGTCTACCTGTGGTTGCTAAGCTGGTAGTGGGCACTACAGCCAAGGGCATTCTGATTCCGCATGGTCTCTCTGGGCTTGAGATGGAGGAAGAGAAGAAGGTGGAAGAAAAAGAGGAATCGGAATAATAAAATGCCAACAACATATTACATACGCACTAACTCTATTTCTCTGCAGCTGTCCCCCCACCCCCTCTATCTTTTCCTTTATGATAATGTTAGGGATCTGTTATTCTGTATCTCTCAACTCTGCCTTCATGGGCCTGTGAGGTACCCAAGAATCTTCCCAGGAGCGCTGGGCTTACATTTGCCTGGTATATCTTCTCTCCCATCATACATGTCTCCCAGGCTGAGAACCTTACAGTCTGAGAAAGAGGTGGAAGCTGTTTCCATAATCAAAGGGAATGATTGCTGGGCAGGCAAAAACAATAGGCGTCCACTCCCTGTGTGTAAATGTCTGCCTGTGGGGGAGAGGGGTTGCAGTGCAGGTGCTGCTTTCCTGGGCTTGTCCGTGAGTCAGCCCTGGGTGGCGAAATGTGTGTGCTCTGGACTCAGCGGACCAGAGTCGAAACTGGCTCTTCGCTCGCTGTGTGGTCTCCAGCAACTCACTTTGCAGTAATCATGCTAATAACTACCATGTTTTGAAGGTGAGACATATGCCAGGCATTCGGTCTATTAGCTCAGTGACTCGGCAGAGGAGTTAACATTGCCCCATCTTACAGATGAGGAAGCTGAGGGCCGGAGGCGAGAAGTGGTCTACCTGTGGTTGCTAAGCTGGTAGTGGGCACTACAGCCAAGGGCATTCTGATTCCGCATGGTCTCTCTGGGCTTGAGATGGAGGAAGAGAAGAAGGTGGAAGAAAAAGAGGAATCGGAATAATAAAATGCCAACAACATATTACATACGCACTAACTCTATTTCTCTGCAGCTGTCCCCCCACCCCCTCTATCTTTTCCTTCCTTTCTCTTTCTCTTTTTTTTTGATCCCGTATTAGGGTCCTGGATTCCCCCTTCCACACACACATTTTTCCTTCCTTCTTTGACCCTCTCCCTTCCTTCCGTCCATTTTTCTTCTTAAAGTCCTCACCTGGTCCAGGGTGACATTTCTGCATCACCAAGGGGGGCAGGATAGACGCTGGGGCTTTCTTCATTTTTGCAGCACTCACCAGCCTGCCTGTGTCCCCCACCCCCAGCCAAACCCACACCCATGAACTCCAATCCAGCACCCAGGCCTGGCCAAGATCAGGTTCTAATTTCACTCAGGAAGCAGAAATCAAGGCAAATGGGATTCTTTCCACCTCCCACCTCGAGCCCGTGTGCTCACGTGCTCACCGATCTCTGCTTGAAAGCCCCACTGATTTGTTTAATCTGAACCTCCCCTTAGGCCAAGGTGGCACAGGTGCAGGGCATCTTCTTTCCCCAGGACCCTTGCCTGACCTCCCCGTCACCCCCTCCTGCTTGCCTGGGGAGCCCGCTCAGAGGCCTGATGAAAGAGAAAGGAAGTGAGCACAAGGCAAGACAGCCTTAGGGTTTTGCGATAAGCTCCTTTAATTTGGACTTGTTGTAACTGGAAATCAGGAGGAGCTGACACTCAGAACGGGAAGCTACTCTACTCTGGTCCTAGGCTGGGGCGGGGGTGGGGCTGCCCCCCGCGCCCCACCCTCCTGGGCAGACTCAGGGGTGAGATCTGGAAGATTGCTTTCTTGAGGAAGAGGGCTTGGAAAACACTGAACCTTTAGCTCCTTAATGACCAGGTCCTGTAATGTTCTGGCCTCAGAGATAGGAAGTCTGCATAAGTGACCGAGCTGAGAGGGTTTTGTCCCCCAATTTGCAATCCCCACAATCCCTCCTGAAGGCTCACTGTATGTGTTTGAGAGCATGTGAGTCACTCTGCATGCACCCGTGTGTGCTGTTTGAGGGCCTCACCCCCTGCCCAGGCCCCCTCTGGCCACTCCCTGGGGGTTCCGCCCTGAGACGGGCCCTGTAGTAGGGTTGAGGGCCTCTGTTTGGGGGCAGCATGCTGGCAGTACTAGTTCACCTAGAAGGGAGGCTCTGGAGAGCAGAGGGGCAACGTGGGCAGCAAAGGGGGCAAGCGTGGCAAAGCTCCTGCTCACTAAGTACCAGCCTGACCCCAGAAACAGAGTACTCATCAACCCCCGTCTTGTAGATGGGGAAACTGGGAGTCCGGGAAGGAACCTGCTCCCTGAGTGGTTTCATTTCATGGGCTTCAGTCACCCTGACAGGACCAGGCACCTGGGCACCCTGAGTTCCTCACTCTTGGCTTCTCACCCTTGATAGTGCTTACGTGTCACCTGGGGGAGCTTGAGAAGATGCAGATTCTGATCCAGCATCTGAGAGCCTCATTTCTAACCTGCTCGCAGGTTTAGGGCCACGTGAAGAGCAAGGCCTCAGTTTCAGGCAGTCTTTCCGTGGAGCTCCCAGCAGGGTGAGCTTCAACTCACAGCTCCAGCGGTGTGGAGAGGAGGCCAGCTTGAGATGTGCTGTGAGTATAAAATATCCACCTGGTTTTGCAGACGTAGAGTAAAATGATGTACAACATCTCTTGAATAACAAGAGATCTCTTCATTACATGTCAAAATGATACAATGCTAGCTATCCTGGGTAAAAGGAAAGCTATTTTAAAATTTATTTCACCTGCACCTCTTTACTTTTTTAGTATGAGTACTAGAAAATTTTACATTATACACAGGGATTGTGTTATATTTTCACCAAAGAGCTCCTCTCTAGATCTCTCAACCAAGCAGGGGTGATTTTGCCTGCCTTCTCAGCGAGTGCCCTCAGCCCAGGGAACATTTGGCTATGTCTGGAGATAGGTTTGGTTGTCATACCTGGAGGGTGGGGGGGGATGGGGAAGCGGGTGGCTGCTGGCATCCGATGAGCAGAGGCTACGGATGTTGCTGAGTATCCCACAGTGCACAGTTCAGCCCCTACAACCAAGACTTGTCCAGCCCCAAATGTCCATAGTGCCAAGACTGGGAAATCTGGTTTCAAGTCATCCCTGGTGTCTCTGAAATGATTTATGACTTATGCATCGTTTTTTTCCCCTCTACCAGTGTATGAGTCTCATGAAATTAGGGACGTTGCCTGCCCGAGTATCTGGGACCAGCACCTGGCATGAGGTACGAACAGTATCCTATAATCCTTGTTCATATTAATACAGCGTATTAATAACACAACGTCTCTCTAAGCACCTGAGCCAAACAAGTGGTTTGAATTCATCCATGGAAATGAACACAGGCCCACCAGCCAGGGATGGGCCTCAGAAAGCAGTGAGACCACTCTGCCCTGAAATCACGCTAGGACGCGCACATTCTAAATGTCTCAGCTGGTTGGCACTGTTGCTTGACTGTGTGCATAGTCATCAATCGATCAGTGGCAGGTACTAACCCTGGGAGCAGAGGAAGGATCGTCTGTGCAAGGCTGCCGCCCCACCCTGACAGGCCTTTCACAGCACAGGCTGCTTTGGTTTCCAGTGACTTTATTTACTACCCAGTGGTTTCAAAGGCCTGGCTCAGGCCATCTGATTGGTTGCCTTTCCTTAGTTGCCGAGGCTGTGGAAGCCCAGACACAGGATTTTTGAGGAAGAGTCATCTCCCAGCTGTCTCCCTTAGCAAGAGGCGGGTGGGGAGGGCGAGGCAAAAAAAAGCAACTCAGGTCCACCCAGGGCGTGCAAGGGAACAGAATCGGGACAGATTAATTTCTCTTGTTCAGATAACTCTTTAATCTTTGATGTAAAGTCTTGCAAGCTGGTTCTGGGCCTTCTCTCTTTCTCACTTGTCACTCCCTGGGGTGGGGCCCAGTTCTGGTAGAGGCCTGGAGTCCAGGCTTGGCCCCAGAGGTGGGCTGTGTGATCCTGGGGAAGTGAGGCCAGCGTCCTGGGCCTCTGTTTTCTCCCATCTAAGAGGGCGGAGGAGAGAGAGGAGAGAGGAGTGTGAGTCTCGTGGTCTTTAGATATTTTGATGCTTCCCCATAGTCTGCAAGAAAAAGCCCCAGCTCCTGAGCATAGCCTGGCTTTGCTGTCACCTTCCTGCCTCTTGACCTGCAGTCCAGTTTCTTGCCTCATGTGGTGGGAAATACATCCCAAGCTTCGGCCTAGGTGACCTGCCTTTGGCTTTGTTAGTGCGCCTTGCTATCGCTTGTTTTCTGGTCTCGGCACGTGTCGTTCGTTCTGCCCTTCTGTGGAGTGTTCTAGTATAGAGCTTAAAAGCATGCTTGGTGGATCCCATGGCACAGGCTGTGTGCCCTTGGAGAAGTTTCTCACCCTCTCTGTGCCTCTGTCTCCTCTTGGGCAATGATGATAACACTGGCACCTGATTTCTAAGGTCATTGTGCCCGTTAAATGAGCTAATAATGCTTGTTAACAACTCTGCCCCAGACCTAGAAAGCAACAAAGAAAACAGTCCCTGCTGCCGTTTGAATCATGTCTAGAACCTGTTCTCACTCATGTCTCTGGAATCAGCTCATTTGTCACCCTCTTCAGGGAGCCCTCCTTGATTGCCCACCTGTCAGCTGAGGCAGCTGCCCCTCCTGGGTGCTGTGACTCACCCTGGCCTCAGCAGTGCCACCACCCTATCACCTGGGTGGTAACTCCCATTTGTTTGGCTTGCTCCCCTCCGTACACTGTCACTTCCTTGCATTGAGAGGTTGGAAACAGATCACCTGCTGCTCTAAAACACAGGTGCGCATGAGCTGGTGTAGAGGGGAATCTGGAAACATTGTCACATGATGCTGAACTCTGAAAAGAGGGACGACTCTCTAAAAAATTACATCCAGGAGAAGCATCTAAGAAACCTCCTTTAAAAAAATCGATTTTCACACAAAAACCTGGATTGCCTTTGGACAGTCAGAAATGCTGCTGAGGCAGTCACCGGCATTGCCTACACCTGCAGGAATGTCATTTTCAGGCAGGCACCTGCAGGCCTGACCCACCCTGATCAGCTCACACACTCTGCCCCAGAAATAAGGTGGTGATACAAGCCTATTATCTAAATTAGGAAACTTTGGGGAGTAAAAGGGGGTGCTATTTTTAACCACAAATGAGGTAGACAGCCCAGGGGCAATAAGCGGCACACACCCCTTCACTGTAAGGGAGGGGTCCTGGCACCTTTGCCTCTCACATCACACGTTTCCTGCCATAGAAATGCCCAATAAGTTACAGTGCACACAACTAGCATTTCTGGAGGGGTTGTTTCACATGTTCGACTCATGCAGGCCTCCTAAAGACCATCTGAGGAGGGGACGCTGAGGCAGGATGTATTAGCAGCCTGTCTCCCCCACACAGGTGGGAAGGGGGAACCCAGGCAGTCCGAGTCTAGAAGCCTATGTGTTGGCTAAATCAACAATCTCCTCTTAAGAGTCATCCCAGCTCTGAAAACCTGTGGTTCTTGTTTTGTTTTGTTTTCTTTTCTTTTCTTTTAATTATCTTTATGGATTTGTTTGGCTATGTCAGATCTCAGTTGCAGATCTCTGATCTGGGTTGTGGTATGCGGCATCTTTAGTGGTGTCATGTGGAATCCCAGACTAGGGATCAAACCTGGGCCCCCTGTATTGGGAATGCTTGTTAAAAAATCTGTGGTTCTTTTCCTCTCCTTTCCCCTCCTTTTGTCTTCTCCTTCCTCTCCCAAGTCTCTCCCTCCTCTTCTCTTGTTCTTCTTTCTCTGACTAGTGTTTCCTTCTCTCTCTCTCCCTTCTGACTCCCGCCCACCCCTCACTGTCTGTCACACTACCTCTTGCTGGTTCTCCATCTTTGTGTATCTCCGTGGCTTGCTTTTGAACTGTCTCTTTGTTTCTCTCAGTCTTGCTAGACTCTCTCATTGTGGACAGAGGTACGAAGGCACACACCGTGAGATCAGAATCCAGCGGTTGGGCCGCCCCCTTCACACCCCAGCTCCAGCCTCTGTTGTGGTACAGACAGCTGGCTGGACCATTTGATGGTTTTCAGTGGACATGCCTGCGATAGGGAAGCTGTGCTGGGCTCACCCTTCCATCACAGGAGATGGACAATAGGAAAGGTTAATGGTACATCTTTGTGTTTGGCCAGAGGGTAACTGGAGCACATTGGTCACAATAAGTCATGTGTCTAATTCGGTGATGATCACCCCACATGAAATGAGTGTCTTTTGAAAGGAGAAGGCAGTCTGGGAATATTGTTTTGAAGGCAAGGAAGAGGGCAACTGTTTCTTAAGAGGATGGGAGAGAGTGCTGCTCCTTTCAAGCAAAGTGGGTGAAGAACTGTGGGAAAAGCGCAGCAGAAGGGGAGGGAGAGGAGAAGGGAAACTGAACAGGGGCCTTGGCAGCCCCAGGAGGATGTGCTGAGAAAGGGACCAAGAAGCCAAGAGGTGACAGATTTTTCAAAATTCCCAGTGAGACTTCAGCAGCTTCAGGTTTAGGCAGCCACCTCGTTGGCTGTGCTCAAAGGATTGTGCCTTTATTGAGGAGAGCAGGAGAGGGTGACCTGGAGAGAACTGCAGATGCCAGGCTCGAATCCCAGCCTGAGCCCCACCCTCTTTTCACCTTGGTTTCCAAGTGGGTGTTCCGGCCGCTGGAGGGGAAGTGTTCAGACAGAGCTGGCTGGTGGCGGTGAGTCAGGGCCCCACCCAGGGCCCAGGCAGCCCCGGGGGGGCCTCTCGCCTACAGGCCTGGCAGCAGCTGCTGGGTGTTATCAGGAGCAACGGGGCAGCAGGGGCCTGACAGGCCATTCAGATTCCCTCCAGATGACCTGTGGCCACGGAGTCCAGCTCCAGAGCCCTGTGGTTCTGCTGGCTCCATTTGATCTGGCCATCTGCTAAGGGTTTGCAGTTTCAAGGTCAACAGTGCAAGGGGAGAAAGCCTTGTAGGGTGATCAGCCTAGCTGGAAAGGACTGTCACCTAACAGTTTATTACCCACCTCCCTTCAGTTGTAAGCCCTGAGAGGGCGGGAGTCCTGTTGTGGACCCCACTGCATCCGCAGCGCTTGACACGAAGTCTGGGATCCTGTAGATGCTCCATAATGGAATGAATCAGCTGTGCCTTCAAATCTCCCTGCTGCCTCTGACTGACTATGTGACCCTGCCCAAGTCCCTTAACCTGTCTGAGCTGCCGCTTCCATCAGTACAATGAGAGAAAGCCAGTAAAAGTATAAACTCGGGACGCCATAGCCCTCCTGCCATGAAATAAGATAGCTGTCTGGGGGTGGAGGTGGGGGGCATCCAGTCTGTAGCCGTCACTCAGATATGGGGGGAAGTGCACACGGAGGAGATACTTTCATGTTCGGAAAGTCTGCAGCTTCTGTGGCGGGTGGTTCCAGGTGCGTCCTACAGATGTTACTTTTTAGGAAGACGGTGTGGTTATGTGGTTAAGGGTGCTTGTTCTGGAGGCACCATACCTGGGTTCAAATCCTGCCTCCACCCCTTACTTCCTGTGTGGTTCTGGGCAAGTTACTTGGCCTCTCTGAGCCTGTTTTTCTGTGTGTAAAATAGAGTGGTCATGAGGTTTCAAGGAGATCCATCCCAGGCTGACCCTGGCACGGAGGAAACCCTCAATGTATGTAAACTGTGATCACTAGTTTCCATCCCTCAACCCCTTGAAGCAGACAGGACTCTCCCCAGGGTGCAAAAGAGGAAACCAGAGCCGGCCAGGTGGGGAGGCGCGCCTGTCGGCAGAACCCTAACTAGATACCCCCCTGCTCCCGAGGCCCACCACAGCTGCCAGAAATAAGGTGACGTATGGCCACCCTGCCTCCACCCGCTGCCCGGGGGAGAAGTGAAACACGAACCCACCAGGGTAAGAAAGAGGAGAAGGAACCAGCTGAGGTGAGGACTGGCCAGTGGCCCCGAATCCTGTCAGAAGGACAGTCTGGGGCAAGGTCAGGTCCAGGTCGGTGAGAGGGTGGAGGCAGTGGGAGGATTGTGTGACAAGAGGGGTCTGGTGGCTGAGCTGGCCGTCAGCGAGGGGTGAAGTGCTGGTCCCAAGAATGCGGAAGGAAGCCCTTTTATCAGCATTCGCAAGAACAGAGAGGGAAGTTGTTTGCATCTGGCCAGATACCTCAGCTGTGACCTCCTGTCTTTAAAGAGAGGGTCCCTGCAAGCTCTGCTTTCAAAACTCTCTTGGGAGAAAACTCATGGCCCCGATTCTTAGAAATTGCCCTCATCCCAACACAATAAACAACTTAGCAGCTTTCTGACTTTCTGACCAGCACCCAGGGCTTGACCTTCGCCTGGTAGACCGTCAGCCTCTGAGAGTTGGCATGCCTATGCTTTCACTTTACCCATTTTACAGACGAGAAAACTAAGGTTTAAACCTGGCCTCAGGTCCTAGCACTGCCATTACTATCTCTTGGGTCCCAGTGGCTCACAGCCGGACCTGGTTTCCCATTCGTAAAAGGTAGAGGTGTTTAGGCCTTATCTTCCTTTCTGTCCTTCCATCCCTCCTGAGCAAAGGGTGTGGAATTCTAAGGAGAAAAGTCACCTAATCAAGTGGTGTGGATTAGCCAACAACCCAGCCCTGAGGTCAGCCTCTGGAAGCAATTTAAGATGGCCCAGGGATCTGAGACTCCACACCCCCGCAAGCAAGCAGAAGTATTCCCTCCCACACGAGGCTGCCTCCCTTCCTGAGCAATTCTGCTCTGATTTCGTGGGTGAAGCAGCTGTGCTTTCTGCAGTGCGCCAATGCCAAGCTCGTCGCACGTCTTAGACCAGGCAGGATCCTCTGTCAGGGATTACTGTCCCAGCCTTTAATAAGCACCTTCCATGGGCCAGGCTGCACTCAACAGTAACCACCTTTCCCCACCGTGCAACAGCCCTCGATGAGGCAAACACTTCTTATACCCATACTACACCCATGGAAAGCTGGGACTCAGAGAGGCACCTTGTCTAGGGTCATTCAAAAGCAGAGATCCCAACCCACTCTAAATGACTCCTCTGGATAGAGCTGCTCCATTTAAATCAACACCCGAGTAAATGGATTAAGTGTCATTTTCTTTCTTTTTTAATTAAAAACATTTTTCCCCTGTAATGAATATGGATTGCTTGGCGTTTTGAAAGGGAGTAGCCAATGGAAGCATTTGCAGATAATTTGCTGTGTCATCTAGAATTTGATTTAAACTAATCCAGTTTGGGGAGGGCTATAAATAAAACAAAATTGTCCATGAACTGATCGTTCTAGAAGCTGAGTTGAGGTTCTCTAGACTTTCTCTCCCACTGCGAACGTGTTTGAAAATGTCCGTGGTCAGGTAAAAATTGAGTTTAAATTTAATGCTTGCAAAGTAGTGAATTCGGGATAAATGAACTGGCCTGGAACAGGCTGTGTGCTCAGAGGCACGGGAGCACGTTGCCTGCCCCACAGCTGAAAGTATTTTAAGGTCACTTGGAGAAGGCATTCATTACAGCCTCCTGGGTCTGCTCTCCCTGGACCACAAGGTCCCTCTTTGCATCCAAGAGAACAGTCTGCCCCCAAATGGGCAGCCAAGTGAAGATGGCATGTCGGGGTTCCCGCAGCCACACTGCGGTTTTATGATGAAATCTGGCACTGAATGTGGTTCACGTTCAGCCAGTCAGGAGATTTGAGGAATCTTTTATAAATGTTACCAGCAAAGGTACAGTGGCTGCCTGTGTCCAGGGCCACCCAGAACACTGGAAAAGATGAGACCTCTGACGTTCACTTGATGGCCACATGTTTGGAAGTAGCCCCTCTCTGCATGTCCCTGGGGGCCCAGTGCTCCTACCTTTGTCCAGTGTGCCCTGGGCGCTCCACTTTCCTACTAGATTCCCCCTGAAACAAGGAGACCTTCTCCGTTGACACCCTTTTCTGTTTGTAACTGTTCCTTTCTCAGACAAGTGGCACCAGCTCTCCATTGGCCTTCATTATATTGAGCAAGTGTCATTTATTTATTCAATAATGATTTGTTGAACACCAACTGTATGCACTGGGGTTACAGCATAGAGCAAATAAATAGCATGACAGGCATGTGCTGCCTATGACACCCATGGTACCCATGCTCCAAGAGCTTCTAGTTTCGCAGGGGGAGAAAGGCAGTCATCTGCTGTTAATACTACTAATCATTTAATTACAATTCTGACAAGTGGTGTGGAGAAGCTTTGGGGCTTTGAGGGCAGATGAGAAAGAACATGATTTAATGAAGTGGGAGCACTCAGGATTCAAAGAAGGCTGTTTGGAGAGAATCGTGTCTAAACTGAGATCTGGAGATTGGAGGTATTTGATGTCCAAACAGGGAAAGGGAATTATTCCAGACAGAGGGAACAATGTGTTCAAAGGCCAGGCAGGCGTGACTTGTTGAAGGAAATGGAGGGACAGTGCTCTGTCTGTGGCGTATGTAAGTACGAGAGGGAAGGAGATGGTGGTAGATTATGAAGGGCAAGTCAAGGATGATGGAGAACTCATAAGAATGTGTCTTTGAGCAGGGGAGGTGATGTTGTCCTTTTGAACCTAAAATGATCACTCTGGTTACTGTGGGGCGCGAGTAGATCAGAGCAAGGGAAATGCAAAAGCTGCAGGCCTGGGCCAGCTCATGTGTCACATTTGTGAGAATTAGGAGAAAATATCCACCCCCACCCCCCACCCCCACAAGAAAGACATAGGTCTATAGACACATGCTTACAGAATGGAACCTGGTCTGAATTTCGGTGCCCACTAACTCTGAGTCAGAACCCCTGTGCAGTGAACCACTTGTACAAATGTATACAATGACCATGGATGGACTCTGAGAACAGAGAAATCAGAAGATGGTAGAACATTTGCTGACAAATCTGCCTTGTCCTCTTCAAGCACCTGAAATTCTGAGTTCTTGAGCTCAAAATTCATGTTTGTAACCCCAGTGCACGTAGGAGATGCTCCAAATGTTTGCTAAATGAATTCTTCTTTGGCCTTCTTCTTTTTTTTTTTCCTTTAGACTTTCTGTCATCTTGTTCTCTTCTTCTAAATTCATAGTGGCTTCCTGTTCACACACACCTGCTGGGTGTTAGGAGGCACTGTTAGGCGCTTGACCTTCTTAGTCCTCTAAACATCTTCTCCTCTGTCCATTTGACAGAGACCAGGCCAGGGTCACATTGCTGGGGGAGGTGGACAGGGATATTTCTAAATCCTTGACAGGCTCGTTGTGCTGTGTATGACTCTATCAAGTCTTGGGGGCGGGTGGGAACAGGGGTGGTGGCGTGCCTTCTGATAAGGAGTCTACGGTTGAATCTCTAAACCTTGAATCTTAGAATGTCAGAGTTGAAAGGGACCCCTTGGGGCCTCGTGTTACCGATGGGCCCCTGATGCCCCAGAGAAGGGCTGGAAATTGTTCAAATGTCATTGAGTTAAGTCAGAGCCAAAGCAGAACTAGGAACCAGGTCCCTTGACAGGTTTGGAAGAAAAAGATATCAGAAGTGGAGATTAGAAGAGAGAGACCAAGGGAGTGATCACTCTCTAGGGATGGTATCTGACTGCGATGGGTATCAGTGAGGCGGCCCAGGGTTAGCTCAGGACAACAGAGTCCTAGGTGACTGTGTGAAAGGGAAGAGCAAGCGGAGGAAACAGAACTTCCTCAGGGACTTAAGCAGGTCTCTAAACTGGAATTCGTTTGGATCCAGCCTGGCCATAGACTTTTTTTAAAGTTTTTTTCTTTGAATTTTTCCTAAGTTGGAGGATAATTGCTTTAATGTTGTGTTAGTTTCTGCTGTACGGCAATGTGAATCAGCCATATGTACACATATATCCAGTGTTCTTGCTTGGAGAATCCCAGGGACAGAGGAGCCTGGTGGGCTGCCGTCTATGGGGTCACACAGAGTCGGACACGACTGAAGGGACTTAGCAGCAGCATACATATATCTCCTCCCTCTACAGCCTCCCTCCCACCTCCCACATCCCACCCCTCTAGGTCATCACAGAGGACCGAGCTGAAATGTTTTATTGTAGTATATAGTTGCTTTATGATGTTGTGCACAGCAAAGTGAATCATTTATGGGGGAGGGGTGGTAGGAATTGGGCAACTGGGATTGACATATATACACACTACTAAACACAGAACAGATAACTAGTGAGAACCTACTGGCCATAGACTTTTCAGACACGAAGTTGACTTTCTTGTTCCGGGCCGATGGCCAGGACAGTGTTCACTGTCACCAAGCCGCTGTGACTGGCCACCAGGCAAGGTCAGAAAGAAGGCCTGGTTCCTCTCCCTGGGGCTTGCGGCCCAGGTGCCCTCTGAGGGCCCCACTCCAGTTCCCAGTTGGTGCCGGCTTGGGGTTTTCCTGCCTCTGGGTCTGCATCACAGCCCCTCTTATGTCACATTGCTTCAGGTCCCACTAAGCATTGCTCTGAGCTGGAAAATCCCTCGGAGCCCGCCTGGCAGCCCATGATCGTAGCAGCAGGAAACTGACAGCCAGGCTCCCAGGGAAGGAGGTTTCTTCTTGGTGTGTGGTTGGGAGGGTGGGGCGGCGTGGGGGTGGAGTGACAAGGGCTGGTCAGGAGAGAGCAGCGGAATCCCAAAAGAAGGAACCCCTCAGACAGTTTCCGGCCCGTTTTCTTTGCTGAAGTGGCCTTTGCTTCCAGCCCCAGGTCTGTCTCCCTGCATTGGGTCTTCATGGAGGCTCTTGGGGAACATCTCAGGATTCAGAGTCCAGCCCCTCAATTCAGGGACTGCAACTTCTGTGGTTTAGAGTAGTAGCAATGGCAAGAATGTAAGTAATAGTTGTCCTTAATCAAGTCTTTTGTAGATGGCAAATTCTGTATGCAATAGGGTACCCAGCACACAGTAAGCCCTCAATTGATCACAGCTTTATTTTTTGTTTTTACAGTTTTTATTTCATATTGGAGTATAGCTGGCAACCCTCTCCGGAATTCTTGCCTGGAGAATCCACACAGACAAAGGAGCCTGGCAGGCTATAGCCCATGGGGTTGCAAAGAGTCAGACATGACTGAGCAACTAAGCACACACACATAGCTGATTAACTGTATTGGAATATAGTTGATGAACAATATGTTAGTTTCAGGTATACAGCAAAGTGATTCAGCTATACATATACCTGTATCTGTTCTTTTTCAAATTCTTTTCCCACTTAGGTTGTTACAGAATATTGAGCAGAGTTCCCTGCACTATACAGTAGATCTTCTTGGTTATCTATTTTAAACATAGCAGTGTGTATACATCCATCCCAAACTCCCAATCTATCCCTTCCCACGAATGGCAGCTTTATTCTAACACATCCACCTGATGAAGCAGGTATTAGTCTCATTTTACAGATGGGAAAACTGAGGCTCAAGACCACGAGTCACTTTCCCAGAGTTGTTGAGCTACTTGTTCATCCACTTACTCAACAGTTACTTACTGGGTCCCGCTGTGTAGCGGCCACCGTCCTGGGTGCAGCAGAGGGAGCTCATAGCACAGTCCCTGCCTCCCATTTACAGGGAGGCCTTCCTGTGGAGGAGTCCTGCTGTGAGCACATAAGTGCATCAGCAAGGACAGTGCCTGCAGGTTGGGGTCGGGAGCACGCAGGGCAAGGAGATGCAGAGTCAGTGGGGGTACAGTGGTGTTTTTTGGTTGTGCCATATGGCTTGCAATATATTAGTTCCCTCATCAGGGATGAGACACAGGGCCCCACAGTGAAAGCGCTGAGTCCTAACCGTTAGAAAGCCAAGGAAGGGGTGTTTTAGAAAAGATGCTGAGGGCAGGCTTTTCTTCACGATGATGTTTGAGTTGGGGTTGAATGGGCGAGAAGGAGCCCGGGGAAGGGTGTTGCTCTGAGCAGAGCAAAGGCCCTGGGGTGGGAAAGGCCTGGTGAGTTGACCAGAGCTCCGAGGAGGGGCAGAGGTGAGCAGTGAGGAGCGTGGGAGGGGGGTGCTGGGAAAGCAGGCGGGCCTGGGTCACAGCAGGTTTCTAGACCCCAGGGAAGAAATGGAGGCATGAGGGGGTCTCAGTGGAAAAGGCTGGATTTAAATCCATAAATTCAGCCCGGGCTCTGCCCTCTTCACCTCAACCTTGATTCTGAGCTAGACTTGTCGGGGAGAGAGGCTGGCCAGGACCCCTCTGTGCTCACGGTGTGTCGTAGGACAGGCAGAGCTCATTTTCCAGCTCCACAGCCTGTCAGCCTGTGGGTTCCCCAGTGAACAACAGGAACAGACCCTGGGGGATCAATCAGCCCTGAGGAAGGAGCCCCATTTTAGCCCAGGACTCTGCCTTGCCAGCTATCCCCAGACTTCTGGGCCCCCTCCTTTCCTCCACTCACAGTTCCCTTACCATGGAGTCAGCACCAGCCCCACTTGAGCTCAGACCCCACCGTCAGAACCAGTGGGATGGAGAACACATCATTTAATTGCCCTCTGGGCCCCTTTTCCCTGACCTATGAAATGGGCCAAAACCTGTCTGCTCGCCTCAGGCTGTGAGTGAACATTAAACCTGATGGGATGCTGTTAATGAACTCGGCCTGCTCTGGGCCAAGAGTGCACTCAGGGCTTTCTATGCAGGACTTGACCTTACTGTCATGTGAACGATATGGAGCAGTGATGGTTATCGGGCCAGCTTTGAGAGCACGTGGCCCATGAAGTCATGCAGAGCCACCACGCGCTTCCAAAGGCCCCACACTTGGTTTTATACTCATTCATTGCTGTCTGGAAATTCTTGATAGTTTTTCAGCATGGGGCCCTGTGTTTTCATTTTGCTTGGGGCTCTGCAAATGATGCGACTGGTCTTGATTATTATATATTCATTCATACATTCAAGATAGATTTATGGAGCCAGGCATGGCATATGGTCCTAGAGAGAGAGGCATGAACAAAGCAGAATTCCTCACCTCCATGGAGTTGACTTTGTATTACTTGGTTCAAAGAGGGTAAATTATTTGCTCAATGTCACACAGTGAATAAAGGGGTGCCCAAGATCCAAATCAGACCTCTTAACCACAGTACCATCTCCTTTTCAGCCTAAAACTGTAAAGTGTTTAACAGGACACCAACCCCAGAAATAGCCATACGGTTCTAAGTGCTTTAGGTGTGTTAATGCATTACAGCAGCTTGTTTCAGGGTCAAGAAAATGGAGATCAAAGAGGTTAGGTAACTGGCTTAGTCACACCGCTGGTAAGGAGCAGAGCCAAGACAAGGAGCCAAGCAGACTGGCTGAGAGCCGTCCTCTGACCTGCTCCAGCATACTGCTTTTTGAAGTCATCACTCAGGAAACGGTGGCTTGTTATAATTATTTTAATCACCACCATTTTCGTTTTCGTCTCCAGAGACCCCATGCAAGTGTGAGACCTGACCCACATCACTTTGTGCGAAATGAGAGGATTAACAAACAAATGAGCAGATTGCTTTTACCCATGGGGAAACATCAACTGCTGCCCACCTCCATTCATCCAGCTCCCACATGACTTCTCACCAGGACCCTGACATCCAGCCTTCGCGGCCTTGCCTTCAGCCAGTGATGAAAGCTCTCCATGTCCAGGATGTAGAAAATAGGGTCGCGCCTTCCAGTAAACAGGCTGGGCTGAAGGGAGGGGATGCTGTGGGGAGCAGTGGTTCACAGCGATGGTTATCGCTGGGTACAAGCTTTCCTTTTCCTTCCTATGTGAAAATAGGGCTCGTCCTAGGGGTTCCCTCCCCTCAAGACTGTCACTGTTTAGAGGGTCTCATCCCCCACTAAGATTTGAGGAATTGATCCATCTGGCAGGCCTTGAGCATGGGGTGGTTTCTGAGACTCTGTGCAGACTTGCCACTCTTCTTCACCAATGTGTGACAGGCACAGTCATTCATTCATTACTCAACAAGTACTTACTGAGTACCTACTATGTGTCAGGTACTCTTGTAAGAACTGGAGATACAGTAGAGAATAAAGCAGGCAAAAACCCCTGCCCTAAGGAAGCTTACATTCTAGTCCAAGATATTTCTAGCTGGGACTTCTTTGGATTGTATGGCAGACTTCAGGAATTTTTCCTTCTTGGGCCCTGGAATTTTTTCACTCTTATGAATATTATCAAGTTTTACCTAAGGACACAGTTAGGGTGCTTTTTATTTCAGCTGAGAGAGGAACTCTGGCACCTCTTACTCCATTTTGGCCAGAATCAGTTTTTCTTTACAAGAAAACCTGTAGGCCTGGGAGGAGCAAGACTTTAAAAGCTCACTTGTTATTTATACCTTCATGTGAATGAGTTTATGGGCTCCTTTCTGAGGCATTATGGTTACGGGAAGTGAAGAACTGAAAGACTGAAGTAGAATATAGGACTTAGAAGGTAAATCCAGAAGTGCTCATAGAGTCGTTATTTTATTTGAGTTCACCACATCTTACAAATCTGCCAGCAAGTCAGGAGCTTCTGTTTTCACTTACAGTGAGGAAGGTGGAGCTGGGAAAGCTGAAATGACTAGCTAAGTCACCCAGCTAGTTAAGACTCAGAGCTATTGACTTCTGCCCTCAAGCTCCTCTTAACACCCTGTGGGTCAGGGGTCACTGTGTGTTGTGGGGGAGAGGGCAGAGGACATCTATGATCCCTTAAACTTGTGCTGATTTGGTTGTTCCTCAAAACTTCACTCTCAGCTTCCCTGGGGCTCAAGTCAGCACAGCTCACGTTCCCTGAGCAGTAGCTAAAGCTTAGAACAGTGGAACAGAATGTCAATTCCATGAGGGCAGGGGCTGCGTCTATTTGGGTTACCCCTCAGGTCCCTGTGCCTGGAACAGCACCTGACCCCTAGTATGTTTTCAACAACTGTTTGTCCAGTAACAGAACATGGAGGAATGGATCTGCGGAGTAAACAGACAGTAATCATCTCAATTGCATTACCAGTAATAATGAAGACTAATTTCTGCCTTTTGATGCTGGTTTGATTTTGTTGATGCACTGTACACTTCCTGAGGGCAGGTTGTTTTTTTTTTTTTTTTTTCTATTTCACTTATGCACTACGATATCCCCAGCATCTATTAAAACAGTGCCTGTCTCAGAGTAGGGGCTTAAGAAATATTTGCTGGGTGAACAGATGAGAGTCAAACATCTAGTTTTCTGTGAATGTGTAGCATCGGGGTGAAAAGCAGAGGATTTGAAGCCAGAGCTGAGCTGGACATCTGGCTCTGCCACTTCTATGACCGGGAGGATATCACTGAGCCTCACTTTCCCCAGTACTTATACTAAGGGGTGTCATTGTTTCCGCATCCAGATGTCCTAAGGATTAAGTGAGGTTGTGCAAACAAAGTTCTTGGAATAGCTCCAGGAACAAAGAAAAGGCTCCAAAGTTTTAAAAGTTCTTGTGTGTCTAAGAGTGTGAAGTGAAGTGTTACTTGCTCAGTTGTGCCTGATTCTTTGTGACCCCATGAACTGTAGCCCATCAGGCTCCTCTATCCATGGGGATTCTCCAGGCAAGAATACTGGAGTGTTGCCATTCCCTTCTCCAGATCTTTTCAACCCAGGTATCTAACCTGGGTCTCCAGCACTGCAGGCAGATTCTTTAGTCTGATTCTTTACTGTCTGAGCCACCAGGGAAACCTAAGAGTGGTGGTGCATTAAAAAAAAAATACTTTAAAATTCTTCAAAATCGAAATATAGTTGACATATAATCATTTGTTAGTTTCATGTGTTTTATATAAAGATTTGACATTCACATGCTTTCTGAAATGATCATGATGAGTCTAGTAACTATCTGTCCTCATGCAAAGTTATTACAACATCACTGACCATATTTCTTATGTTGCATATTAAATCTCTATGATTTATTTTAAACTTTATTTTATATTGGAATATAACCAATTAACAATGTTATAACCATTTCAGGTGGACAGCAAAGGAACTTAGCCATACATATGCAAGTGTCCATTCTCCCCGCAAACTCCCCTCCCACCCAGGCTGCAGAGTTCCCTGTGCTATAGAGTAGGTCCTTGTTGGTTATCCATTTTAAATATAGCAGTGTGTACATGTCCATCCCAAACTTCCCAACTATCCCTTCCTTCCATCCTTCCCCTCTGGCTATCACAAGTTCATTTTCTAAGTCTGTGAGTCTGCTTCTGTTTTGTAGACAAGTTCATTTGTATTGTTTCTTTTTAGATTCCACCTATAAAGACTGCACATGACTGACTTACTTTGTAACTGGAGGTTTGTAGCTCTGTAATCCCCTTCACCTATTTCCCCTACTTCCACTCCTCCCTTCAGGCAACCACTTGTTTGTTCTCTGTATCTATGCGTCTATTTCTGAGGGTGCAGTTTTTTAAGGGCCATTTTTCTCCAAAGGACTTTTATTCCTGGTGGTTTAGTCGCTGTGTCCGACTCTTGTGACCCCATGAACTGTACCCTGACAGGCTTCTCTGTCCATGGGGTTTTCCCGGCAAGAATACTGGAATGGGTTGCCATTTTCTTCTCCAGGGCATCTTCCCAAACCAGGAATCGAACCCAGGTCTCCTGCAGTGCAGGCAGATTCTTTACCAACTGAACTACAAGGGAAGCCCTTGTTTAGCCCTGGGAATCCCCTAAAAGAGCCTAGAAATTGTTCTCTTNATACTGGAATGGGTTGCCATTTTCTTCTCCAGGGCATCTTCCCAAACCAGGAATCGAACCCAGGTCTCCTGCAGTGCAGGCAGATTCTTTACCAACTGAACTACAAAGGAAGCCCTTGTTTAGCCCTGGGAATCCCCTAAAAGAGCCTAGAAATTGTTCTCTTGAAAGGTGAGGCTGTGTGGAAAATAAATTCCTATCAAATCTCCATGGACAATGCCAGGACTCCTGAAGCCTTCAAGGCAACTCCCTGTCACCGGCTGTCTTGTGCCGGCTGGATCCTGATGCAGCTGGATTCACTGCAGGATCATTGGGCTCTGCTGGGCCGCCCTAGTCATCTGCAGCCCTTTGAAGTTAGGCTGTGTCTTTTCTTGTCTCATGGTTGATGGGGCCTCAGAGCGCACAGCAGGTCATTCTGCACCAGGGTGCAGTGGGTGCTGGCGAGATCTCCAGCAGAGATAGGGAGTGAAATCTAGTTCTCCAGCAAAGGCAGCTGTAGATAAAGTGCACCCTGGGCTCTGCCATCGTCACTGAGGCCCTTTCACCCTCATCAGTGGATCTAGTCCACATTTGGGTCTTGACCCACACAGAGTCTTTCTGGCCTTAATTCTTCCGGCCTGTAGATGCCGTAAGTGTAGGTCAATTGTTGCTTTAGCAACAACTGGTCATCATCAACTTTGGTTTTGAAAAGAATGACCAATAAGACTGATCTTTCTTTGAACTGCAAGGGCGAGGGAGCAGCACAGAAGGGTGATGAGGGAGGCTTCTGACATAGAGGGGCTGGGAAGATACAGAAGATGAAGTGGGTAGGGTGCAGGGCACAGAGAAAGCTCTCAACTCATTAGGGCAATTGTTATGTGGACTGGAAAATAAGGAGATTCCAGACCTAAGTGTCCATATCTTTCTTTTGACATTCAAGTCCTACCCATGTTTTTTTAATTTTTTAAATTTTATTTATTTACTTTTTAATATTTATTTATTTATAAGTTTTAATTGGAGGCTAATTACTTTACAAATTTGTGGTGGGTTTTGCCATACATTCACTTGAATCAGCCATGGGTGTACATGTGTTCCCCATCCTGACCCTCCCTCCCACCTCCCTCCCCATGCCATCCCTCAGGGTCATCCCAGCGCACCAGCCCTGAGCACCCTGCCTCATACATCGAACCTGGACTGGCAATCTATTTCACATATGATAATATACATGTTTCAGTACTGTTCTCTCAAATCATCCCACCCTTGCCTTCTGCCACAGAGTCCAATAGTCTGTTCTTTACATCTGTGTCTCTTTTGCTGTCTCACATATAGGGTCATCAATACCATTTTTCTAGATTCCATATATATGTGTTAATATACTGTCTTGGTGTTTTTCTTTCTGACTTACTTCGCTCTATATAATAGGCCCCAGTTTCATCCAGCTCATTAGAACTGATTCAAATGCATTCTTTTTAATAGCTGAGTAATATTCCATTGTGTGTATGTACCACAACTTTCTTATCCATTCATCTGCCAGTGGACATCTAGGTTGCTTCCATGTCCTGGCTATTGTAAACAGTGCTGCAATGAACATTGGGGTGCACGTTTCTCTTTCATTTCTGGTTTCCTCAGTGTGTATGCCCAGCAGTGGGGTTTCTGGGTTGTATGGCAGTTCCCTAACCCTAACCCTACCCATGTTTAAGGTTCATTCACAGTCCACTTATTTGGAGAATTTTCTGGAGCTTAAGTTTCTCCCAGCTTCACTACTGCATGGCTCTCCTCCCTATCTGCTCTGTTCCACTGCAAGCTCTCCTTAAACACATGTGTATGTGTGTGTCTGAAAGTAGCTTGTGTGCTTCCATTCATTCATTCAGAAATAGGCAGGATAGCCCAGTGGTTAAGAGTTCACATGGCAGCCAGGTAGCTGGAGGTCCCTCTGGCAATTACCACCTGTGCGAGTTCAGCAAATGAGCCACTTTTTCTCTTTACCTCAGCCTTCTCATCTAGAAAATGGCCACAATAATGCCACCCCATCAGGCTTGGTGATAGTTAGCTGAATGACTACTCATAAGCATTCAGAACAGTGCCTAGCATATAGTACATGCTCAATAAATAATATATCATTCTTTTTTCAACAAACATATATTAAACATCTCACAATGCTATGTGTAGAACTATTACTAAGCTTATGGAGATAAAAGATACCACTTGCCTTCCTGAACTCACACTTTATACCCCACACCAACCTTTGGTCATTTCCCTTCTTTATCTGCAGGAAAATGTTTACTGATAAATTCATCAAAGGAGGACAATTATTCCTTCCTTGATGACAGCTTGAACTGCCCAGGGTTACTTTTGTCTCGTGTGCATTGTGTTAAGGACTAGATGGCTTACAAAGGGCTCTACTACTTACATACAAAATTATTTCTCTTCCCTTGTGCCTCAGTTTCCTCAACAGTAAAAGGGAAGGCGGGTGGCCACTTCTGCCTTTTAGGGTTTGCAGAGCAAAACAAATGAGGCAAGGCTCCCGGAGGCATTGTGGAGCCCCTAATGCCTTGCATAGGTTAAAGGTGAGGGTGGCCTCCCTCTATCCCACTGAGAGTTTCCTTGGAGAGCAGGGCAAGCTGCTTGGTCTCTGACAGGATAGCACACACTGGAGCCAAGTGCAGGGTCTCTGTTACTTCCTTAACAAACACTTCACACAGTCCTCAGTGAGAGTCAGAACTTCCAAACTGCAGAAACTCCTCTCCAACAGCCTACACAAAAATAGAAATGTGAGATGATGACTCTGGGGGTAACTGGTGTGCACACAGGAAAAACCTATGTGTGGCCAAGGCCTCAGGACAGCTAAGGGGCTCACTCATGCACTCTCTTGCTCTGTTTCTCTCTATTGTCTTATCTCCTTTTTTGCCTGTCAGCTCCATTCCCTCAAACCAGCTCCCTCTCGGTGGCAGGAAACATGGCCACCAACAGCATCCTGTTTCCTTAGAGAGGAAACTGAATTTTCTTCCCTAGATCAAAAAAAAAAAAAAAAATCTCAGGGAAAGATTCTGATTGGCTTAGCTTGGGTCATATGTTAATTCCCAGGATCAATCAGCTA